>JAMZAV010000364.1:0-400223 GCA_024449915.1 Sweltsa coloradensis | reverse complement strand
GACCAAAAAATTTGGCATATAAAGTTACTATTGGAATAGCTAGGCATTTCGATAAAAATATTTCAACTGTCATGGTCCAAATATTACGTTAATTAAACGAATGTTGATTTCTAGTCAATTGTAAAATAAATTTCTATTTTGAGTAAACTTACAGAAATTGAGAAAAGTTCCCGATTTGACTCTAATTTAGCAGAAAAAACGTAATTATTACCTTATTTTGCTACTGAATAATAAAACAGTCATATTTAGGTTCTAGTGTGAAAAATGCCTATCGTCTAGTAACCTAGTTAAATTGGGGTTGACAGGTTGGGAAAGCAAGAGAACATAAATTCCAGCCTGAGGGCTGGGAGCAAAAAACTTTTCACCTGCTGATGACAACTGCAGCTATTTAATTTTGAGTCATGGATGTTTTGTCTCCCGAGCACTAGAGTTGGGAGGGAAGCCCCCTTACTGTTTGTGCTGACGGTGTGCCCCAGTATGAATGGTGTGTGAAGTAACCTTGCTGATGATGACAACATGCATGCAGAATTTGCTTCTTGCGTGGCCCTACCACAGGTTTGGTTATGCCATCTGCCTGATGAGTCCCAGAAGGACGAAATGCGTTGTGGATAAAGCCCTGGATACTACCCTATATTATATTAGATATATAGATACTAGATATTAGAACTATGCAATTTTTTGCGACCTAACGCGATTTTTATGTCTACGGTGACTGGCCTATAAATAGTACCACCATGAATCAAATTCTTAGGAAAACCAAATTACTTACAGATGCACAGCTTACCTCACAGACTTAATAAACTCCTTGTGATTTTAAAAGTTGCCCATCGGGTGGGCCTTATGGTTCTTTTCCCACCTACAGATCCCCGCCCTCGCAAGGTGTTAAAATGCCATATATTTTCAACTTCATTGCTCTTTACCTCGAACTCATCTATTTTGTACTTCATGCTGCTGCAATCAATAACTGGCTACATGTTGCTATTTTGTAACTAATTCAATGTTGTGGTTGTTTGATGCTTTGACCGAAATGGCCAATCAAGCCACTTGCCGCATTTCCAATTGGATAAGCAGGAAGAGCCTTGTTATGAATGCAGAGAAAACTCACCTTATGTCTTTGCATCCACATCAAGCTACCAGGACACCCCAAATGTATTTTTCCCGTTTGGGTAAATGGCATTCTATTGTCGCAGGTGTGACGAGCTCGACTTTCTTGGTCTCTGTATTGCAACAGCTTGTAATGGCAATCTCATACAGACAAATTACTAGTAGACTGAGCAGAGCTTGCTATGCAATTAGGGTCATTAGACAATGTATCTCACTTGAAGCAGCACTTTGGTTTACCATGCCTACTTTGAATCGCTTATAAGATACCCGGGATATTACTATGGGGCTCTTCTTCTTTCGCAATTTTAATAAGATTTTATCCTTCAAAAAAAAGCAATCAGAATTTTACTTCAAGTTAGCAATAGGCAATCATGTCGGCAGTTTTTGTATCAAAATAAATTCTTAACAGTTGCCAGCCTTTACATCCTGGAAGTCGCCTGCCCCCATAAGTCTAACCTGGGGAGACTCAAAATTACAGCAACATCCACAGCCTCACACCAGAACCGTGAGAATGTACAAGTCCTGCCTCGCAGATTAGAGTTAACTCAAAAGAGTCCAGACTTCCTCGGCGCAAAGATTTATAATATTCTTCCTAAACCCTATTACGAAATTGAAAACTCACGCGATTTTAGGAATACTTTAAAAAACTTTTTAACCACAAGGGCTTTTTACAGCATTAATGACTTATTTGAACACTAACCTTGTGCCAGTCAGTTCTTCTCTTATCACCATTTTATTTTATTTTAAGCATGTTCATCTGTATCTGTGATAGCCATCTGTGTTAGCTCAAAAGCGAATTTGAATGTAATTTTAATTGTATTACCGTGTAAGCTAATGCTTTACTGTAAATGTTTACTGTAACCAATAATTTGCTGACCATGTACCATGTATAAGTGTTATCACACATAATACCTATGTACAATAAAGAACTGAACTATGAACTAACTAACTATGAGGAACACTGACATTATCATGTACTATACCATTAGGTTAGGCCTACCTAGATTGAGTTTATTGTTGTAGCCAAATTGAACAGACCTATTTTTGATTGCAAGTATGTCAGTGGTACATGATACAATCGAGAGAGCTGCCTTAGAGAACAATGCATACAACCAGGGCCACTTGCAAATCATGGTATCAGTAAATCTAGGATTATTGTAACGAGAAAATGTTTGAAAGCCTGACGTAATTTGCAATTGACCATGATTAGGGATTAAAATGCCACCACCTTGGATTTATGTGAGAGATTAAAAACTATTGACATAAACAGCAATCTTGTAGGCCTACGGAAATAAAAGGTTTTACTTCTATTCATAAAATATAGTACCTATAAATAATATATGAATATTATCATCTTCACTCAACAACAACAGTGTATTATTTAATACACTAGGCCGCTTCGCGAACTTTTTTTTTAGTCGCGTTGATGGATGAGCTTTTTTTAAAGGTTTTAGTATGCATGGGCATGCTTTACTTCTTCAAGTTCCATTGCAAAATCATTTTTGTTAAATTAGGATAATTTTTTTTGTTTTTTGCATTTGTAGGCCTACTCTATAACAATCAAATTTTTGTTATATGATGTAATTATTTTTCAAATATCCTACTTCGGCTCCAACTAGCAATCACTTTCAAATTTTCTATAAAATTGGCTCCTAAGACAAAAAAAGGTTACCGACCCCTGCCCTACAGTCTTCTTTTTGCTAAGCATGCCTATTTGTGAAACAAAATTGATAAAGTTGTAAGAAATTGACAATCGATGGCACCGTCATGTAAATCAACATGTAAATTAAAAGGTATTCATGATTTTGATTTCAACTGAAATCTTTTAAAAATACTTTACAGTGTAGGCCCCACACAGTACACATACATGATGCTGTTTATGTGAATAAGTTTCCGGCGTAAAGGATTGCGCACATCACTCTCAAGTTCATGGATGGATTACAAAATAAAGGAGCTAATATTTTATATCTTCACTCGTTCAGTTGCTAAACTAGTGCCAACGATTAAATGAAAGCACTGTATTTGTACGACATTGAGTCAGCCATTCAACCCACTTGGGCAGATCTTTCAATAATTTTTAAACTAGAGTTAACGCAAGCGAGCAATTCACTTCAAATCGGAACAAATTCAAGAGTCGTGTAAAGTAATTTCAATTTCCTATAAATAACTGTAGTGACAATTGAAGACTTGGTACTGGTAAGTAAATGGAAATCCATTGTCATGATTTTGTGATCCATCCAATAACCGGGAACAGACGGCTGCGGGTGGCACTGAGAAAACAACATGGAACGAAGAAGAGCAATCAAGAAACAGCCAGCCCTCTAGTTCTACAGTTCACTCCATCTACAAGCTGTGTGTGTGTGTGTGTGTGTGTGTGCTTAACATTCTATTTTCAAATTCTCACACGAATCTAAAGCCCAAAGAAGATTTTGTTCAACGATTTGGCACTAAAAAAATAAAAACAGTTGAAAATCATACCCAAAATTTACTATTTGGACACCCCTGTACGCCGCATCAACGCCTGGCCAACTGGCCAACAAGTAAATTTCTACTAAATAATAACCACCTGAACATAATCTATCAGTTTTAACCAAAACGGACAATTGGGGGCCATTTTGACTTTGATTTTGGAAAACTCAAAATTGTTATTGCCGGGACATAGGGAAAAAATAAAAATATGCTTAACGTTCTATTTTCAAATCCTCACTCGAATCCAAAGCCCAAAATAGATTTTGTTCAATGATTTGGCATTAAAAAAACAAAAACAGTTGAAAATCATCCCCAAATTTTACTTTTTGGACGCCACTGTACGCTGCATCCACCACTGGCCAACAAGTGTATTTCTACTTTAAAATATTCACCCTTACATAATATATCAGTTTTAACCAAAACGGGCAATTTGGGGCCATTTTGACTTTGATTTTGGAAAACTCAAAATTGTTATTTCCGGGATATACGAGAAAATAAAAATATGCTTAACATTCTATTTTCAAATCCTCACACGAATCTTAAGCCTAAAATAGATTTTGTTCAACGATTTGGTATTAAAAAATAAAAACAGTTGAAAATTATCCCCAAAATTTACTTTTTGGGCGCCCCTGTACGCCGCATCCACCACTGGCCAACAAGTGAATTTCTACTAAAAAATATTCACCCTTACATAATATATCAGTTTTTACCAAAATGGGCAATTTGGGGCCATTTTGACTTTGATTTTGGAAAACTCATAAAAGCTATTTCCGGTAGCCTACATACAAAAAATAAAAATATGGATAAAATGCTATTTGTCATTCCTTACACAAATCAAAAATCAAAAATCTATTTTGTTCAACGGTTTGGCCTTAAAAAAATAAAAACAGTAAAAAAACAGCACAATTGACCCTTTGGGCACCCCTGTACCCCGCACCCACCACTGGCCAACTGGCCAACAAGTGGATTTCTACTCCAAAATAACCACCCTAACATAACATATTGGTCTCCATTTCTCCGCAGGGGGGGGGAGGGTTTTCCTACTTGGGTTCTGGTCTAATAGAGCCCACCAAGGAATACATACAGACCTTAGCGTGCGCCAATTTCTATTTGTGAAACAAAATTGCTAAACGTTTTCTGAAATTGACTTGATTGATGGCATGGTCAACGACCAACATGTAAATTTAAAAAAGTAGTATTATTTTGATAAGAAGGTAATTTCAATTCAAAAGTCATGATAGACCCATAGGACTGCCCATCTAGTCCTAATATTGACCTGCAAGTAATAAATGGATAAAAAATCATTAAAAACCCTATTAGCACAATTTAACCAATCAAAAGTTATTATAATATGAATACGTTATTAGAAATTTGTTCTTAATAAGGTGCAACACTTGTGAGTTAATCCCTCAATAGGCCTAGATCAATGATTTTAATTTTTGATTGAGTGCTATTAATATGTAGCATACATTCCTTAGGGGACAAACGTCTCAACGATAGACGAGATTGATAGACCTCGTCTAAAATCTTTCAAATATACTGTACAGTGTAGGCCCTACATACACGATGCTCTTTATGTACGTAATCAAGTTTCAGGCACAAAGTATATTGCACTCATCACTCACAAGTTCATGGATGGATTACAAAATAAAGCAGCCTCAACTAGTGCCAACAATGAAATGAAAGCATTGTATGACATTAGTCAGCCATTCTACCCATTTGGGCAGATCTTTGAACACTTTCAAGACTAGAGTTAACACTGGTGAAATGTTTTAACTAGGCCACTTCGCGAACGCTTTTTTTAATCACGTTGATGGATGAGCTTTTTTGTCAGTTTTTAGTTTGCATGGGATCTCTTTACTTTTGCAAGTGCTTTTTGAATGTATTGTAGGTGATTGTTGTCAAGTTACTATTGTTACTTGTTAATTGTTATTATATACCCAAAAAAGCTCATTAAAACCTTTATTCTATGGATTCTGGCTAACTTTTTAACTTTTTCTTTCAAAAGGCAAAACATCACCATAACCTTAATGTCCATGTAAAATATAAACATTGTAGCCCCACCCGTCTGGTCAGAATCGGCCCAAATATCACGAAAATATTGAATCGAAAATCAAAAAAAATCGTAAAAGTACGATATTCATGAGAAATATTTCTATGATAATACCGAAAAACGTGGCGGGTCTAAGTTCAGAGATTTCGAAGGTCCCCTCCAATTTTCACCAAGATCGCATAATATGCACATAATATGGCATATTATGCCGTTTGACCGGTAGAGCGCAAACAAACAAGACAGAAAAAAAACAGCGAATTTTTTTCTGGGGGGGGGGGGGGGGGGGCAGTTAAATTGAAGTCTTCGCTTTGCTCATCCAATTATATTGCTTTATCCATCATAACAATTAGCAATCTGAAGCAAGCAAGCAATTCACTTAAGATTAAAACAACTTTAAGAGTTGTGTACCATAATTTAATTTTCTACTATAATCAACTGTAGTCATAAATGAAGACTTGTTGAGACTGTAAATTGATATCTATTGTCACTTATGATTTTGTAATCCATCCAATAGCGGGGAAATATAAGGCTGTGGGTGGCACGGAGAAAACAACATGTAACAAAAACGAGCAATCAAGTAATAACCAGCCCTAGTTGATTATACCACAGTCGCTCCATCTACAAGCTGTGTGTGTGTGTGTGTGTGTGTGTGTGTGTGTGTAGGTATATTGTGTACTGCGTTAATTAGTATGGTAGGTAGGGCTGTGCGAGCAGGGATTTTTTAAGTCGAGCGAGATCGAGCGAGAATTTGAAAAAAATCTTGAATCTCGAGCGAGATTCGAGATCGAGCGAGATCCGAGATCAAGCGAGGTCGAGCGAAATCGAGCGAGATCGAGCGCACTGAAATTGTTGTAGGACCAGAAAGAAAGAATCGCCTACACAAAATAATTAGGCCTAGGCGGCTTCAAAAGTAAAAAATAGGCCTAGGGCCTACTTAAAAATAATATTTAAAAAGTAAACAACATTTCTCAGTTCAGTGCATAGGGGCCTAGGGCCTAGGCGTGCAGTAGCCAAGGCCTAGCCCTAGACTATCTATGGCAGAGGTCCTAGGCTACATGTTGAATGAAATATAATTTTTGTTTCTAACTTTATTAGTTTATTAATCACATTAATTTGATAGTGAAAATATTTAATTGAGCGAGCGAAGCGAGCGTCTCCACTTGACTCTTATGGCTCGAATGTCTGTTTTTTTTTTTTTTTTTTTTTTTCTGTTACTGCTTTGGTACAGGTCGCACCGTTTCTCTGATCAACCTGAAATTTTGCACACATGTACATACCACCTAGGCGGGTTGCTGTATAGTTTTTGAACAAAATCCGATCGTTGGTTATAAAAAATAAAAAATAAAATAAAAAAATAAAAATGTACCGATCATTATGAAATTTTGCAGGGTCAATAAGTACAACATTCTCTCCTATTTCCTAATTTTCAGCTAAATCGGTTAAGACCTTAAAGACTTATTGGTCATCATATTTCGAAAATGATGTTAAAATTAAGGAGGCAGTGAAGATACAAAGATACACTTTAGAAGGCATGACGTGAATTAGAACAATGCAAAGATGTTGGAATAGTATAAAGTGTACAATGTCAATATCCAGTTAGGCCTACACTGTGTGGTGGGCCTTATGGGAATGTCGTACTCGGGTCATGTTGCACGTACCGGTGCTCGCTCAACAACGCGTCCAACTGAGCGTTTTCCTAGTAAGTAACAACACCTGGCAGTGACCTCAGTCGCAACGAGATAGGAATGTCGTAAGAAAAACCGATAAAGTAGTTTCTCCGCTAGAGTCGATAACGAGTCGATAAAGCGCTCTCTGCTCTCTACCGCCAACTTCACAAATCACGCTTCAGTTCAGTAGCTCGCTCGATAGAGTGTGCTACCAGTGACCAGTCAAATGCGCGATCTGTGTGCGCGTCGACAGACGCATGCGCGTTGGCAACGAATTTGTGAAATTTCGACTAGGCCTAAAATAAAATGTAGATGGATGTCTTGTTGTCACTTATTGGGTGTATGCTAGTACTAGAAGTACCTAGCCTAGCTTTCGTTCTGTAGAACTTCTCTAGAGGAAAGTGTTTTAAAGTGAAGCCTATTTTATGCGTCATTTGTTAGTAGGCCCTAGGCCTCCGATCTGCGGGTTTATCAAAGCTCCGATCACGGAATGGAACCGGGACTCTGTTAGGCCTAGGCCTACAGCCTTTGGCCTAGGCCTAGCTCGTCTAGGCCTAGAGATTTCTCGACAATGTGGCATGGCAATAAGAAATTATTACGCAAAAATCGGGGAATAAATATTACTTTACCACGTCGCATAACGCAAGGTCCCGCATAATTACGACCACCGTGGTTCGTGACGGAGATATCTCGAGACTAGATTTTTTCGAGCAATTTGAGATTGAGATCGAGCGAGACTCGTTTTTCCGAGCAGTATGATCTCGAGATCGAGCGAGATTCGAGCAGCACTTTAATCTCGCTATGGTAGGTATGCATAAGGCCGGAGATAATTAGAAATAATTTACATGAATAACTCAAAAACTAAAAAAAAATTGTTTTGCATTTGGATTCTTAAAAATGCTTGAACTTTCACAGATACTAGATTTGCAAATGAAGCGATCAAGAAATTGTGATGTGCTCTGTGAAAAAGGACTTGAGTTCCGAAAAAATTCCTTCTTTTTTAGGTGCTATAGAAGAAGGTAGGCCTAATAAGTAATAATGACAATAATGTACATTTTGACGCATCATTCTTTAATTTACGACTAATAAATGAACAATTTGCAAATATTTAAGTGAAAAACATAAGTAGATAATAGATATATAGAAATTAAAATGTGTAGCCTATTTCAAATTCACCCCTCCCCCAAAAAAATTGTGAATCTATTTCAAATCTATTGTAGACCCTAAGTTTCTTGCTCTAATAACAGTCAAAGTTGAAACAGAACACCGATGTCTGGCAGTTTCAACAAGAATATGAAATTGAATTAATGAATACCTACAGTTCTAATTGTACCAACTCTATCTTGTCTTCTTCGTCCATTTTGTGTAAAATTTTTAATTTCAATGTCAGAACTATGATGCCCGAAGAGATTTGTCTCTGTCTAGGGAGTGTAGGCCTATATATTTTGTAGCTGTTAATCATGGCTTAGTTAGTCCAATTTTTCTTGGTCTGAGATTGATCCTGCTTCCATCTACTAGTTAGGCCCTATATATATACTATTCATTCTGTAGGTCAACGTTTTAAGGTTTTTTTGCATTCACTAGGTTAACGTTTAAATTTCGATTGTTTGTCCCATTCTCGATCCTTTTTATTTACATGTTGTTTTATTCGGGACAAGGGAATTTAATAAGAGCAGCGCTGATAATAAGTATCATGGACAATACAAACATAACCACACCCATTACCAGGGGACACTAGGGTTCACTCCACAGTTTACTCTAGAGTAGCCTCGAGCTGGCAAGCATCGGAAAACATTGAACTTGCTAAAGCTAAAGCTAAAGCTAAAGGGGTTCCAATGCCTGTTTAGAAGGGTTAGCAATTTCTCTTTCTCAATCAAACTATTATCGATTTTAGTTTTTAAATTGGGCCGCATACTTAACATTTACATTATTTTATTTTCACTAGGCCTAGGCCTATTTTACTTGGATAAACGCAATAGGCCTAGGCTATACAGGTAACGAGCAAGATAAAGTGATAAACAGGCCTACTTCATGTACAGAAAAGCAAAAGGCTGGCTGGATGAAGTGTTGTTGATTGGCTGAAGATATCACGGATAAAAACAGTGGGACCACAAAATTATGGCATCGTAAGTTGATCAACGTAAAACCGGTGGACGTAATACTAAGTTAATAGGGAATTATAATTAGCATTGTAGGTTATTATGGAATGTGAACCGGACCACTAAAAATTTGACGTAAAAATAGTTTGACTGTAAGGTAAACTGTGGCGTGAGCTACTAAACATGCTGGGAACATGCTGGTGCTTCTTCATCACTAGCTTAACGATATCATCACTTCACTCACTGCAATACCCGTGTCAGATAACTTTAGGGACTGCAAGAAACAAAAAAGTTGACAGACTTTATAAAATTACGCTAAAAAATGAAATAGTTAAGCAAGTAGTCGAGCACCATACCAAACATGCAGGATAAACCTCTTAAAAGGGAGGATAAAGGGATTAGGAATAAATCAACTGTTCCAAGAACTGACTTACAAACATTTCAATTAGTGTGCGACACGAGCGTGAGCGGCTGAATATAAGTTGGAGTACCACAAGTGAGTTGCGACATACGATGTGGAAGGTTCTCAAGGAGCCTCCTTGACGATCGTACAGGTTCCTCCCATTCCTGAAATGTGCAACACAGTGACTAGTAAGGATGCACAATGTTAAAATAAAAATAATTGATCATTATTATTTAATACAATTCAGAAGTTAAAACATCCATCCTGATCGGGGTTCGAACCCGAGTCACCCACATTCCAGGTAGGGTTATACCGAAAAATGTCAGTGGTCCAGCCCGAATTTCTATGTTCGTAATGTTAAAGTAGGCCTAAACAAGACACAAAGTCATTGTAGGTACAACGAAAAGTCGTTTTAACTAGGGTTGCCGTTCGATGTGAATTTCAGTATCGATAATCGGACCAGTTAAATCGATTATCGGTCGTGATAATCGATTTTAAAAAATATCGATCGATAATCGATAATCAAATCAAAATTAGGTCTAAACTTGCTTGCATACCGACGCGGACCGTGGACCTTTTGCGAGTGTATCCTTTTGTTCCTTCTATTTGCTCAAAAAAGGGTTCTTCCACGCTAGCAACATCTTTCACGAGCTCCCCCCGCACCCCCACGCGTCTGGCCGGCCCTACAAAAGCGCGCTATAGACAGACGCTACCCGGCTTGAGTGTTGTCTTTGTGAAGGTCAATCTTCTTGGAAATCATGGTTCTGTGAAGTTTAATTTCAGCTTTTGTTGTGATTGTCGTTAATTCATTTACAAGATATTATCAGTTTAACTATTCAATGCTCCGATATTTATTACGCAACGAGATGAATAATGTTGGACTTAAGTTTGGAAGACGACGTAATATTGGTGTGAGAGAACTGATAAGATAATATTATCATAGCACTACGGAATGAAGTAAAGCGATACCGAGTTGGTGTGGAGTGGGGAGGAATGCATCTCGATAAAATACTTGTTGACCTTGAGCGATTTACTACAATATCGGATGTGACGCGCCAAGGTTGAGCAATCGGCGCGGGAGTGCAGCCGCCTGAGCCGCCTGTAACACACGCCCATCATGCTGGTTGCCTATACTGCAGCAGTGCAGACGTTTCGTACTTCAAGCCTTACGCGTGTTGTAGATCTCGCAGTGGCCGAATTTTTCACGGAATAAAGCAATTAATGTCTTGACTGGTAGGTACTATTTTATGAAGTTCTGCAGAGCGGGCGGTAAATTACAAAATTTTGGGCGAGCTATTCGATCGATAATCGATTCAGGAAGATTGAATTGATTATCGATCGTTTCGGGAAATAATCATTACCGATCAATCGATCGATATATCAATTATCAAACGGCAACCCTAGTTTTAACTAAATAAAAGTTGGGACACACACATGCTCTTCTCTTTTCGCATCCCTTGGCATTCTAAACTGACACCACCAGTATTCAGTTAGGCTATAATTATCATAAATTTAGAAAATTACAAAAATATATGTAGAGGTAGCCTCTAGGTATAATTTTTACAACTAGTATTTTTGTCATTCAAAATGTTACATTTGATGTTAATTGTTAAAATGTACGTTGATCTTTTGCAACAGAAGGAGACAATAATGGTGGCACGGTATAGACTAATAACTTACCGATGCACACAATTCTTCTAAACCGGTAAAGCTGGTGGCGACGTGCAACACCATTGAATGTTCTTGTTGGCTTCTTGACGACTGAGAGTTCCTCGAACTCCTGAAGTAAAAAACACAGAGTAACTAACAATTCAAACATAGAGGCTCTATCTATAGTATTCCAAACAAACCTTCCTGATGTTTGCAACATAGCCTGTTTTTAAAGCTATTGAAGTGTTTATTAAGTTTTTGAGAAGTATGTTAAGACCAAGAGGGACCGAATACGTAATGAGGATATTTGAGATCAAGTTAGGCTTAAGAAATTTAATGGAGTGACCTGGAGAGAGAAGATTTAAGTTGTTTGGACATGTCAAAAGAATGACAAGAGCGAGATTAGCCTACCAGGAAGAATGATGAAATTGGAAATTTCATGTAGAAGACCAAGGGGCAGACCTTGACAATGATGACAGGATAGCGAGGAGGAGATTGGAAAGTGGTGGCAGAAGAGCGGAAGATGGAGATGCCTACGGGATCTTCAATGCCGACCCAATGCAGCATTGGGCAACAGATAATGATGATGAAGGGAACAACAAAAGTGGCATGGTATACAGGAGGCTACACCACTGGTTCTCAACCAGTGTGTCGCAACCACCTATAGGGGGGTCGCAAATGGGTTGGAAGTGGGTCGCATTGACGTTATGATTTTCGGAAATTCAAAGTAAAATTTAAGTGGTAGAAGGTGGGAGAGAAATAAGGACGTAAACAATGTAGGCCTACTACTACTTCCCATTGCAAATAAAATAATTCTTCCTACATTGAGTTCAGGTTTACTGGAGGTAACAAACGACGGACACTTGCCACTAAGTGATATTTTGTGGCAAAGCCGCAAAACACTAAGCAATAATTCCAAGAAACCTTATAAACTGCAATGCTATTTCATGACTGAACAAGAACATTCATCAGTAAAAGACAAGCCAGTTGGGAATTTTGATTGTTAAAATATTAAATTAAAACGAGAGCAAAGCTTGATTATAACTTTTTTCAGTATAACAACAGCAATCATCATTCCTCTTGTCAAAAGTGCATTTAAATATTAAAATTCATTTCTTTGTAGGCCAATATAATTGTGCTGCAAAATTATTTGAAGGTAAGGCCTATTAAGTGGGAACAAAAAGTTTGAGAACCACTGGACTAGACCAATGACTTACTGGTCCATAAAATCCTCCACGTTAACTGGTGACGCCAACGACGACAAGCAATGACAGTGAAGGGTCTTTTACTCCCCTTGACAACTCGAAAGTTCCTTGAACTCCTGAAAGAAAAGGCAGAGAGTAACAAACAATTCTAACAGAGCTAGGCTCTATAGTTGTTCCAAACAAACATTCCTGATGTAGTCTGTTTTACTAAGCATTTTCAGTGTTTACAGCTCATTGTAAATCACTACATTAGTCCTGCTTAACTCAGTCCTTGGGACCCTTATAACCCGTTTAGGCCTATACATTTTTTTAAATTCTTTCTAAATGCTTTGTGACTTTCAGTAGTTTCAGTTAATAAGGGTTTCTGGTACCAGGATTCCAGGAATCGGGACAGGAGTCGATTTACATTTTGTTAGCCCCAAAACAATGTAGTCCTACATATTTGGAATTGATCTACACGCTAAAGGATTCTGCTTTACAGCTCATCAAGGCTATTAAAATAGAAGAGGGCAGAGCAACCAAACACATGACTCGTTTGAATTTGAAAAATCAGCGGCCCTAGATTACTCGGGCATAGCACATTATTATACACCCAACCATGTCAAAAGCCTACAGCAATAGGACTACGCCCTAAAAAAAAATTTAAAAAATTATAATAATAATAATAATAATAATAATAATAATAATAAATAAAATTACATATACCCTAAAAGAGTATTTTTTGGGGGTTTTCAAATAATATGTTGTCATAATTTTGGGAACTATCGGGTTGTTTTGGGGTTGTTTCACAATCATGAATCATGGGAGAGAAAATAAAGGTTTTACAAATATATTACATGATTCTGGGAACTACTATAGGCCTAGGCCTACCTACCTCTTTAATTACTGTTAGGCCCTATGTGTTGTTTTTTTGGGGGGAGAGGGGTTGTTTTTGGGTTGGTCTAAAATTGTATGAGAATTTTTTTTCAAACATGTAACATAATTTTGGGAACTATCAGACCCCTATCTGTGTTTTTTTTTTTGGGGGGGGGTTATTTTGAGGAGGGGGTTATTTTGGGGTCGTTTTACAACCGTGGTAGAGAAAATAATGGCTTTCCAAATATTTTACATGATTTGGGGAACTAGGCCTATACCACTTTATATATCTGGGTTTTATTTTGGTGGGGGGGGGGAGGCGGGGGTTGTTTTGAGGAAGTGGTATAATATCATAATTGATAAAATTATGGTTTTTCAAACATGTCACATAATAGGGTTGGGACTTGACATCGATTGTTCGATTCGACATCGATGACGAAGCAAAATTGGCTTTCAATTCACATCGATTTGGCATCTTTAAAAAAAAATAACGAAAATTGATTTTGGAACTAGGATGTAAAAAACATATAGGGTACTATTTATGTTTTTGCATTATAACATTACCTATTTTTTCAATTAAAAAAGGGGGGGGGAAATCCAGTTTTTAAATTTTTATTTTGATGTCGAAAATAATTTTGCTGTCAATTTTTTTCAATGTGATGTCAAAATTAGGTCTATTGGTTTGACATCGATTACGAATTTATAATCGAATCCCAACCCTATCACATAATTTTGGGAACTATCTCACCCCTTTCTGATTTTTTTCCAAAAGGTGCTTTTTGTTGAAAATAACTCAGCACACTCCAAAACATACTTAGCACTTAAAAGTTAAAAGGTTAAAAATGTTACTTTGTAGGCCTAATAGCTTTTGACAATAGCCTACAGAATACTATCTTACATTAAAAAAAGTAGGTACTAGACCTGTGTACACCCAGTATAACTCTATGGAACAGCCCGGTTAAAGATCAAAGTCTACATACGTACCAGTAGCCTATATCAAGCTTATCTTCATAATAGCACAGTATAACAATAATATACAGTACCATAGCGAAATCACTAGAGCAAAACACGCTGTCAGACCGCCACGCGCGCCCCTAGAGAAAGTGAGTCAACTAAAGCTACATTCACTACCTACACGTCGACGAGCGCCGAAGCGGGCGCTCCTTAAACTATTTACAACCTCTCCAGAAATAGTCATAATATGGATGAGAGTTGCAACAATTTATACATTATTTTCAGCTTTAAACTGTATGGTAAATTATGTATTCGATTTTTGAGACGCAAATATATTAATAAATAATTCAAACATGCTTGGTATCTATTTACACCGGTTGAGCGCTCGGGAGCGCTGGCCCAGAAGTTGAAATGAACCAAGTTCAGCGCTCCTCGGCGCTTCATAGCGCTGCTCTATCGTGATTGGTCGAAACAGCCATTTCCGGCAGCGAGCGCTCGCCGACGTCCAGGTAGTGAATGCAGCTTAACGATGACTAGATGAGTTGAGGTGAGGTGGCAGTGACTTTTAGCTGTGATTTCCATGGTTTCCAAGTGTTTGTTTACTTTTTGGATTATTAGTTGACTCTCAGTCTTGCATGGTGCGCTCAAGTCGCGGCGGTTTGCACAGCCGATTGCCGCGACACTAGCGGACTACTTTTCAACTACAACCACACAATGATAAAATTAACACTATTAGACGGCGGGCGGTGGTTTTTAGTTGACTCCCACTTTCGCTATGAGCGCTAGTGTCGCGGCGGTACGCGCAGCCGGCCACGACAGCAAATCACCTTGCAGGCAGTGCATTGAAGTTTTGCTACTGTATATTAATATTATTATACTGTGATAATAGGTCTAAACCTGGGCCTACCTACAAACTTTGGTAACAAAACAAAGATAAAATTGTTTTCTTCAATACTATTGATAAACTAGGCCGCTTGGCGAATGCTTTTTCTAGTCGTGTTGATGGATGAGCTTTTTTGTAAGTTTTTAGTATACGTGGATTAAGGACGCGTCAATCGTTAGGTCATAATGTGAGTATGCGTGGGATCTCTATGATTTTTGCAAGTCCCATTGCAAAATCATTTTTGTTAAGTTAGGATATTTTGTTATTAAGTAGTATTAACTAGGAAAACGCTTAAGTACCGCCGCATTGATGGATGAGCTTTTTTGTAAGTTTTTAGTTTGCGTAGGACCACTTTTCCTTTTCATGTGCTTTTTGAATGCATTGTAGGTGATTGTTGTCAAGTTTCTATTGTTACTTGTTAATTGTTATTATAAACCTCAAAAAACTCATATTAAAACCTTTATTCTATGGATTCTGGCTAACTTTTTGACTTTTTCTTTCAGAAAGCAATACATCATCATAACCTTAATGTCCATGTAAAATACGAACGTTGTAGCCCCACCCGTTTGGTCAGAATCGGCCCAAATGTCACGAAAATATCGCACTTAAAATCGAAAAAAAACGTAAAAGTATGATATAGGCCTAAATGAGAAATATTTCTTCGGTTGTACCCAAAAACGTGGCAAGTCTAAGTTCAGAGATTTCGAAGGTCCCCTCCAATTTTCATCAAGATCGCATAATATGCCGTTTGCCCAGTAGAGCGCGAACAAACAGACAGAAAAAAAAAGAAAAAAACATTGGAGCTAAATTTTTTGAGGGGTCAGTGAAATTAAAGTCTTTGCTTCGCTCATCCAATTGCTATGGTAATAGAATGTAAAAGAATAGAATGTAAAATATCTGGAGGCCCGAAGATTTGCTTTTTGAACACATTGTAATTTGTAGGTGATTGTTGTCAAGTTTCTATAGTTACTTGTTAATTATTATACACCTCAAAAAACTCATTTATTAAAACCTTTATTTCCTATGAATTCTGGCAAACTTTTTCAACTTTTTCTTTCAAAAGGTAATAAATAAATAATAAATAAATTGTATTTAGAGTCTACCCACTCAGTTATGTAACTGATTTTCAGTGGGGGACAGTAAATCAAAGCAACCAAGCCAACCCTGTAGGCCCTGACGCAATCGACGAGTGAGCGATAACCAACCAAAGATCAATATTTTTAATAAGGAATATAGCAATCAGTGGTATGGACAGTGCGTTGGTAAAATACTAGGAAAACGCTAAAGTCCCGCCGCGTTGATGAATGAGCTTTTTTAAAAATTTTAGTTTTCGTTGGATATCTTTACTTTTGCAAATGCTTTGTTTTGCTGCCTACACATTGTAGGTGATTGTTGTCAAGTTTCTATTGTTACCTGTCAATTGGTATTAGAAACCGTAAAAAACTTATATTAAAAGCTTTATTTCTATGGATTCTGGCTAACTTTTTCAACTTTTTCTTTCAAAAGGTACTACATCACCATAACCTTAATGTCCATGTATAATATGAACGTTGTAGCCCCACCCGTTTGGTCAGAATTGGCCCAAATGGCACTAAAATATTGCACAAAAAATCAAAAAACATATTAAAAGCTTTAGGCTTATTTCTATGGATTCTGGCTAACTTTGTTAACTTTTTCTTTCAAAAGGTACTTCATCACCATAACTCTAATGTCCATGTATAATATGAACGTTGTAGCCCCACCCGTTTGGTCAAAATCAGCCCAAATGTCACGAAAATATCGCACAAAAAATGGAAAAAAATCGTAAAAGTACGATATTCATGAGAAATATTTCTACGATTGTACCCAAAAACGTGGCAGGTCTAAGTTCAAAGATTTCGAAGGTCTCCAGAAAATATCATCGCAATTGGAGTATCGGTTTAGCCGGAATCGTGTTAACAAACACAAAAAAATACAAACGGAAAAAACAAGAAAAACGAAAAAAAATCGTAAAATTGCGATTTTCATAAGAAATAATTTTTCGATATCGCTCAAAATGATGGCAGTTCTAAGTTCAAAGATTTCAAAGGTCTCCAGAGAATTTCATCGCAATTGGAGTATTGGTTTAGCCGGAATCGTGCTAACAAACACACAAAATTACAAACAAAAACAAAAAAGAAAAACGAAAAAAATCGTAAAATTACGATTTTCAAGAGAAATAATTTTTTGATCGATTTTTCCTACGGTGCAGTTCTAAGTTCAGAGATTTCGAAGGTCTCCATAAAATTTCATCGCAATCGGAGTATCGGTTTAGCCGAAATCGTGTTCATCACAAACACACAAAAAAAAAAAAAAAAAAAAAAAAAAAAACATTCCGGATTTTTTTCTCCAGTGTAGTAGAATGGAATCTTCGCTTCGCTCGCTACGCTCATCCAATTATCCCTACTCCTGGTATTATGACTATGAATTGTCACATTTGTCTTTATACTTTTGCTAATTGGATGAGCAAAGCGAAGACTTCAATTTCACTGACCCCCAAAAAATTTAGGTCTGGTGTTTTTTTTTTTGTTTGTATTTTTTTTTTTTTTTTTTTCTGTCTGTTTGTTAACTCTCTACCAGGCAAACGGCATATCCGATCTTGATGAAAATTTGAGGGGACCTTCGAAATCTCTGAACTTAGAGGTGTATTGTTTTTGGGTACAATCGAAGAAATATTTCTCATGAATATCGTACTTTTACGATTTTTTTCGATTTTTATTGTGATATTTTCGTGACATTTGGGCCGATTCTGACCAAACGGGTGGGGCTACAACGTTCATATTGTACATGGACATTAAGGTTATGGTGATGTAGTACCTTTTGAAAGAAAAAGTTGAAAAAGTTAGTCAGAATTCATAGAAATAAAGCTTTTAATATAAGTTTTTTGATTTTTATGCGATATTTTCGTGCCATTTGGGCCAATTCTGACCAAACGGGTGGGGCTTCAACGTTCATATTATACATGGACATTAGAGTTATGGTGATGAAGTACCTTTTGAAAGAAAAAGTTAACAAAGTTACCCAGAATCCATAGAAATAAAGCTTTTATAATAAGTTTTTAATGGTAAATAATAACAAATTGACAAGTAACAATAGAAACTTGACAAAGTTCAATCATCTACAATGCGTGGGCAGAAAAACAAAGCAACAAAGCACTTGCAAAAGTAAAGATATCCCACGCAGACTAAAAACTTTTTAAAAAAACTCATCCATCAACGCGGCGGGACTTTAGCGTTTTCCTAGTTTTAACGTACATGATAACTTGATATATAAGCTTGGAAACGTAAGTATTTAAAGGTCTTTAAAATGTTCTTTACACGATTCCAAGTAATTTATGCCGACTATTATTCGGATGGCTCTTTTCTGTTGTCTTAATATTATATCCGTATTAGCCCTACTTGAGTTGCCCCATACCAATGCAGCATAGCTCATGTGTGAATTAAAAAGTGCATAATACACTGATTTTACCAGATCAATATTACCATAGTGTTTAAACTTTTTCGTTATTGGATGAGCGAAGCGAAGACTTCAATTTCACCGACCCCCCAAAAAATTTAGCTCGGGTGTTTTTTTGTTTGTTTGTTGTTTTTTTTCCGTCTGTTCGCTCTCTACCGGGCAAACGGCATATCCGATCTTGAAGAAAATTTGAGGGGACTTTCAAAATCCCTGAACTTAGACTTGCTACGTTTTTGGGTACAATCGAAGAAATATTTCTCATGAATATCGTACTTTTACGATTTTTTTCGATTTTTAGTGCGATATTTTCGTGACATTTGGGCCGATTCTGACCAAAAGGGTGGGGCTACAACGTTCATATTTCACATGGACATTAAGGTAATGGTGATGTATTGCTTTCTGAAAGAAAAAGTTGAAAAAGTTAGCCAGAATATATAGAAATAAAGCTTTTAATATAAGTTTTTTGATTTTTTGTACAATATTTTCGTGCCATTTGGGCCAATTCTGACCAAACGGGTGGGGCTACAACGTTCATATTATACATGGACTTTAAGGTTATGGTGACGTAGTACCTTTTGAAAGAAAAAATTGAAAAGGCTAGCCAGAATTCATAGAAATAAAGCTTTTAATATAAGTTTTTTACGGTAAATAATACCAATTAACAAGAAACAAAAGAAACTTGACAACAATCACCTACAATGCGTAGGCAGCAAAACAAAGAACTTGCAAAAGTAAAGATATTCCACGCAAACTAAAAACTATAAAGAGCTCATCCATCGACGCGGCGGGACTTTAGCGTTTTCCTAGTGTATAAATCAGAACTGAGCTGTTTTGAAAGTTGCTCTACGTGTACATTCCATGACAGGTCATCATCTACTTGTACACCTAGCAATTTAAATGTGTCTACCTGTTCCAGATTTTTATTACCATCACTTCCTAAAATTACATTAAATTATCTCAACAGTCTGTTTATTCTTATTGTTAAAAATCATAAGTTTTGTTTTTTGCTCATTTATAACTAATGACAACACTGCAACCATTGCATAATTTCATTCACAGTAACAAAAGTAGTTCTCTCTAATAATGATGTAATACTGTTAGCTATTAATAGAGTTGCATCATCCGCATACATTATTAATTTCCCCTCTCTAACAGCCATAGGCATATCATCCCCAGTACAGATCCTTGGGGTATTTATTCCACATACTAGCATTTGCATATCTGATGTTATCAGTTTTATTTGTCCACTATTATTCTTATAATTAATAGCTACGTACTGCTGTCTTCCATTTAAATGACTTTGTTCTGGTCATAGACGGGACAAATGATATGGAAGACAAGAAAGATCTAAATAATATAAAAAACTCCTTGAAGATACTAAGGCATTCGAACCACTCGTGTAGAGTGCTAGTAACGGAAGTTTTCCCCTGCTACGATCTGCTAGGAAAAAATCCTAGTATAAATAAAGACATTAATAGCCTAAACAAGAGGATAAACAACCTGCTAAGGAACACAGAGAGAGTAACTGCCATTCCGGCCCAATCTTTCCAAAGAAAACATTTCACAACACACGGACTTCACTTAAACTACACAGGTAAAAGCAGACTCGCACAATTAGCGGATCAAATTGGCCTAAATAGTGGAACAGAACACACGATCTTGGTCGAGCTAAGTCTAGATCCACCTACAACATCACAAGTGGTAGGACTACCTGATGTGGAACAAAATGGTCTCACACTGTTTAACGTGGGATTAACTCACACATCACAGGACCATACGCCCTGTCTAAAACCCTCTCGAGCCAAGCCCATGACAGGAAGTGGCAATGAGACTGTGATTAATATGGTGAGCCAGATAACTAGACCTGTACCTCATGCAGGCCCCCTTACATCAGCGGTGCAGGTTGAAGTACCTACCAGTACCATTAAAAATAATGGCTGCACTAATCAAACAGGAGACTCAGATTTTCCATCACAACTTACGACCCCTGGAAGCTCCCAGTCCACGATTACGGAAGGACAACTACTATCGAAGGCCATAGTTGAGTCGCTGGTACAACCCACGACCCCTGGAAGCTCACAGTCCACGACTACGGAAAGCCAACCAATCTCCAAGGACATAATTAAATCGCCGATGCAACAAGCGATCCCTGGAAACACTCAGTCTGCAACCCAGTCTGAATTCCTGAAGGAACCAAGACTGGACCTCTCCTACAACACTGAATGCCTAGACCTGGACGAAGTCACCCTGTCCCCTCCAACCGCCAAGACTGATCTAGGCGAAGTCAATGAATCCGAGACCACACCAAGCAAACACCAACTCAAAACCAATCAGGTGCATGGAACCCAAGAGATACATGCTGTAGATGCAGGGGATCAAGCAGATAAGACAACGGAAAAGCGAGAAAACCTGCAGACCCACATGAAGACAGATGATCCTGAATTCCTAGAGGAACCAAGACTGGACCTCTCCTACAACACTGAATCGGCAGATGATTCCATATACTCATCCGCAAGCAGTCTTGGAGTAGACGGGTATAGTGATAGTGATAGTGTGTGTTTCAATGAGATCTGTAGCAACAGCAAACTTGTATTAAAAGAATTGGCAGAGGTGACAGGTAGGTGGAAGGAAGATGTTCTAGACTTATGACTCACTCTTTTTGGTCAATCCACTCGTCACCAATGAATCCCTAACAACAGCCCTAAATGTGACAGCAAGTACCGATATGGTGGAGAGGAAATATAAATTTAAAATCTTGCATCAGAATGCACAATCAGTTAGTAATAAGGAAAAACAGTTGGAAATATTATGTAAAGAGGAAACCCCAGATATATTTTGTAGAACTGAACATGCATTAAGCAATCCCAAAATGTCTGAATTCACACTTGAGGGGTATTACCTAGTAGCCAGGCCAGCTTTTGTGGGCAAACCCAAAAAGGAGGAGGGGTCATGATTTGTTCAAAAGAAGGTATCAATGTAGAGGAATTTAGAAAAGATATTAAATTAAAATTACACAAGAAAATGATTTTGAGGTTGTGATAGGTAGAATAGAGCATGATTCTTAGTTTCTTACATCACAATATGCCTAATTATTACACTATATAGATCTCCAAATGGGAATATTGACACCTTCTTTAATAAATTACATGAACTCTTAGAGATGGACTGCTTGAAGGAAAAAGATATTGTAGGCCTACTATGTGGTGACCTTAATATTGATGTACCCTACTAAAAAATGATAAGAATACGAGAACTCTTAAAGAATTAGCTAATATGTTTAAATTAAACATAATCAATGCTCCTACTAGGATTACAATAACTAAAACATCAATTTCTTCTTCTGCAATAGATAATATATTAACAAACATGGATAGTGATATGTATCAAAGTGAGGTCATCATTTCAGCAACATCTGATCATTATGCTCAAGCAATAAATATATATCCTTTAGGTCAATTATCTAAAAATAAAAAACATAAAAACAGAATACTTCTAACAGAATACAGGGACATGAGCAAGAGAAATATAACCATATATTCAATGACAAACTTTTAAATGTTTCATGGGATGCTATATACGCGTTTCCAAGCAAAGGGGTTGCTACCTGGTGGCGAAAAATGCAACTGTCCGATCAGTGATAGTCGGAGGAGCGCGCTATGTGCTTACCTGAAGAATGCATGTCATTCCGTGTTTGTCACTTATAAATAATATGTACAATCACAGGTACATTGTCGTTGCTTTCCCAAAATGTTGTTAATTGATGAATATCAAAAGCATGGGGGTGCACCAAAATAATAAAATCGCTCTCCAATATGCGGGATTCGAGACCATGTTTACCAGAATAATATTACTATATTCAGACCTGCGCCCAATGCACCCATGAGACACCAAGGATGGCATTTGTATCCATATTACAATTCTCTAATTATAATATCATAATAAATCATTGGTATTTATAGGCTATAGGTATACCAAATATAAGCTAACAGGGTACGATATAAATACTAAATCAAATTCAAACCGTCAAGAACGTTCACAACTCATAGTAAACACACACATACAGTATCGCTCGCTTCTTATGGCACTTTTAATTGAGATAGGCCTATACTTCTTTCGTTTTGTTATGATAATTTAATATAAATAAAGTCATACTCATAATAACAATAACAAAACAATAACAAATATAATATTAATTGTATTAGCGCTTATGCACAAGTCCCAACTCCTTTTCTACCTTATATAATTAATGTAGGCCTACATATACCATTTACCGTCATTGTTCATTACCAATATTTAATACATAATATTTTACATAATATCATAATAAATACGATTTATATTATAACTATAGAATAAGTATAATGATATGACCTACAAGATTTAAAAGCTGTCTGCAGAATGACGCGTCATGCCATTATTGACATACAAAACAATAATAAAAATAGGCCATCAGCTATTCAATAGGCCTCCTTTTCATAAAATGTATATTTAAAAAACCGGAAGTCCTAAGTGTATACTAGATAAATATATATAGGCCAACTCCGATTTCGTTTACATTGTAAAACAAAGTAGAAAAAGTGCAAAACAAGTGTAGGGCTATAATTTGCTAGAATCTCTTTTGATTTTGGATATCAAGTAAATTATTGAAATTATTAGTATTGGGCAACATTTTCTTGGCAAAATATCATCGATCTTCATCATTCAACATTTTTTTATACACTTGTTTCTGTATTTAATAGTTTAACAGTGTGGTTTGTTCTTTTCGAGCTCATATCATCAAATAATCTCAATTATTTGTTGTAATTTAAAATGCCATTAAATTCCCGTTATTAACAAAGCCGATCCCCAAAACTTACGAATTTTACTAATAAAATACGCGGACGATGTGACATAATCAACAATGTTTTCGCAAATGATCAGAAATGTAACAAAAATCAAGTTGAAGCCAACTGAATATACAGCGCCCGCCGTAAGCAGCTCGCCTCTATCACTGATCGGTCCGACATGTTGCGTTTTAGTGCTGCCATCTATCTTTGCTTGGAAACGCGTATATACAATAATAAAATGACCATGCATTTTACACATTTGTAGATATAATAACTTTTCACTACCTACAATAAATCATTTCCAACAAGAAAGGCAAAGATTCAGAACACAAAAAAGAAAAGTAGGTAATAAATGGATAACACAAAATGTGATGGAAATGTCAAGGAAAGTGGGGAGACTTGCGTTAAAACTTAAAAGGAATACAAATGTCAATGTTCTAAATAAATACAAAAAATGCAAAAAGGAATAAAGATAGGCCTACAATTCGAAAAGCAAAAGCTCATAGAATCAAAGAACTAATGAGGAAATCAACATACAAAGGTAAAGAAAGATACATGGAATATGATTAATCTGGAAAGGGGTTCAAAAAGAAAAAAGAAAACTGAAACGGAATTTGAAATCACAGTAGATAATGTAACTGTCAGAAATGCAAATTGGAAACATATTCAATGACTAGGGCTACTTCATAAATATAACCACAAAATTAATAGAAAGTCAAAAGAGAACTGAAAATGATGGCTAGGTCCATACCAACCGAAAAAGTTCCCCATCCTGACATGGTTTTCGTGGTTTCCCATAGTCCGAAGAGCAAATGCTAGGATGGTGACGAGAAATCGGCCACGACCGTACACAGCAGAAAGAAAACATCATCTACAAACCCTATTATAAATGACTTATTTTAGTTAGAGTTAAGACAAAGTAATTATGTACCTATGTAATATAGGTACACATGGAAGTAGGCCTACTTGACGGAAGTCCGTACAACATGTTATAGGTGGAATCAGATAAGCTGGCGGCCGTCAAGGTCAAGCGAGAGCACGCACCCCAACGTTTGACAATTTACACACAGCTGACATTAGGTAGGGCCTACAGTATTTGGTCATGTTATCGTGATATGTTATAACATATCAACATTTTATAAGCTGTGAATAAATTAGTTCGTCCCACAGAGTCAGTATTTTAACGAAATAATAATTTTAAGTAATCACGGTTACAAGTGTTTTTTTGCCTTGTTGGTAATCGTGTGACCAAAGTTCCAGCTGTTTATAGGCTAATGCAAACCTCGCCAGATGTGATGTCAATGTTTAGGAGCATGAAAATGTCAAGATTTTATTCGTACACTTCTTAAATAGGTACCTACTTTATTTTTAGGATATAGGGCCTATTGGGCAAGGCTTGGCTTTTAAATAATCATGTTATTCTTCAAAAGTAGTTTAAGAGTAGTGTTTAAAAATTTCATGAAATTATTTATCTTGAAATATTTCATGAAATAATTCGTAAAATAATTCATGAAATATTTCAATGATCAAAAAAGTTGTAATTTGTACCTCAGTGGCCATAGTTAATCGAACAAGGACATATAAACGGAGGCCAATTCAAGGTTGGCCTACTATTACAGTGACGTCTAGGAGTCAAAATTCTACCTACTAAACTAAAAAAAGTAAAAAAATAAATAAAAAAAATTATGGCATTATAAAACTGCTTATATATTGCAAATTCAATCATATGAATGTCCGGAATTGAGAAGACTGGAGCATACTGGAAACATGTAGGCCTAATGTTGATTTCAAGTGCATACATATAAATATTTAAATAGAGACTTAGCTTGAAATTATTTGAAATTTTTCAACCAAAATAATATAAAATAAAATAATAATAAATAAATAAATAATAATAAAATACTTCACTTTGAAACATTTCAAATGAATTATTTCAATTGAAATATTTCAAACTTTGATCACTATTTAAGAGACCGTTATTTTATTGACTTTTTGCCGATCCTGTGGCGATAGTGCGTAGGCGGCAGTGCTGCGATCCCTCGGCGACCGCCACCTTATCTGGTTCCACCTATAGCTCCGGTTTTGACCGAGATTGTGTGAAATACATCCAATAAAATAATAATAATGAATGTAAGGTTTTTAAGCATAAGCCCGCTTTAAGGCAAGCCGGAGGTTCTGGGTTCGAACCCCAGTCGGGGCAAACTTTTAAGACAACACAACTGCTATGAATCAATAATAATAAAATAATAATAATAATAATAATAATAATAATAATAATAATAATAATAATAATAATAATAATAATTTAATAATAATAATATTGTAAAACATACGGCCTCTCCCCCTAACCTACTTTTCCCCGAACATCGCAGTGTTTAAAAGTTGACCCATACCAACCGAAGAAGTAGGTCTAATAATGCCCAGTTCACAGAGAGTTGTAGTCGTAGTCCTAGTCCTAGTCGTAGTCACAAGCACTGGTTTTAACAAAGAACTTCGCGTAAAGATGGTCATTTATTGTCGAAGCTCTTTGGCATTTGGATGTGACGTCATCCACATAAAACCTCGATAGAAACGGGAACCGGAAGTAGTCTCTCAATTGACTCTCAACATAGTAGCGCAACTGACTCGAGTAGGTATCATCTCATTGGTCGGTTGCAAGTGACGTTTCAAGCTCTGATTCGCTCGTCGTAAGAATTTGTTGTTAAAGCATCATTCACAATCAGTTCTAAGTCGTAAGGCGCAAGGCCTAAGGCGTAATAATTTGTATTGCCGAGTATGTATTTCAATCAGAACGTTTACAACACGTCCCAAGTCGCAAGGCGTATGGTTTATGTCGTAACGAATTGCCCAAAATCCAATTCTTACGACGGTTTCTTACGACGAGCCAATCACGAACAAGGAAACTCCACAGCTGACTGTACGCGCATGCGCAATACACAGGAGCAATGAAAAATGGTATGGTTGTTGTAAACGCCTAGCATTTCTTACGACTTACGCCTTAGACCTTGCACCTTACAACTTAGAACTGATTGTGAATGATCCTTTAGTTGTAAGAAAGATGAAAATTTTCATCTTTCTTACGACTGTTACTATGTTTACATGCAGTTTTGAAAAAGTTTTGACTTGAGTCAAGTCAAAACGATGATGCGTTTACATGATACAGGGACCCAAGTTTTGAATCAAAACGTCGATAATTTTTCGACGTTTTGAGTGGTCACGTGGTCTGATAACGTCGATTTCCTCAAAAAGCTAGTTTTGAAATCAAAACGTCTTTTTTTTGACGTCCCACAACGTCTTTTTCTACCCACGAAAAAATAGCTTGTGGGACATGCGTGGGATGATGCTTTTTGACGTTACGCCCTCTCAATATAATATACTCGTTCGTCCTAAGCATGTTTATACAAGGCTGTGGTTAAATTCGAACACTTGGGACTTGGCATTTGGCGCTAGGCTATTACGATGTATTTGGCATTTTCAATTTATAAATAAACTAATTAATCTTGATTTCATGGCCCCACACTAGGGTAAGGCCTAGGCCCTACATCAAATTAGGGCAACCTAGGTCGAAAGCCTATTAATAGGCTAGGCCTAGCGCCTTGGACCTAGGGCCGCCTTGGCTCCTAGCTCTTGTCAACATTCAGACACCTCGCGTTTTATTTACCTTTTAGCATGCATGCGAGTTATTTACACGACGCATCTTTGTTATTTTTATGTTATGAAACGTTGAGTTTTGCAGATTCAAATCGTGTATTGATGAAATAAGATCTTCTTGCTGTTCAAATGCATGTTGATTGTATTTTATAGGTTATGTTCGGCACTGCGCCGGGAGAACGTAAACAAACAAGGAAATGCAAAGACTTTAGAAAAACATGTAATATGTATAGTAGGCCTATCTTTGTCTGAGGTCTTTGGGTGAACGGGCATAGAATACTCGTATTTGATTGGTCCAGAGTTCGGCAATGTTCGGCTAGCGGGAGAGATAGCTGACGGGAAGAACAGCAAAGCAAGTTTATCTCACAACGTCAGTAGAAAGATTCAAAACTAGCATTTCATTCAAACCACAAAAAATCGACGTTATCAAGTGACGTTATGAAAGTGACGTTTTGATCAAAACGCTTATTTCAAAACTTGGGTCCCGGATCTGAAAACGATCTCAACTATTATTTAGTTCACTTATTTCCCGGTAGACAGCACAATGTATTAAACAAATTCCACTGTTTTCTAAAGGAAAAATATATAATTTTATTGCATATAACATAAGTATAACTTCAGTTAGATGACCAAAAACATTTGCCGTAACATTTAGAACATAATTCAGAATTACCAAGATCACGATCTTAGCTTGCTTTAGCAAACATAACCTCAAATTGCAACGCAACGAGCGTTTTGTTTGCAGCCAGGTGTTTACATGGCAGTTGTCAAAACTAGTTTTCAAGCCTACTTTACGAGCAAACAGGATTGACTTGAACCGATTCAAATCCACTTTCGAAGCGTTTACATGCAGTTTTGAAAACTCAAAACGTTTTGAAATTGATTTCAAACCAACATGTAAACGTAGTATGTGACAGACTAAACCATACGACGTGTTCCCTATACTTTACCATTGCTTGTGACTAGGACTACGACTTTATGTGAACTGGGCATAACCCACAAAGGCAGGACGACACTTAACCTCAAAAAAATGCTCTAGAGAGACCTAAGCTCCATGACCTAAGCAGGCCTACGTCTCTAAAGTAAGCTAGTATTTTATAAACCTAAACCAATGAGGTGTTGTTATAATACACACCACAATTTGCATAGCATACCTTTGTATGAGACACGGTGGTAGGCTAGGCCTTGGCCCTAGCGAGCAGCAAGATTTGGCGATTGATCAAATAACATAACGGGCGCCACGCCATGCTTTTAGTTTAGCTTTCCGTAGCTTTCCGCAAACCGGCGGCGGCCATCGCCAACGATCGCCATGCGGCCATAGCGCCACCTGTGGTGTTCCGAAACAACATGACAGCAGCAGCCTGCACGAGTCTCTGCCTCTGGTTCCTAAAATGGAAACAACTTATAAGTAAGTATTTAGATGAAATGGAAGTTTAAAAAAATTATGAAAATATATCACCCGTAAATGCCCATCCAAAGATAAAGCGAGGTTAATTTAAATTTAAAGCCCATAACTGGCATTGAGGTTGGCAGCAATTGTGCGGGAAGATTTAAATAATTAATACCAAGAGAACAAAAATCCACAAGGTTATTTAGCAAAAGTTATTAGCTTTATAAAGTTATAACCAAACTAACATGACAACTTGATAATTCTGTACATAATAATAAATGTAACAAAGAATTTAAAAGAGGCTTAACAATAAACTAAAAAACTAAACTAACTAAACAAAAACACTTTTCAAACGATTTATTTATTAGTACTTCCTTTTGATTTACCATTTACACTCTGATGGTAAAAACTAATTTCGATACCTTATAGAATTAGGAAGCTTCGCAAAAGCTTTTTTTAGTCGCGTTGATGGATGAGCTTTTTTGTAAGTTTTTAGTTTGCGTGGGATCTCTTTACTTATCAAGTGCTTTTTGAATGCATCGTAGGTGATTGTTGTCAAGTTTCTATTGTTACTTGTTAATTGTTATTATAAACCTCAAAAAACAAAACCTTTATTTATGTAGATTCTGGCTAATTTTTTCATCTTTTTCTTTCAAAAAGCAATACATCACCATTACCTGAATGTCCATGTAAAATATGAACGTTGTAGCCCCACCCGTTTGGTCAGAATCGGCCCAAATGTCACGAAAATATCGCACTAAAAATCGGAAAAGTACGATATTCATGAGACATATTTCTTCGATTGTACCCAAAAACGAGGCAGGTCTAAGTTTAGAGATTTCGAAAGTCCCCTCCAATTTTCATCAAGATGGCATATGCCGTTTGCCCGGTAGAGAGCGAACAGACAGAAAAAAAAACATTGGAGCTAAATTTTTTGAGGTGTCAGCGAAATTGAAGTCTTCGCTTCGCTCATCCAATAAAGTCGCGTTTACTGTTCAGCGGTACACTTGACATAAATACACGTGACACAAATAGCAAAAATGCTAATAAAAATTTCCTACTACTACTACTACCACTAATATTACCTTTGGGTTTCTAGAACCCCAAAGATATTACGGTAGGCGCGGCAGCCAAAAAGATTGCTATAGTTTGCAGCAATAGTCACGACAATGTCAACAATGCCATTGCTGCTACATCTACCGCGTTGCGTGTACTGCTGAACAGTAAACGCGACTTAGGCCCCCTTATAGTTTTTGATCATGAAATATCATAATAAGGTTGCCAAATTAGTTCATTTTGGATTTGTATTAGTTTTCAATGTTGGCATGCGTTGTTTATTTTCTATTTCCGCTTCCGTTGGTAATCCAATGGTGTCTACACAAAACTGATCGGATCACTTCAGATCCCAGCCTGACCCTTACACAATCTTGATCTGAGAAACCCAATGACCCTATTAGTGCGACGTCACGGCCCCCTTATAAACCACTGCCCGACTCTACAACAATCGTCGATTACGGCTATGTGATTGGTCGAGGCCGGCAAGGGATGGACTCGGATTGGTCAAGTTTGTTTATAGTCGGCTCTGACATCACCAATAATAGTTAATAGTCTATTACAAATACATGATCTCAGATGAGATCTCTCATCATTATCATCATCGTCATCTGGTGATCCATGAGAGAGGCATGGGTTAGTACAGATAACTATGCTAATAATTTGGTGGAAATTTGAATTACGTTGTGTGAACAATGGTGAACCGGTCTGTCAGTTCAAAAAGTAACCTGTGATCTGTGTAATGTCACGTGACCTGTATTAATCCGGCTACCAATCTGGATCAGGTTTGCGTAAACACCCTAAACTGAAAGCAACGTAGCGTGAATTTTTTATTCTATTTGCCAACCGTCTGAAATTCTATGAGTTACTCGGCGGTAGCGTAAACACGTTTAGAAACGAACGTTTCCAATGAGTGAAAGACTTGTTGAGCTTAATCATTTGTTTTTACCTTACCGCCTTTATGATCCACATCCTAGAATTTCAGGCGATGTAGGCATGGCCATGACTGTAATACTTCTCTGTTATTTGATTGTTTGATTTTTAGTTTGTAGTAATACAACATATTTGAAATCTCATCCTTGTTGCTGGTTGCACCCAACAGGAAAATGCGTTAAATGCAAGGATGAATGGGCTTGGCCACGACCTTGTTGGAAAACCAAGCAGGGCTGTGCGAAACGGACCGAACCAAGCGAGTATGTTCTGCGTGATTTTGCAACCAACAAACCAGCGCCAAAATTAGATTATGCTGTCTGCAAAGTTAATTGGATGACTATTACGTCGTATTTTTTAAGTTGTAATTTGCACTGGAAAATAAAATAACAATATACTGTCAATTAACTATATGAAAGGTGCTAGCAAAGGTTTAGCTACAAACAAGTTGGTAAGAATAATTCTGTAACTTCCATTCATACTTCCCAACATTTTTTCAAGACACTAGACTAAACCATGTTTGTATTGTTGTTTTAGGCCAAAAAAAACACAACCAGGTTGCGTGCAAACAACCTTGAATGGACCCTACGTTGACTACTTGTGTGTTGTGTGACATCCACATCAACACCATGCTAACAAAATTAAATTAGTTGAATGCATCCAATAGACCTACAAATGTTTTCTTTGTTATCAAAATATTAATAATACACATTTTCACCAATCACACACAGTACAGTACACTATGCTTTATCAACATTTGATGCAATTTCTAACTCTATCAAGAAGTCATAATGAAACCGACGTACTTCTCCTCACAAACTTCTCCATAACTTCATCAACTCAGACCTACTTCAGACCTAGCAACGAGGCACATAATTGGATGAGCGTAGCGAAGATTCCATTTCACTACACTGGGGGAAAAAATCCGGAATGTTTTTTTTTCTTTTTTTGTATTTTTGTGTGTCTGTTAACACGATTCCGGCTAAACCGATAATCCAATTGCAATGAAATTTTCTGGAGGCCTTCGAAATCTCTGAACTTAGAACTGCCACGTTTTTGAGCGCAATCGGAAAATTATTTCTCATGAAAATCGCAATTTTACGATTTTTTTCGATTTTCCTAAAAATTTCTTCGACTTATAACACCTATATCCTTTATCAGATGAGATTGGAGAAGGGTTGACAGGTTGGGAAAGCAAAGAGAACTTAAATCCCAGCCTGAAGGGCTGGGAGCCACAAAACTTTTCACCTGCTGATGACAACTGCAGCTAATTTAAAGTTGTTACCTTAATCCACGACGCGTTTCGTCCTTCTGGGAACTAGAACTAGGCCTATATGTTTTATCAGATTTTAATGTTTTTTTCACAGAATCTTAATTTTATGAATTAAGTTATGTGTGTGAAATTTGAGTGCAATCAAAAAATTATTTCTCATAAATATCGAAATTTTACGGTTTTTTCTTCTTTAAAACAGTTCTTTGACTTATAACACCTACATGCTTTATCCTATTGTAATGATTTTTTCACAGAACATTAATCTTATGAATTAATATATTCGTGTTAAATTTGAGCGCAATCAAATAATTATTTCATATGAAAATTACAATTTTACGATTTTTTTCTTTTTTAAATTACGATTACCTAATTAAAATTTTAAAATTTAAGTTAATTTTTTATTTAATTTAATTATAAAAAAATCGACTTACTTATGATTTTTTCACAGAACAACAGAAAATCCGCATCCGCAGCTCAATGCACCAATTACGCTCATCCAACAACGCGCCTGAAAAAGCGTTAGCGAAGCTTCCTAGTAAATTTAAAGTTGTTCTGAATCGGCCTTGTTGATTCTGGCGATGATCCGCGGGTGTTCGCACTGTCCATACCACTGATTGCTATATTTCCTGTTAAAAATATTGATCTTTGGTTGACTATCGTTCTCTCGTTGATTGCGTCGAGGCCTACAGGGTTGGCTTGGTCACTTTGGTTTACTGTCCCCCACTGAAAATCAGTTGTGTGACTGAGTGGGTACACTCTAAATACGGATTTATTTATTTAAGTAGTATAAAAGCTTTCACATCCATATTCCTTTCAAAAAATTTCTTGTATTGATGTTTCAAAAGCATGTTGTTTCAAAGTGGTGAGGCCAGGCATAGTAATAATTTTAAAAAATTCAAAATTCTACCTAGGCCTAAATACATTAAATTTAAGTTATTGTATTTCGTTCATTAGGCATGTAACATGCACAACATTTAACAACAACAACAACATTTAACATTCATCATAATAATATGCCGCATGTTGTATAGCCTAACCAAAGATTAGCCGCGTTGGCCAAACTTATCCAGATTTTAAAATTACAAACGCACTTACTCACCACTGGTGTAGGCCTCCCCGTAATTAATTTATTTTGCTTATCAATTTTACTTTTATGACCAAAAGGTATTTCTATTCATTAATGAACTGATATCTGGAATACTCGCATCCACTTCCATAGAGCCACACTTAATCCTTCGAGAAGTAACACAGAACTGAATGCACAAATAGCATTGAAGAGGGTATTGGCTCAGCCTTATGAGTGGCAGACTGTTCCTACGCCAGTGTCTTTGTTGCCTAGCAACGGTGTAAACACAGGCACAAATTGCAGCAAGGACAAATTTAAACCAGCCTACCCGCACTCTTCGTGACCGCTGCGAATGGTGTGGACTTCCAACCCATAGATATCTTAACACCTATAGTAGGCTAGATTAGCAGTCATTGGTCCACTTCCGTGACAATTAGAAGCCATCTTGAAATTTTTGTTTGCATGTCAGTCAGTTTGACAGGTGAGCATACTAGCCATTAACATCAAATGATTACTAAATAGAGAAATACCCATGCAATAACTTCTTAGTTCTTATCTTATTGTTTCTGTTTATTCAATCGCATGCTGCACAAGCTAAAACCATATCAAACAATCCAGTAAAATACTTTATTGTATTAAACTAGGAAGCTTCGCAAACGCTTTTTCAGGCGCGTTGTTGGATGAGCGTATGTTTTTTTAAACGAAAAAAGTGTAAAATTGCGATTTTCATGACAAATTATTTTTCGATTGCGCTTAAATTTTACACAAATATATAAATTCATAAAATTGAGGTTCTGTGAAAATATCATTACAATCAGATAAAGCATGTAGAATAAGTCGAAGAATTTTTTTTAAACAAAAAAGCATAAAATAGCGATTTTCATAAGAAATTATTTTTCGATTACGCTCAAACTTCACACCAAAATATTAATTCATAAAATTAAGGTTCTGTGAAAAAATCATTACAATCGGATAAAGCATGTAGGTATTATAAGTCGAAGAATGTTTTAAAAATATAAAAAAATCGTAACATTGCGATTTTCATAAGAAATAATTTTTTGATTGCGCTCAAATTTCACACGAATATATTAATTCATAAAATTAAGGTTTTGGGAAAAAATCTTCGTAATCGGATAAAGCATGTAGGTGTTATAAGTCGAAGAAATTTTTAAAAATAAAAAAATCGTAAAATTGCAATTTTAATGAGAAATAATTTTTCGATTGCGCTCAAAAACCTAGCAGTTCTAAGTTCAGAGATTTCGAAAGCCTCCATAAAATTTCATCGCAATTGGATTATCGGTTTAGCCGGAATCGTGTGGACAAACACACAAAAATACAAAAAAAGAGAAAAAAAAAACATTCCGAATTTTTTTCTCCAGTGTAGTGAAATGGAATCTTCGCTTTGCTCGCTACACTCATCCAAAAAGCATAAATTAAAACGCCAAATCGCCATCTTGAAATGGAGTGATTGGTGCTTCAATTTGGTACGCTCGCGCCTGTGCGGAGGTATTGGAGACTGCGGATCTAGCCTACTATAGGTGTTTAATATCTATGTTCCAACCCCTCTCCCTAAAGCCATTCCAAAAACATCAATCTCTCAGGAAAATGCGCTACACATGTCAGTACTCCATTCCAAATACATATACCTCTCGGAAAAATACACTTCACAAAATGGATTACCAAATAGTCAAATACACTTCACAAAATGGATTACCAACGGCACAACTAGATCTATGATTATATAATAGCTAGGTGAGTCAGGTGAGGCCTTGCCTCACGGCTGGCCACGCCTGGAGAGCACTAGAGTTGGGAGGGAAGTCCCCTTATTGGTTGTGCAGATGGTGTGTGAAGTGTGAAGCAGCCTTGCTATTGCTGATGATGACAATATGCATGCAGAATTTACCTACTTTTTGCATGGTTCTATCACAGGTTTGGTTAATAAGGTATGTGCTGTGAGTTGTTTGTATGTACGTAGTTTTAGTCAATTTTAGTGGCCACCATCCGCCTGATGAGTCCCAGAGGATGAAATGCTTTGTGGATTAATGTAACAAAACAACTGTAAATTAGCTGCAGTCATCAGCAGCAGGTGAAAAGTTTTGTTGCCTCCAACCCTTCAGGCTGGGCTTCATGTTCTCTATTCTTTCCCAACTTGTCAACCATTCTCGAATCTAAACTATTTGTATTTTATAAAGTTTATGGGTATGTTTGTTATTTTTATTATTAAAAAAAGTTTTTATGTCTTTATCTCCATATGGGATGGGCCCTGGGTAGAAAAGGCCTGAAGCATTCCTCCTCGGTTCATCGTACAAGGCAATAAACAAGGCAGTCGGTGTGAACTCCTCAAATAACATCTTGAGGTGACTGGAGACCACAAAGGAGGCACTCATGCAAACATTTTCACTACTATTTTCACATGCATTTTTAATCCACAACCATCCCTATTTTTACCCTTTAGTTTTTACTATTCTCTACTCTTTGCCATCAAAATACTTGAACCAATTTACTGATATTGATTAAACCCTAGTTAAACGAGGGAGCGGAGCGACCGAGTGTCTCCATTCAACTCGAACGGCTCTCATTCTGTGATTCTGTCTGTTGTACGTCGAAAATCAGTTGAACCGCTGGACAGATTGGGCTGAAATTTTAAACAGACATCCGTTACGAGTTTACTGAAAACTGTTAACAAAATCAGCTAGATCCATTGCGATTTAATCCCACAATAAATAAAAATGTGATTTTTAAAATATCGATAGAATTTGTTTAGTAGCAGCTAAGCATTTAGCCTACCGCACGGAGGGTTGGGGTTCGATACTCGTTAGCTCGAACTTTTTTTTATATTTTCATACACACATATAATTTTTGAGGGGTGTTAAATGGGAAATAAAAATTAGGTGATTTTGTTTTATCTTGGAAATTTGTTAATGTTTTACGCTAATATGTTTTGAACATGATTCGCATTTTGAATGTTCAATTTAAATAACTAGGGAAACGCCAAAGTCGTTGTTAAACGAGTGAGTGAGCCAAGTGTTGAGTACCCGGAAAAATCCCATTTCCTCCCATATACCAAAGGCTGGATCTAGTCCAGTATGGGGAATGATACTCACTCGTTTAACAACGACTTTGGCGTTTCCCTAGTAGATAGTACATATCGTGAATTTCAATTTCAACCTAATAGCAATGTCATGTCATGCAAGTAGGAGAAGAATAGGAGAAGAACTACAACAGCACAGTTTAGACTAGATACCGGCCATGACTTGCTAGCAAAGCACTTACATAGAATAGGTGTGATGGAGAGCAGCATGTGTAAACTCTGTGGTGATGGAACACAGGACAGACAACATCTATTTAGATGCGCTACATTGAAAGGACACTATCTATGGGGAAATGCCAGGGGGTATGGACAGGAGGGAACAGGAGTCCTATCTTTACTGGTTGTCAAGACAAATGATGACATAGATATGTCAATGTGGGCATAAGAGAAGAAGAAGAAGATGCAAAGTTTCAATGGATCGACTTTAAATTCAGAGTCAGGAGGACATGTAGCTCATAGTAGCACATAACTCAACATTCAGGCGAAGAAAGTGTAAATAAATAGTAGGTACAAATAAGAAGATACAAACAAAATTGGAAAAAGATCTCATTTATTTGATGGCTTGGTACATTTACATTGCAGAGCCACTGGCTTACAACTTGTACAAGGTGTACTACGCTTAAAATGAGTTAGTTTTTAAGTAGTGGATTTTAATATTAGCAAGTAATAATAGTCTACAGCTCTGGTCACACAAATTAAAACTACATACAGATTACTATGTGCAAGAGACCCATACTACAGTACTAGTTAATACTTAATACACCTAAACAGACCAGGAGGACTATTCCCGAGTTTGCTAGAGATGCAGACGGGACGAGTTGATTCACATCTTATTTCATTGTTAAAAGCTGGTTTTAAATGGTTTTATCCAGTAATAATGATGAGATTATTTTAAATATAAGTAATAATATTGCGTTATGAACATTATTAGATATTTAATTGTAGCAATGATTTAAAACAACCTTTAAAGAAAGAAAGAAGTTATGAAACAACTCGTACCGGCCCATTTGCATCTAGAGCAAGCTCGGGAATCTAGCCCTTCAGGAACTTAAGATTAAATCTGTATACGTAAATACTTTGCCAATTCTTCTGCAACGATCAATAGCTAACTTGTTTTGTTCATGAAACAATTCTAAAAATTGTTTCAGTTAACACTTGTTTGTTTGCATTAGTATTCACTGTTCAATTCAGGAGACTCAGGAGACATAATACACATACTCATTTTAGAATGTTGGTGATGGGCCCACAAATATTTGAACGCTCTCTTGAATATATAGGTTAGCCAAGTTCAGTGAATCAGAGGAATATTTTCCTAGATGTGCAGAGATCAAAGAGGTCTTCAAATGGATATGCTAAATAACATCATAAAATATCAACACAAATATATTCAAACATTGTAAGATAAACTGATGAACTTACTCAAAATGTTTGTATTGGGGGAAAAAAATACATCTATGCAGTTGACTTCAAACCCCAAATGGTCATAATATTACTAAATATATTGATTGATACAGATGCACTCTACTTATACATACTCATTGAGTCATTAGTCATTAGCTAATGAAATAGACCACAATGGAGTTTACGTCTGTTCAGTTATATAAATAATGTTCCATTTATAAGTCAAGTTGGTGTAAAATAAAAAGTTCGTTGGTTGGATAGTATTTGTATACAGAAGTTTGCAGTTTGTCTACGTATAAATACTGCTTATAATCCCCAATGGAAATTGAGAAAAGTTTATAAAAACCTAATACTAAGTTTGCCAGTAAATAAACATATTTTTTAAAACCATTGGTACCTAATTGAATTGATTCAACCGAGAAGTACAATGAAGTTCCTATATACACAGTATAGGTTGGCATTATGTTGAGAAACCAATAATATTAAAGGTAAATGTACCATACATTTATGACAAGTTGATGCAAAATTCTTCTTTCCAAACGTTCTTGCCAGCGGTTTCTCAGTACTTGCGTATGGGCCCCATAGATTGTTTGTAGGAATCAAAGCGATCACTACTGTATGGACCGCTTCCACCAGAGTGGCTGGACATACCCATTGTAGGAGCCATACTACTGCTTGCGTACATTGAGGACGGTCCGGTCATCGTCGGCCCACTGCGACCCAACGACATGGGCTCCGACCATCTGTTTAAAAAACATAATACATTAGTGCTCAATCGCAGCAGAAAATCGGTTGTTGTATACTGGGTAATGTGTGGTCCATACTGCGAGTATTGGGTGGCACTCTGGAAGATATATGCTACATTTTTTAATCATATAACCTGTATTCAATTACCTACTCAGGGTGTCTACAAACTTTCCATTACAAAATGACTTTTCCAGATGAAAAATTAAGTGTGTGTGTGTGTGTGGCTCGTTGGTCTTGTAGTTAGCCTACCTGCTTCCAATGCAGAAGGTCCAGGGTTCGATTCCCGCTAACTGATTTGGATTCAAGTCCATCAGTTCTTGTCTTAGGAATTTATCCTACAGACGTAGACGTATTAACAAGCTTAGTTGAACTATTCAACTATTAAGTGACATCACAAGTATGCGGCAATGGAGCTGCGAGTTTGTAGCAAGGGGATTCATCCTTACTATACGGTAAAATTAAGGTTTGAAACCCAGGTAAATTGTCTTATATACCAAGAAAAGGCAAATTGAGTTCGTTTGCCACTGGGAAGCTCGAGCCGAAGCATTGGTCGACCTTTCCCTACAGACTTACTGTATTTACTCGATTATAGGATGCACCCCTCCCCTATACCACTGTATGATATAAATCGTTTGTTTACAGTATACGAATTTCGGCAAATTCGCTGAATCAGCGGGAACTTACGAGCTACTTGTTTAACCAATTACAATGGTTGTAAATTGAAATTCCACCTTCGCTGACCGTCGTCAGTGTTGCCCGGCTGTAGCTTCTTTGTGTGCCTGTTTGACAAACGAATGAAGCGCAATATGGAAACTAAGTGGTTTGGCGATGGGTTTGCAACACTGTCATAAAAGACATGTCAATCACTAAGGATATCGCGGCTATTTCCCGGTGAACCAGAGACAGATGATCTTTTCAAGAGGTGTGAACAAAACTGGTCTTTTGTCCCTTTGGGGAAAATGAAATTCGTATACTGTAAATGAACAAACTATACAAGCACAATTGACAAATTGAAATGGCATCGCACAATGGCCGCACCCCACTTTTTAAAATGGATATTTTAAAATATACCAGAGCCCATTAATTATATAGTTGCATAAATACAGTAAGTCGCCCATGCTACGCTATTGCCAAAGGACTAACTTCTTGCCCGGGAATAACAAACCTATCAATCTTCTTTTATCATAATAAGTAAGGTTGCCATTTGATGTGAAAATTGTGATCGATTATTAGGCCTAAACAGGAAAAAGGCAAAATTGTAATACTAATACGAGAGATCATAAAGGATTTGAACGAGTAAAAATAAAATTGAGGGCGGAATTTCAATTACACAGCCTTTATTTTAGCACGTCTCGACTTGCATGGGGTGCCACGTTTTACATGTTTTGCCGGCGAAGGTTGATTTAGTGAGCGAGAGATAGCAAGATATTCTTGACATTGCAGCTCAGTCTTATCTACTCACGACTCTCTATCATCTACTTTGAATCAAAAAAAGTTTTAAAAAAAGTGCCGTACTTGACTCATCTTGCTAAGCGGCATCACAAGTAATGGCCAAGGTATATTTTGGATGGAAGAAATATTACGAATGAAATATAATTGCTGCTAGAAAAGTTCACTGCACAACACCTGTCGTACTGATCGCGATCGGGCAATGTTTTGTCTTGCTAGAGTGACGACTGCGAGTGCACGCACGCAATCCTAACAATAAGTGATTTCATAACTTGCTTTGTTATTTTTGATAACTACCATAGTTCAAGAGGTGGGGGGTGCAGCCATTTTACTCAGGAATAATAATATTATCATACTTTTTAAAATTAGAGTGAAAAACTAGGGGTGCAGCTATTACCTACTTGATGGTTGCCTATAATTACATAAATAGTGTAACAAGAACTGGAGGTTAAGAACTTAAGACAGTATGGAAAGTAAATAGTAATGAAAGCCATTCCAAGTTATTGTGCATCTACAGCTCAACACCAGAGCATTGACCAGTGGCATTCAGCCAGCTATACAGCTGTAAGTCATTATTGAAGCCAGAAACTAGCATAACGTGGTTGAAGAGAAATTGTATGTATGCCTTTGAATTAGTAGTCAGTCCTAGGCATTACATCTAAATGAAGCGATACTGATAGGAAGCCAACAGATTGTTTAGAAAATCTGGAATACGGTAGGTAAAATTTAAAAACATCTATATATTATTATAGTAGGCTACATGCAAGACCTGAAGACAGAGACAGCTTGAAATGGTTGACATAAGACAAGAGGTTAGACTAAAAAATAATAATCATGACAAGTTTCCATTCCCACCCAGTACTACAACAGTTGTAAGCTTCAGTTTAACAATGAGTTGGTTACCCTGAATCCAGAGGCCTGCTGGCCCAGCTGGGAGGGTCCGCCTTACGATCGGCCGATGACCACGAATCACGAACAGGCATGACAGCGCTACTCATTGTGCCAAATGATTTGACAACCGAGGGCCCATCGCCGGCATGCCACGTAGAGCCCGAGCGATCCGTGTACCGGCTTTCACCTAATACACAATTAGCATTAGTCATAATATGGTGGTGGTTCTGGCATAAGAGGGGCAATTAAAGTGCTAAGAGACTACAAATAGCAACGAGACATTACCAGGGATATCATAAGGAATAACATTTTCTGGGGTTGAGATACCTACTAGCATATAGCACACAGATACTACAATGATGCACACAATAGTTCCTAAAATTATGAGTCTGTTGTCAACCATAACAAGAAACAATGCCCGTAACAAAATTTGTAACATACAATCTATCTGATGTTAGCTCAAGCAGTTGGTCAATAGTCACAGAAATAGCTGGAATTTGCCAAATTATTAGCCCAAATATTGAACAATATTTTTACAAGGAAATTTGTTACTTAAACTTCACTCGCACTACATTATTGCAAACTAAAAATGTTCTATGTTTATCCTTGATATTTGAAAGTTCTTGTTGGGAAGTTTCTAAAGTACCGGTAGGAAGATTCTGGTAATGCAGCAAGTACTTTCTAGAAGTTTAAAACTTTGCAAAGGAAGTGCCGCCATGTTTGAGTATTGAAAGCAGCTATTATTAAAATTGCACCCATGAAAAATGGAGGCTGAAAGAAGTGAAAGTGGAAGAAGAAACTTAACAATAACATAGTTAAGAAGTGCAATACCGTAGGCTAGGCAATGTCTATAGTAGTCCATATCTGTACGTAGTCTGTACAGGATAAAACCTAGACCAAATAGATGATAACTAGAGATAGGAAACGCGCATAGCATTTTCAAGTGTCCTTTTATAGCGTTTGGTAGCATCTATTTTTTTTTTGCCAACTTCAAAAGCTTGTGTATGAAGTTTTTTAATATTTTTATTTTGAAATTATGTCATAAAGGTTGAATCAATATCAACCGATTAAAAATCTGTGTAGGAAATAATAGATTCTATGTAATATTAAATGAAATAAGACTAGAAAACCATAGTTTTAAGTGAAAAAATAGCTCTTTGTAGCATCGATTTAAAAAAAGTCCACCTAAAGGAGAACCTCTTTATCTACATGTTTTAATACGTGGCACTGCCAGATGGGGCCAGATCACGAACGAGCGCTGCCACTAGAGTGAGCAAAGTGGGACAAAGGAAAGCTTGCTCCCGAGTGCCTTGCTTTTGCAGAAATGATGGTAGGGTTCATGGTGTTTTCTGAAAGCGGTTTGATGTTTTGACACATGGCATAGACAACTTAAATAAATTAATTGTATTTAGTCTACCTACTCAGTTATATAACTGATTTTCAGTATGCGACAGTAAATCAAAGTGACCAAGCCAACCCTGTAAGCCCCAACGCAATCGACGAGTGAGCAATAACCAACCAAAGATCGATATTTTTAATAGGAAATATAGCAATCGGTGGTATGGACAGTGCGAACACCCGCGTATCAACGCCAGAATAAACAAGGCCGATTCAGAACTATTCTGAATTTATTACGTGCTTTGTTGCTAGGACGGCTCCAAACACACCGTTTACAAACTCCTAAAACAAGAACTGATGAACTTAAGTCCAAATCAGAAGTTAAAAACTTCTGACTTTGGCGGGAATCGAACCCTGGACCTTCTGCATTGGAAGCAGATACGCTAATCTCAAGACCAACGAGCCACACAGAGTACATCGCGGTAGCGACTTTGTGTGTATGTATAACATCCCTTTGGATATTATTGTTTAATGTTTAGGCCTACGCAAATGTAAAATATCCAATAAAAAATTAAATTCACTCCTGAACATATTTTCTTTTAAAACAGGTAGGAATAGCTAGGCATTTGAATTTGAAATGCTATTTTTTATATACTGGACCACTCGAAATCTGTCACGTTAGCTTGTCTGTAGAGTCCTGGTTTACCCAGAAGTAGGTAGGAGGAAATAAATATTGTTAGCCTTTTATACTTTGATTAGCCCCTGAAATTAGAAAACATCCCTCACATAAGATATACAATACATAACTACTATTGAGCATACCTTTAGAAGTAAAGGTGCTTTTGCTGGAACTGAAGCTTCCTTTCGACTCTTGATATCGGTCACGAGTAGACTGGCGAGGATCAACCTTTGACCGATGGTCACTTTCTGGACGTCTTTCCTCACGAACACGGAAACTTGTTCCACGGTCAAATCTAAAGAGGCAACACTATACATTCATTTTCCCTTCGATAAACAAAGAGTTATTTTCCTATGATTAGCCTATTTAACCAGAATAAGAATATTGATAAGACTAGTTAGTTATGCCTTAGAATAAATAGCAAACATAATAAAAGTGCAAAAAATTAAAATATAATATAAATATAATATTTAAAATTAAAACACTTGTTGGCTATATTGTCGTAGTTTAGAACCTTGCAAATCAATTTCTATCTATGTTAGCCAACCATTCCGTGGCAAGGCTTGCCCTCCCACCCCTAGCCGTGTAAGTCGACGGAAGCAAGAATGAAGCAGACCAGTCAGGGTAGTCAGTCAATCATCTGCAAACCGCCTACTTGACAATTACAACACACCGAAAGATACTGGAAAATAAATAAAAATAAGAATCTTGAAGATAATCTAGTGCTAATTTTTTGTTCAATTCTAGGACCCAAAGAATATCTAGAGAGTGGATGTCTATAATTCCTAATTATTAGCCTTATTATAATAACTTTTGGGTGTCACTTGATACTAGGGTTATGCAAACTTGGGATTTTTAAATTTCAAACCAAAACCTCGAACCTGCAATAAAAATGTTCACAAACCTCAACCTTGTAATCGTAAACAGAAAATCAGTTCTAAACATTAACATCATTTTTGACATGGTTAAAAGATTCTTAGGTCTTGGCCTAGGCCCTATTAAATATTAATGTTGCATCACAATTTTGACCTAGGTCCATGTGTTGTGTACAATAATAACATTGCAAAACTTTTTAATAACATTTTAATCTTATACTAATTGTATTTTCACGCTTAAGATCACATAATCCAAACTTTGTAAACAAAAACAAAAGAATTTCGTAGGCTCCACTCTCCATTGAGATCTAGGATGTCTAGGACACGGCTAGCTCTGCCCCTATTTAGAGTCGAATTGATTATTCATTATATAACAATAAAGGATGTTTATTTTCGACGCAGTGTATTCACGTCTCCCGCGATGTCTAGGACACGGCTAGCTCTGCCCCTATTTAGAGTCGAATTGATTATTCATTATATAACAATAAAGGATGTTTATTTTCGACGCAGTGAATTCACGTCTCCCGGTTATCGCATCCAAGTCCTGTTATTGTTTATGGTAATAAATTAGAAAGCTTTAATCGTCACTAAAGAAGAATCAGTTAAAAACTATGAAGTTTTGGAATTGGATAATAAAATTCGCTGTCAGCACGCAAACCAGTGGCGGATCCAGGGGGGGGGCGGTAGGGGCGATCGCCCCCCCCCCCTTGATCCTTGAAAAGCTTAATTTTATTCTATAATGAATATGTTCAGCCACCAGAAATATCAATGTTTTCTTGCAATTACGATTTTTTTAAAAAGTTTATTGCTTTTAGTCAATTCCTCACAGTTGCACGATATTATTTTCTTTGGTTTTACCCAAAATAGTAACACATCTAAAACTTCATAGGTTTTGAAGGTCCCATGAAAATTTCAGCACGATCAGAGTAGCCATTTGACCGGTAGAGCGCGAGCAGACAGAAAAAACACTTCAGCTTTTTTTCTCAGGGGAGCGAAATTAAAGTCTTTACTACTCTAATCCAATAACATTTTTTTTAACACTGATTTTGAAAATGTGAGGGTATAGAAACACCTGAGCGATAGCGATTATAAAGGGACTAACCTTCCTCCAGGGCCTATTTTAGTGAGCAACTGCATATAAAATATATTGAAATATACCCTCTCTAAAGCCATTAAAACACGTTTTTGAAAAAAGGGCCCCAAAAAATTTTTCCCTGCGGGGCTAAGCTGGGCCCCCCCGCAGACCCCCCGTGTGGTGCGAGCTAAGTCGCCCCCCCCCCCTTTGAGAGGTCCTGGATCCGCCCCTGACGCAAACTAGGCCTGCTTTTTGCTGTCGCAGTACTCTCGTAGGCCTAGCTAGGGCCTTAGATTGGTTGGATATTGCTTTACGTCTCATATTTATGCAACTTGGCTAATCGAGACGAAGGGAGGGACGTAAGGGATGACGCGGGGGAACAAGGGGTGGACAAAGCCTGTGCTGGTCAGAACCAGCCACAAGCGTATGGGGAGGGCAGGGGTTCCCCCACGTCGTGGTCGTCTACGTCTGTGTCATCATCCGTCCGTGTTGTCATTGTCGTTGCCGTCGGGGAAGTTGTCAAAGGGAAGGGGTTCCCCGACGACGACCCAGAGCTCGCCATTAGTTTCAGTGAGTGAAACTCCCCTATTCACGGGCCAAACCGCGAGAAGGTGTCGAGTTAGAATTTGATGGCCCAAGGGCCTTAGACAACGTGTTGTTTGGCTTAGGCCTAAACATTAGGGTTGTGCGAACTTACGAATTTCGAACTCGAACTTTAGAGAAGTTGGGTTCGGGTTCGAAATTGAAAAATAGTGTTCCGAGTTCGAAAATATCAAAGTTCGGGAAATTCGAACTTCCCGCTCGATATCGTAACTACGCGAGTCGCCGCGATGCGCGCGCGCAGCGAGCTGTCGAGATTCGAAGTGCAGTGCAGCCAACCGAGTTTTAAACACATGAAATCATATGAAAACTGAAAAGAACCATCATCACAGAAGGGCTAGGCCTGCGTTCAGAGGTCCGGGCCTAGGCTTATAACAACCTAGGCCTAGGCTACTGTGACGGCAAAAAGTAGGCCTTGGCCCTAGAGACTGCGTGCTTTCAAAATTATTACGATAAACAACAAAGGAGACTTTGATGCGGGAATAGGCTTAGGGCTAGGCCTACACGGCGTCGAAAACAATAATCCTTTATTGCCAATTGGTTTCGTTGCGTCTATATCACTAATATTTCCGATCAACTGTCGAGAAGAAAGAATGCCGGTGAATATTCCATTAATGCACTTTTTACGTATTTTAAAATCGTAGTTGGCGTACTTTGGCATATTTTATGTATCTTCCTTCAATTTTCCATCTTTGCTTTGACGACGCTAAGCTTGAAGGTCAAACTCGCCCAGGGCACGCGTGGCGCGCTCCGTCGGCCATCGCTAGAACTAGAGTCGATAAAAGCTAGGGAAACTTCTTTATCGGCTCTGCTGAAAACTAGTTCCATTCAAGGGCGCGGAATATTCAAATGTGCTGAAATAGCATAGGAGATGCCTAGACCGCGAATATTATAATGAGAGTGCGAATTTGGAGGCATATTCAAAGGAACACGACGAAAAGAAAAAGTCAAAGCAAACTTTAATTTTTTTTTTTAGGTTCGGTTCGAGTTCGTTTCAGGTTCGAGTTCGGACTTTTTTGCAAGTTCGAAGTTCGAAGGGCAACCTACTTGAAAGTTCGAGTTCGGTTCGAAGTGAAAAAAACCAGGTTCGCACAACCCTACTAAACATCAATATTACGGAAAAATACTCTCCTAAGGTACAAATCAACAAGTTATAATAACTAATAATAATGCATTTTAAAATGATTTATTTTGATTTGTCAGTTTCATTATTTTTCCCTGTTTTTCTCTTCTGAAAATCATTACCCGTAACCCGTATTATATTCAATAATGTACTATATTTGGGCCAATACGGTAGGTTGCAATGTAAATAGAGCTGTGCTGCAACAACACAAACAAATTCAAATCCCTAAATTTAATTTGGCACTTTTATTGGATGAGCGTGGCAAAGATTTCATTCTACTACACTGGAGAAAAAAATCCAGAATGTTTTCTCCGTTTGTATTTTTGTGCGTTTGTTAACACGATTCCGGCTAAACCGATACTCCAATTGCGATGAAATTTTCTGGAGGCCTTCGAAATCTCTGAACTTAGAACTGCCATGTTTTTTAGCGCAATCGAAAAATTATTTCTTATGAAAATCGCAATTTTAAGATTTTTTTTTAAATTTCTTCGACTTACTACATGCTTTATCAGATTGTAATGATTTTCACAGAACCTTAATTTTAAGAATTAATATATTCGTGAAAAATTTGTGTGTTATGCAGATGGTATTTAAATTGATTTAGTTTTCCAATTGCTATGGCCTGCGAGACATGCTTGGTAATATTGTTTTAATTTTTACGACGCCAACATGAGGATCAGGGGCGCGTCAACCGGGGAGGTCATTTCTCATTTCGCATTCGAACACATGGCAGCTCAATGCACCAATTACGATCATCCAACATCGCGCCTGAAAAAGCGTTTGTGAAGCTTCCTAGTGTAATGTATGTACTAGTCTGTAAACAGTGTTCTCCCCAGGCCCGGACCGCCGGGCGGCGCGCCCGGCGATAATTCCCTGCCGCCCGGAAAAAAATTAAAAATTAAATTTTTTTTTTTTTTTTTTTTACTTAACGATTTGCGAATTTAATAAACTCTAACCGTCCATTCACGTTTAAACGTCCCATCTCTAAACTGCAGCGCAGATTGTAAACAAAATCGTGGAGACTAATCTCGCTGATATAGAACCCGACAAGGAATGCATTTAAACGAAACACATAAGTTGGCAAAATGGCAATTATTGCTATGATCAAGAACATTCACTGCATACAAGGAGCACACACAAGTGAACAATTTTAGCAATTTTCCAATTTTATTGATTGCTAGGACGAATTTTAAAGTAAATACAAATACAATCAATGTTTCAAGTTGTAGTAATTGTAAACCTACAAATCTTAGATAATACACACTTAAAAAGAATAACATCATCACCTTTATAAGGGCCTAATGTACTCATTGTAGCAATAGGACTACAGTAATTCACATAGCCTACATTACAAAGGAGAAAATAGGCTTAGACTATGATTTCAATCAAATTTGAAATGTTCATACCACTATACCAACTAAAGTAAGCTACTTTAAAAGGTCTTCAAAAACCTCTAAAACTCACCAAATCAAATCTAGTATCTCAAATTTTTTCGGGGGCAAGCCCCCGGACCCCCACTATTTTTGGCCGTGCCCGGCAATGTTTATGGAATACCCAGTGAACATTTTATTCTGGGGAGAACACTGCTGTAAATAATGTTTTAAATGATTGATCGTGAGGTTGTCCCAGGCAAAAATAATTAATAGCTCTTTTTTGTTGTATACTTTCTTAGTAAGTCATTCATTCAGCCAACTTGAAAGAAATCAGACCAAGGAAGATAGGTACTAGGTGTACACGTCCATTCCTAAGGGAATTTGCCCTCTGCTCCTGTGTTAACATATAAAGAACAGGATACATAATATGTACCCGTATGTTACATACGGGTACATATTATGTATCATACACACATCATACATACGGTATGTAGTGTAAAAGAAGCAAACAAATATTTTCAGAATCTATTTTTTCTCGTGATTTTCAATACCATTCATTCAGTCATCTTCTTGTAATGGCGGCTAAGGTTCCTAGCTTAGAACTACACGACGATTGTAGCAATTTTTTTCTTCTACTTGATTCTCAAAATTGCCACCTATATTATGTTCAGGTCAATGACAATGATTGTGTTAAAATTACCTTAGGCCTACTGGATTTACCACCTGTCATGTGAAGGTTTTAATATGAACACACTTCAGAGATCCGTCACTAGAGGAATTAGGCCCAAGTTTATTTTAGTTTCAGTATAGACCTACCTGATATATTCATGACGGGACCGGGGACGGGGTAAGGAAAACTTAACTACAGTTAAGAGGGATCCTGGCCAGAATTGAGCACAAAACGGTGTTTGCACTGTCCATACCACTGATTGCTACATTTCCTATTAAAAAAAAAAACTTAGGTTGGTTATTGCTAACTCGTCGATTGCGTCAGGGCCTACAGGGTTGGCTTGGTCGCTTTGGCTTACTGTCCCCCACTGAAAATCAGTTATATGACTGAGTGGGTCGACTCTAAATACGAGTTTGTATGTTTTTTTATTTATAGCTCACAGAAAAAGGTTAAATTGACAAACTAATGAAGCCAGAAGATTAAAATAAACTATGATATGAATTGTAAAGAAAAGCCAGATCTGACTCCTATGGCCTATGCTATTCAATTGTTATTACTAGGGCCAAGAATTTAGGGTAAATAAAATTCTCAAATTTTGTCATACAAAATTGATAATTTTGGGTTAAAAAACGGGTTAAAGTAGTGGATTTCGGTAAATAAAAACACAACATTTCGGTAAATAGAAATAAAAATATGTAGGGCCTATTAAAAATAGAATCTTACACGGAATATGCATCAAAATGAGTAAAATCAACAATGTCAATATTTTGTACAATTATTAATTAATAATGAAATACAAGACATTTTTTTTTTGAATCATTGAATTTTGCTATAAGGCTATGTACCACCTCTGGCCGATAATTTGAAAGTCGAAGAAACATGTCTGAAAAGTTTGCTGAATGAAAGAAGGCCTTTAAAATAACAGAAAAAAAAATTGTGAATTTTTTTGGGCGGGATATAACCTCACTTTTGGAAATTATATTTAGATTTTTGGACAAAAGTGTAATATACAAATCTAGTTCAAAATTAAATTTTGAGAATCGGTTTTCTGGACATAGTTTCTTAACACATTTAGCTATAACTTGACTATAGCTACTAGGAAAACGCTAAAGTCCCGCCGCGTTGATGGATGAGCTTTTTAAAGGTTTTAGTTTGCGTGGGATATCTTTACTTTTGCAAGTGCTTTGTTTTGCTGCCTACGCATTGAAGGTGAATGTTGTCAAGTTTCTTTTGTTTCTTGTCAATTGGTATTATTTACCGTAAAAAACTTGTATTAAAAGCTTTATTTCTATGGATTCTGGCTAAATTTTTCCACTTTTTCTTTCAAAAGGTACTACATAACCATAACCTTAATGTCCATGTAACTTATAATATGAACGTTGTAGCCCCACCCGTTTGGTCAGAATTGGTCCAAATGGCACGAAAATATAAAGTCAAAAAACGTATATTAAAAGCTTTATTTCTCTCGATTCTGGCTAACTTTTTCAACTTTTTCTTTTAGAAAGCAATACATCACCATTACCTTAATGTCCATGTGAAATATGAACGTTGTAGCCCCACCCGTTTGGTCAGAATTGGCCCAAATGGCACGAAAATATCGCACTAAAAATCGAAAAAAATCGTAAAAGTACGATATTCATGAGAAATATTTCTTCGATTGTACCCAAAAACGTGGCAAGTCTAAGTTCAGAGAAAACAAAGGTCGTGTCAAATTTTCATCAAGATCGCATATGCCGTTTGCCCGGTAGAGAGCGAACAAACAGACGGAAAAACAAAAAAAAAAAAACAAACAAACAAAAAAAAAAAAACGGAGCTAAATTTTTTGGGGGTCGGTGAAATTGAAGTCTTCGCTTCGCTCATCCAAAAATAGTTTTTCTGAAAATAACAGTTGGTGTACGATTTTTTTTGTCAAATGGTACAAAACTGGAAAAAACTCGTATTTGTACCGTTTGACAAAAAAAACGTGCATTGACTGTTATTTTCAGAAAACTATTTTAGCTGTAGTCAAGTTATAGGCAGCTAAAGGTGTTTAGAAACTATGTCCAGAAAACCGATTCTCAAAATTTAATTTTGAACTAGATTTGTACATTACACTTTTGTCCAAAAATCTAAATCTAATTTCCAAAAGTGAGGTTATGTCCAGCCCAAAAAAATTCACAATTTTTTTTAGGGATGTGCGGGTAGTGGTTTTTGAACTCGGGTCGGGCTCGGCTCGGGTAATTGAAGTACCCTCGGGCTCGGTCGGGCTCGGGTAGTGAAATTTTTTTTATTTGTGAATTCATTAAAAAAAACAAAAAAAACAAAACGGTTTTGCATTGGTTGCAGGTAGCCACTCTGGGCTGTATTGACACGAAGAACATCCAAATCGGCGTCTTATGAACTTTTGCTTTAGTATGCCTAGGCCTAGGCCTCGTACAGTGAAACCCCGCTATTATCGTTTTCCTGCATCAATCGTTCGTTATTCTCGGAAATAATATCGTAACGATCGTTTTCTAATATTTCCGATACGAAAACCCCAAGAAAAACCGATGCGATCGCGTATTTTTCTCTTCCGGCCGACGAAATCATCATCATGCGTTTGTACCAGCCACGCATCTGACGAAATCGCGCGTTTGCACCAGCCTTTCGGTCTGACTCCGCCCAACGCTCTGCTGCGCGCAACGATGCGCACTAGATCGGACTAGTTCTAGGCCTGCCGCCTAGGCATTAGACGATGTTTATTAGCGTTGTTTCTTTTTCACCATTCGCCTACGTACGTAATATTCAACTTGCTTTATGCCGTTATTAGCGTTGAATAACCAGAAGACGAGTAATGACGGTCAGTAGGGCCTATTACTTTAGCGGGGACAGCGCCGGAAGAGCCAAGGACACAGCATCATAGCATAGCCGCGCCCACGTCGTAGCGATTGGTCCGCTCCGACGTCAGCTGTTCGTTTGGCGTGTGAGCGGGAGGTTTAAAAGGAGCAGATTGGCGTGTTTCTTTATTACTTCTACCCGACCCGACTTTTTTGGGTATGAATTGACGGCCCGACCCGAGGTCGGGTAATTTTACCTACCCGAAAATTACCCGTTTTTCGGGTACCCGCACATCCCTCATTTTTTTCTGTTATTTTAAAGGCCTTCTTTCATTCAGCAAACTTTCCAGACATGTTTCTTCAACTTTCAAATTATCGGCCAGAGGTCGTACAATAGCCTTAGGAGGATGGGATAGTCGCGAAATTAAAATCACGCAAAATTACAGTTTTTTCGTGATATCTCGAGAACGATGCAAAATATCTAAAAAAAAATGATTTTAGACCGTTGTGGTTTTGTTAGAACAATATAATGCAAGAAAAAAATTTCAAATATAAAATTGGTGCAGTTTGTATTTAAGATATGCATTTAATTAATTAAAATTCCAATAAAAAACTTGATTACCATCACGTTACAATATTTTTTCTTGCATTATATTATATTGTTCTAACAAAACCACAATTTGGTCTAGAATCAGTTTTAAAGATATTTTGCATCGTTCTCGAGATATCACGAAAAAACTGTAATTTCGCGTGGTTTTAATTTCGCGACTATCCCATCCTCTTTTTGCGATTCCAGAGAAAATATGCCAATTTCGCAAGAACACACTTTTTTCGCGATATTTCGTGAATAAATTTCAACGCTGGACGTCATGTTATGAACTAAAACACCGACAAATGTTTGAAATTTTCAATAAAAAACAATTTCGTGAATAAACACGTTGCAAAAAATCCTTGCCTCTAGTTATTACCTTTGAATTACTTTTCATGAAGATTTTTACAAAAATTCATTTTTGACCATATTTTATGCATGCTTGAGGAATTTTTAAATTAATTAACTGTTTATATAAATCATCCTCTTTAGGGCATTCAAGCATAGATCAAATCTTAATTAAGAACCACGTGTAAAATATAATACTGTAAATTAATAACGCATTATCTTTAATTGTTTGGTCAGTCAGATATTTATATAAGAGTATGTTTTTAGACAAATAACATGGGCAGAGCGAACATGCAGCAGGAAGTGCCTTCTTAACTAATCTAAGTACGTATACTAGGGATGTGCGAACGTTCGAAATTCGAACTCGAACTTTTTTTAAGTTCGAGTTCAGTTTGAAGTAGGCCTATGACTTTTTTTTTTTTTTTACTAATTTGTAGTGGTGTGCGGTCACATATTATTTGACAAGTCAAAACATGGTTCTCAGTTTACAGGTACAAAAAAAAATTTAAAAAATGGATGGTGGAGGTGCCGGTCCAGAAGTTACATACTTTCTTGGTGGAGGTGCCGGTTCAGACTTATCACTATTTTACCTATTATGCTGAACCTTAAAGTTGGGTTCGAGTTCGATACAGTTCAAAATTTTTGTAAAGTTCGAAGTTTGAGTTGGAAGTAACAATAGTGGGTTGGCACATCCCTAACGTATACCTATTCCACTAGTGACGGACATCAGAAAGTGTCAGTCGAATGAACTCAACAAGTGTACCAATGCAAAGCTATACTTATTACTACTACTAGTATAACTGGAAGAAAACAGTCACCATTGCTTGTCTCCCTAATCTTAGGCATAAACTCTTGGCTCCTCAGCTGGGAGCATAGCATTGTCAATGTTTACATTGTTCATGTATAATTTAGCACCTTTAGCTACTATACTAATCTGTAGCAGTTATCTATAAACCGATTCATGGAACAAGTTTTAAAGCAGCAAATTGGGGTAAAGGCATACTTCAGTAAGTTATTGCCTGGTGAAGTCATAAAAATGGGAACCGTGCAACAGCAAAAAGTAAGGTATTTCTGACTGGAGAAAGGTTTTATTGCAAAAAGCATCTGGTATATGAAAGGATTTTGTGGTCTAAAGGATGGAAAGTATCCTACCTACTCTGAAGACTAGCTGATTGTGTTTTTTTTTGTTGAAGTATAGAATTCTTTGTGTTAACTTAACTTTGCCAAATGAAGGCTTGTTATAGTTTGTTTGTCAGAAAATGTAGTTAGCAGAACAGTAATCTCCTCTCTATCAATTGTATATAGAAAGCTGTATTGATTATGAATTTATGGTACTTAACAGCAACCTATGTTTTTCATGGTAGGGCCAATGTTAAGAAAAAAAGGAAGAAGAAAGAAGTTCCCAAACTGCTATTTAAAAATGAGTCGAACCAGAAAGACCTGGAATGGAAATGATCCAGTGTATGCTCCAACCTGTTATCTTTGCCCCTAACAACAGGAGGGACTGCATGTTCCCTGCGAGGGGCCTCTTCCCTCCTCGCGGGGGGCCGGATGTCCGGCTCAAAGGTGTTCCTGTCAAATTTGCTTGGCTCACTTCGACGGGGGACGGGGAAATCGTTTCCACGTTTAGGAAATTCTTTCTTGGCTTGAAAGTCATTCGACCTGCATTACAAGGAAAGATAAGCATTGAATGGTGTCACTAGACAATGTTAGGTTGCCATTAGAGGATCTACAATAAAACTATAACCAAGTCAAGACCAACATCTACCAGATCTCCAAATGCTAATTCAGAAATTTCTAGTTATTTCTGTTTAGCAAAACACCATTTGCCTAAAACTATAAAATATACCGTAGTCATAGTACCATAAAGGCATGATAAAACATCATTATTTCTTGCACGCCGATCTGTTGCTGCTATCAACAGATTCAAGTACTATGGGATCATATGAATGCATAAACTCTCATGATTGTGCTCATGGTGACAGTAGTACCAAACAAATTCTCTTTCCACTCTCTCACCTATGGCTAGAGATGTGCAAAAATGGTGACAACGAAATTTGCGAATTTTTTTAAAGTTGCAATAATCCCTTCAAATTCAGTTTGCACATGAATCTCATGAATTGTGATTGAATGGTACCAATTTCCAATTCGCGAATTTTCGCAAAATTTTAGTTGATACCGCGAACTAGTGGCGAAATTAGCAATTATGTCCTTAAATGCGAATTAGGTCACAAAATTTAAAAAAAACAAAATTTCAAAGTTTTGGTGGAGGTGCCGGGTCGAAGTCGAAATTAAATTAATACTGGCTGGTACATATGGTGGAGGTGCCGGGTCATACAATGCGATTGTGAGATCGTAATAATCGTTTGAACGAGAGTAAGCTCAAAATACTTCATATCCATATCAAAAGATATTACATAAAAAATGCATAATTTCGTAAATTTGGTGGAGGTGCCGGGTAGACGAAATTAATTCTGGTAAAAACTGTCGGAAACTTTGAAAACTGAAGGCTGAAATTGTGCATAAAATTAAAACTGATTCTGAACTTTCCTCTTGTGAGCTTGTTTTTCTTTTCAATCATTAAAATAAATAAAATTATTCTGAAACTTTTTTTTTTAAGTTGTGCATTGGAAAATTGTGTTTTTTGGTAAATCGCGACAAATCTTGAAATTTTATTTTTAAGGCGCGAATTTTCAAACTTTAAAAAACCATTTTTGCACATCTCTACCTATGGCATATAGTAGGCCTACCTACAGTAGGCATATATTTATCATTACTAATGTATTTCAGACCCTAACTGATATGATAAAAGAAAACTGATCCAAGGTATTTATTTTTATTTCTGGATTGTAATACGTACATGCATAATACTCAACCCTCAACAAACCCACGAGAAGTACGCTCGCAACGAGGTTGCGCGGGTAAACCGGGGCCAGACGCCGGAGGCAAATCTGCCAAAGGCTGAAATTTTTTGCGGTTCTGTGTTATATTTGGTGGCCTAAAACGCAATTTGATGCCACATCTAATCTTAAAAAAAAAAAAAAAAAAAAAAAACGATTAAAAGAAAGCTAATATTGCACTACAAACTCCTTACGTCACGTCATAGGGAGTTCGATCCTCGGTCAATGTGAAGTAGGACTAGGCTAGGACCGCGGCACAATGCGAGTTCAAATAGGCCTAGGCCTACCACCTGCTAGATTTACGTCTATGTTTTCATGAGGATGGGCAAGGTCACTGATTTTATTAAAATAAACTACTTTCGTTTATTATGATTCACAAAACTACATTCAAGATCGGGGTAGGCCTAGGCCCTATTGTGATTTCAACCTAGCAGTTGACGTTTGCAAGTCTGCGAAATGCTCCACAAGTTTCACGGTTTCATTATTACACCTATTATCAGGAAGGATGTTGCACGGAATTTAGGGTTGTCGGTGGATTCTCATATTTCTCTCGAATAACGTCAGATTAAATTAAAAACATAATTAAGAATGGTTTTGTCGTTCGCGTCGATTTTACGCCTAGTTTTTTTTACGCCGAACCGGTTCGGACTTTTTGGACTCGATGTCATCACTAGTAGGTACATATGAATGTACCTATACATCTGTGTGTAAATAAAATTTACTACTATGTACAGTACATAATAGAATAGTCCCTACCTACCATGGTAGATTTTTCAATGTTTATTCAATGTCTAGGCATTTTTTCCTTTTAATCCTTTTAATGTGCACAGTAGTCCCTCCCTAACTGTATTTTTTATCCTCAAGAGAATCTGTCGAATTTGGTATTTATTTACTGAATGTATGCCTTCTAAGATAGTCAAGCTTATAAAATTAAACATCTGAAATCAGCATTACAAATGCAAGTACATGTGGATCTGACTTAATTTTCTACAAATGCCAAAAGCAATAAATATAGCCTATATATGGGGTTGCCATTTTAAAAGACTTGATCAATACACATGCATGAAACACACTTTGTTGATTAAACTAACGGACATAAGTATTTAGAAAACTATAAAGTGAGTATTTTTGTGTGTCTGAAACTACAAACTAGTACAATACACTTCACGAATGAAGATACACTCATAGCATTTCAATGGCAAAACTCCAGTCCATTCAAAGATATCAACAACTTAAGCTATTGAAGTCTATGCAGTTTACACATTGCAACAGTCTTTGTTAACACCTTCACTGCCACGCAGAGTAAGACTAATCAACTGTTCTCTGCCAAGCAGGGAATGAGCATACATTCCAGTGTTAAATACTAATTTTTACACGTCTGCAAATTGCAACACAAGTTTTCTCATTTAAAAATTACCACTCAAAATCGACATACACTAGTTTACTTGTTTTAAGAAGGTGCCAGCCAGCTAAACTAAAAAAATATATTTCATTCAGGCTAACTAGTTATGAATTAAGATATTAGCTGTAACGGTACAGCCTCTGCCCTCATAGATTTTTGCTTTTTATGAATTTGCATATGAGTATGATCTAGGGGTCTGCGGGTACCCAAAATTTTGGGTAATTTCGGGTTTTGAAGCATACCTGAAATTCGGGCTTTTATAAATGTACTAAATCGTTTTTTTTTCGGGTAGGCCTAGGCCTAAATTGCTAACCTCTTTGGACCCTTAAATCGTCAAAAAACGATCGCGAAATGGAGCAAAATAAGACTGGTTTTACTTTTAAGGCGAAATACAGCCAGTTCTATTGTGTTTCACGAAATTTGGTCGAAATCAGCAGTTTTTTCCCCATTTTCCAAGTATGTACTATATTCTCGCGAGAAAATAGGCTACTACAATAGGCCACACAAGTACAAAAGCTGTTGAGCTGCTGCTGGTGACGTCACACCTCACAGGGTCGGCAACATAACAAAATATATACAAACTATAGAAACTTTGTTTCTTGATCTACGAAGTACCAACATTTGAAACTTAACAGCGGGAAGTTTGAAAATACGCGAAATTTGAAAAAATAGTTTGAAATAATTGAATTTTTTATGCGAAATGGATAGGGGTGTGCGAGTACTCGAAATGTCGAGTTTTTTCGAGTTTTTTTTTATACTCGACATTGAGTCGAGTTTGGTTTTAGGCTCGAAGTTTTCGAGTTGAGTTTTAAACATATGAAATCCTATGAAAACTGAAAAGAACCATCATCACAGTAGGGCTAGGCCTACGCACAGAGACCTGGGCCTAGGCTTATTACAACCTAGGCCTACTACGTATGTACTGTGACGGCAAAAAGTAGGCCTTGGCCCTAGAGACTGCGTGCTTTCAAAATTATTGCGATAAACAACAACAGAGACTTGGATGCCGGAACCGAGAATAGGCCTAGGCCTAACCTAGGACTACACGGCGTCGAAAACAAATATCCTTTATTGGTTTCGTTGCGTCTATATCACTAATATTTCAGATCAACTATCGAGAAGAAAGAATGCCAGTGAACATTCCATTAATGCACTTTTTACGTATTTTAAAATCGTAGTTGGCGTAGTTTGACATGTTTTATGTCTCTTCCTTCAATCTTCCATCTTTGCTTTGATGCCAGTGTTTGATGACGCGAAAGACGCGTGGCGCGCTCCCTCGGCCATCGCTAGAACTAGAGTCGATAAAGAAGTTACCTAACCTTCTTTATCGACTCTGCTGGAACCATTCAAGGGCGCGGAATATTCAAATGTGCTGAAATAGCATTGGAGATGCCTAGACCGCGAATATTATAATGTGAGTGCGAATTTGGAGTTTTTTTTTCGGATTAAAACATCGCAGCAGTATTGTTATGGGGCCAGGAACTCTTGATAACATTCTGTATAATTATAATTTTATTGAAATTGACCAGCACAAAGGGCAGGAAGGCCTCAATAGCCTGATACAAGTAGGTACCGTACAATGATGTATTTTTTATATGTTTACAACAGAAAAATCGTTGTGTTAGAAGTGAACCGACTAAATAAAAAAATAAAAATTTGAAATGAATACTCGACTCGATACTCGAGTATTTAAAGGAATACTCGACTCGAATTCAAAATGTGCTACTCGCACACCCCTAGAAATGGATCCTTTATTTTGAGTTTTTATACTGAAATTAAAGATTTTTATAACGAAATGGAAAACTTTTTATTTGCTTTTTTTCAGGGTCCCTAAAATTAATTTAAATATTTAATCGTCAATTCTTTTTTTATTTAATTTTTTTAAATTTTTTTTTAAAGATTGGCATTGCCCTATTGAAATTGCAGTTATTTTCTTTACCCGAACCCGACCCGAAACCCAAAGTTATTATGATTACCCGAACCCGACCCGAACTTAAAAAGTACTACCCGCAGACCCCTAGTATGATCACATAATGATAGATCACAGTGCATGAGGTGTTTATTCAAGTGCTATAAGATGGGGCTAAGGCCTGTATTTTATGCCTTCATGGCTAGGATCGGCAGTGAAATCTGTACGAATCCACAGTGCTAAATTTTCAGTGAGCTTAAAAGTGCAGTTAGATCGAGTTGAGCACGCAGGAATGCGGCGCGGCTGCGAGAAATATCATCACGGCTGGTGAATTCACTTTTCAACGACCAATCACGATCCAGGATTGAGTTGTCACCAGGAGAGGCTCCATGACGTGACAATGGGGAGAGCACGAACCTAAAGGCTAGAAACCACTGTTGATTATTGGCCGAGCCGCTATTTTGGATGTCCTTGGAGCCGGACAGGGCGAATAAGGGCAGTCGACAGAGAGGGTTGAAGAAGTAACGGGAGTTTGAGTCACCTAGAGTTTGGCCACCGAGAGTGGACCGGTGATCAATGCTCGTGCACTAAGACCAGAACGACGAACCGAGCAGGTTGACTTTCTGCAGAGCTGATCCAGCGTGTGATTTTCGGAACGAGTGCAAGCTGCCCACGAGACGCCATGGGCATTAGTATTGCCCCCGCACCTAATTAGGAGGACTAATTGGCGAGGATAAAGCTTTAAACTAGGGATGTGCGGGTACCCGAAAAACGGGTAATTTTCGGGTAGGTAAAATTACCCGACCTCGGGTCGGGCCGTCAATTCCTACCCGAAAAAGTCGGGTCGGGTAGAAGTAATAAAGAAACGCGCCAATCTGCTCCTTTTAAACCTCCCGCTCAGACGCCAAACGAACAGCTGACGTCGGAGCGGACCAATCGCTACGACGTGGGCGCGGCTATGCTATGATGCTGTGTCCTTGGCTCTTCCGTCGCTGTCCCCGCTAAAGTAATAGGCCCTACTGACCGTCATTACTCGTCTTCTGGTTATTCAACGCTAATAACGGCATAAAGCAAGTTGAATATTACGTACGTAGGCGAATGGTGAAAAAGAAACAACGCTAATAAACATCGTCTAATGCCTAGGCGGCAGGCCTAGAACAAAGTTGCAATTCATCTAGAAGTTCGATCTAGTGCGCATCGTTGCGCGCAGCAGAGCGTTGGGCGGAGTCAGACCGAAAGGCTGGTGCAAACGCGCGATTTCGTCAGATGCATGGCTGGCACAAACGCATGATGATGATTTCGTCGGCCGGAAGAGAAAAATACGCGATCGCATCGGTTTTTCTTGGGGTTTTCGTATCGGAAATATTAGAAAACGATCGTTACGATATTATTTCCGAGAATAACGAACGATTGATGCAGGAAAACGATAATAGCGGGGTTTCACTGTACTAGACCTAGGCCTAGGCATACTCAAGCAAAAGTTCATAAGACGCCGATTTGGATGTTCTTCGTGTCAATACAGCCCAGAGTGGCTACCTGCAACCAATGCAAAACTGTTTTGTAGGATTTTTTTTTTAAATGAATTCACAAATAAAAAAATTTCACTACCCGAGCCCGACCCGAGGGTACTTCAATTACCCGAGCCCGAGGGTACTTTCAATTACCCGACCCGAGCCCGACCCGAGTTCAAAAACCACTACCCGCACATCCCTACTTTAAACGTTTCAATTTCACTTTTATCTCGGCGTTCATTCGAAGTAGGTGACCCACCAGCTACGTGGTAGCCAAAAACCAACGGCGTTTGATATATTGACGACCACGCAATTCAAAATGGAAATTCTTTTTAATATCAAGCAACCGGGAGTGGCAGTTACATACACTTAAAGTATACCTATACCGCCCTTGTGGCAATTTTTGCGACCCGTGTCAAAATCTAGGAAGCACGTGGCAATGTGCCGGTTATTTCTAAACCCACACTAGTATTTTAATGTTACTTGCTACACAATAGAGCAAGCTTAGCCTATCCTTCTACGAGTTGCTGCGAACCTCGAGAATAATCTCAATAGCCATCTGGCTTTCCGTGCTTTTACGCCCGAAGAGGAGTCCTGAGAGATGTCCCGGTTACCGGTCCGTCACTGCGACGGCATCCACGCGGGCACAATCGAAGCCAATTTAGTTGTGTAAAACCGGGTATGATGTGATCAGATTTCTTAATACCTAGGATAAAACGAACGCAAGAATGTTGTGCCCGTTGTAAACGAATAGAGGTCCTCAGTCATGTCGTTGTATACTATGTCGCAGTAGTCAAAATGTGGCATAATAAGACTTTGTACAAGCATGGATTTCAGTTTTGTCGGAAGAAAATTTTTGAGTCTCTTATAAGAATGTAGAGAAGCATACGTTTTATTTTATTACATAAATGTTTAAATATGAGCAGTCCAAGAAAGGTCATTTGTAGTCCCAAATTATGAACACTATTTTGGAATGGAATAATTTTGCTGTTTAAAGTTAGATTGTGGATTGTATTGAAGTCTAATTTGGCTAAAAATTTATGGTATCCTAAAATAATCGTTTGAGATTTAGATGGGTTTATAAGTAAGCAGTTTTTATATGCCCACTCAGCAAGTGATTGCAAGTCTTTGTTGATCATTTCAATTGTCTGATTAATAAGTAAAGAAGAAGCATGAAGGTAGATTTGTAGGTCGTCGGCGTATAGGTGATTGGATGAGCGTAGCGAGCGAAGCGAAGATTTCATTTCAATACACTGGAGAAAAAAAATCCGGAATGTTTTTTTTTCTTCTTTCTTTCTTTTTTTTTGTGTGTGTTTGTTAACACGGTTCCGGCTAAACCGATACTCCGATTGCAATGAAATTTTATGGAGGCCTTCGAAATCTCTGAACTTAGAACTGCCACGTTTTTGAGCGCAATCGGGAAATTTTTTCTTATAAAAAACGCATTTTTACGATTTTTTTTCGATTTTTTAAAAATTTCTTCGGCTTATAACACCTACACGCTTTATCCGATTGTAATGATTTTTTCACAGAACCTTAATTTTATGAATAAAGATATTCGTGTGAAATTTGAGCGTAATCGAAAAATTATTTCTCATGAGAATCGAAATTTTACGGGTTTTTTCTTTTTTAAAACAATTCTTTGACTTATAAAGGGCCATTCACAACCAACTTAGTAGCTAACTTAGCCTCTAACTTAAAGGTTTGTCTTATGGAAAACAACATGTCTGTTCATGACCAAAACTTAGCAGCTAACTTAACATTAAGCTTTTAACCAATCAGAGAGAGACTCGAGCCGAGAATTTCCGGTCATATCCGATTGAAAACGTAAACAAATGGCAAAAATGGATCCCAAGGAACATCAGCTATTGTTCGATGAAAAGCTATTGAACGAATTCATGAAAAGGCTACTATGTAAAATCTTCGTCTTTATACAAAGATAAGAATATAAAAGAAAACATGTGGCTATCGATTGGGGCAGAAATGTCAACTGAATTATTAACGTTTATTGCGGCACTAGGCCTAGCCCCCAGCTAGGGCTAGGCCATGTGAGGTTATGTAGGGCTTACGTCACGTTGTCTTAAATAAATACATTTATTATTTTTTTTTACCATCAATTATTGTTTAATAAACTGTACAGTGTATAGTCAATCAATTCTATAATGCTCCCTAAGTAGGGCTTGGCCTACTTACTGATTGCTGAATGTTATTGTATGTCAAGCATTGGCGCGATAAAAGTAAACAATGCAAATCTGTGTTGTGATTGGTTTAAAAACATATATCATGCACAGCCACCTAAAGTTAAGAGGCTACGGTAGCTGTAAAGCACAGGAGGCAGTGGCTGTTAAGTTAGCGGCCTAAATATATATCATGAACAGCAACCTAAAGTTAGAGGCTAAGTTAGCTGTTTAGTTAGAAGCCTAAGTTGGTTATGAATGAGCCGTGACACCTGTTACATGCTTTATCCTATTGTAATGATTTTTTCACAGAACCTTAATTTCATGAATTAATATACTCGTGTTAAATTTGAGCGCAATCGAATAATTATTTCTTATGAAAATTGCAATTTTACGATTTTTATTTTTTTTAAATTACGATTTATTAAAAAAATTAAGTTAATTTTTTATTTTATTTAATTTAATTTTAAAAAATCTTCGACTAAGTAATAATTTTTTCACAGAACAACAGAAAATCCGCTTAACACATGGCAGCTCAATGCACCAATTACGCTCATCCAACAACGCGGCTGGACTTAAGCGTTTTCCTAGTAGTAACAATAAGTTAATGATGAAGATATGTCATTAATGTAAATTGAGAATAACAATGGACCAATAGGGAATATTCCACTTAATATTTTATATTTTATTTAATTCTTATTCATGTCTTAATAGTCACTGCACTTTTTTTTATTTAAAAAAAATGTTTTTTGTGTAATTTAAACAAGAAGTAAATTGGACCCCCAGTTTGCGCGCCAAAAACGAGCGTGCGCCATCTTTGGACGGTACTACGTCATAACTGTGTTGAGTCAAGGCCAATTGGAAACTAAATGTACGTATATTTGTACATATTTACATACAGACGGCGGTGCTCGCCCATCCGCTCAACACAAACAACTCCACAGGGATGTACATTTTCACCGTCTTTTGTTTTTCTTTTTTCGTGTGTGACAGGAGATTTCGCGAGATCATTGTGATAAAGAATAACGAGCATTTTGTCTTGAATTTTTGCATAGCCTAGGACTATCATGGTATTCTTTATCTACAATAGGCTTTAATTAGTCATCAAAGTAAGGTTTTTGTGCGGGATGTGTGTCAGAACATGAACGTGCAGGCCTAGGGTTGGCAAGTTAAGCCTAGGGCTTGTCAAGTGAGTAATTTTAGTATTCACATACCAATGCCTATATCCTACAGGAACGATTGGCCTAGACTGTTGTATTATAAATAATTTTCTACGTCTAGGCCTAGACCCAGGACTGTTTCAGTTTTGTTTTTTGATTGCAATGTCAACTTTTCTCGTTTTCTGGCTAGGCGTTAAATGTAAAATGTCCGCCATCTGTTTACATTACTGTAGACTACGCTAGGCGCTGCTTTGTTTAAAACACCGCCGTCTTGATGTATATCTCGATCCTACTATAATACTATTCCAACATCTTTGGTCTGGATGTATGTTTATCCAGACGGCGTTGGATCAACACAGTTCTGACGTCACAGTTGTTTTTGCCGCTTTAAAAAACTGCTGCTTTTAAAACGGCTATAATTCACTGGATTATTATTTCACGGAAAAACAAAGTACATATTTGTAATCGGGACGAAAAACTTCTTCTAAAAAATCTATTCGTACAGTATTTGGCGGAAGTGGAATATTCCCTATTATGCTACCCTGAGAGCCGTGTCGATCACTGACAGCGCAAGTGGGAGCGGAGGGGTAACCGGTCTCGTAGGCAGCTGGCGGCAAGCGTGGTGGGGACTGGGAAAGTAGCCGGCCGGCGAGCGAGGTGGTAGAGGGGTAATGCCTCTGTTTACTGTCCGTGCAGCTCTTGCAGACTTGCGTGAAAGACGATAGCTCGGCGGAAAAACCAGTTCCTTGACTGAGAATTCCACAAAACCTCGATTCAAAACAAAATTTTCGTTGTAGCAACATTGCATTATAGTCATGGTCGAAAACATTAGTTTTTTCAAATGATCTTTTCGTAAAAGTTATTTTTCGTTGTAGGTAATGACTATCTTAGGCCAGGTACTAACATAAGAATTCGGGCGGGACCACCCAAAATTCTGTGTAATGGTTATTTCGTAATAATAACGTTCGTTCTAATGACTTTTGACAATAGTAATATAAAATCCCAAATTTTGTTTTAAAAAAACAAAATTAAAAATTATGCATTTTTTGTAGGGGTGTGCGAGTACTCGAAATGTTGAGTTTTTTCGAGTTTGTTTTTATACTCGTCATCGAGTCGAGTTTGGTTTTAGGCTCGAAGTTTTCGAGTCGAGTTTTGAACACATGAAATCCTATGAAAAATGAGAAGAACCATCACCACAGTAGGCCAGGCCTGGGCCTAGGCTTATAACAACCTAGGCCTACTATGTGTGTACTGTGACGGCAAAAAGTAGGCCTTGGCCCTAGAGACTGCGTGCTTTCAAAATTATTACGATAAACAACAAAGGAGGCTTGGATGCGGGAATAGGCTTAGGCTAGGCCCTAGACCTACACGGCGTCGAAAACAAAACATCCTTTATTGGCTTCGTTGCGTCTATGTCACTTATATATCAGATCAACTATCGAGAAGAAAGAATGCCAGTGAATATTCCATTAATGCACTTTTTTTTACGTATTTTAAAATCGTAGTTGGCGTAGTTTTGACATGTTTTATGTTTCTTCCTTCAATCTTCCATCTTTGCTTTGAGTGAAAACTCGCAGAGAGCAAACGCGTGGCGCACTCCGTCGGCCATCGTTAGAACTAGAGTCAATAAAGAAGTTTCTTCTTTATCGAGTTCTTTATCGACTGCTGGAACTCGTTCCATTCAAGGGCGCGGAATATTCAAATGTGCTGAAAAAGCATTGGAGATGCCTAGACCGCGAATATTATAATGCGAGTGCGAATTTTGAGGATTTTTTTATTAAAACATCGCAGCAGTTTAGTAGTGGGACCAGGAACTATAGATAACATACAGTATAATTATAATTTTATTGAAATTGACCAGCACAAAGGGCAGGAAGGCCTCAATAGCCTAATACAAGTACAATCATGTATTTTTTAAATGTCTACTTAACAGAAAAGTCGTTGTGTTCCAAGTGGGGCTACTAAATAACAAAAATTAAATTTTGAAATGAATACTCGACTCGATACTAGAGTATTTAATTAAAGGAATACTCGACTCGACTTCAAAATGTGCTACTCGCACACCCCTAATTTATTCCAATTTCACAAAATAAAAAATAAAAAAAAGAGCCCCCTACCATCTTGTTATGGTTTTTTATCGGGAAGTGATGGTGATATTGACGGTCTAAGTGTATCCCGTAAGCCTATGCTACCTACCTAGGGCAACCTAACAAAGACACGTAAGATATCTCTTGTTGGTGTTGGTTGCTATCTAAAACGTTTTCCCCAAATAGTTATGTGCTGTATTTGATACTTGTAATATTTCTCGATTTGGATAGTCGGGAAACACTCCCGTAGGTGGAATAATTAATATTTAATACAATCCAGGAATTAAAAAATCCATCCCGATCGGGGTTCGAACCCGAGTCTCCTACTTTCCGGGTGGACGCCTTAGCCAACTAGACCACCAAGACGGTAACTATTTAACTTCTGTATTGTCGTTACATTAAAGAACTTGAATGGATGCGTTTACCCAGAAAGTGGGAGACTCGGGTTCGAACCTCGATTGGGATGGATTTTGTAATTTCTGGATTGTATTAAATATTAATTATTCCACCTACGGGAGTGTTTCCCGACTATCCAAATCGAGAAATATACCCTCGCTCATACCTGCATTTAAGGTAATGACATTATAAATATGTTTGTTTGGTCAATTCAACAGCAACAGTTTTTCGATGCTTTATTGTTCCATCCATTCAAGTTCTATAATGTAACGACAATACAGTTAAGTTAAATAGTTACCGTCTCGGTGGTCTAGTTGGCTAAGGCGTCCACCCGGAAAGTGGGAGACTCGGGTTCGAACCCCGATCGGGATGGATTTTTTAATTTCTGGATTGTATTAAATATTCCTTGTAATATTATTATTGTGCGAGATACCTATAAATAGAGACCCGGGAAATTCGCGTTATTTTTTTACGCGAATTGTTAAAATGTCGTATTTTTTTGCAAAATGTGGACGAATTGTGTGGTTAGGAATCCAAAAATATGTATATTGAATCGCGAAATAACACCTACTTTGCCGTTTACTGAGCAATAACACCGAAATCTATATTGAAACGCGAAATAACCACTATAAATGGCAATACTGTCCTTTAAATACATTGTAATTGTCAAAAAATGAGTTAAATCACGCTCCCTCCGTCTCAAGTCAACTCCCAGTTGGCCGGCTTGCGATATCAGAAGAATTCCTTTGTCGCCGGCTGATCTGCTGTTTGCGCGCACCCCCCCATAGACCACCAAGCGGCTGCCTCGCCCGGTGCAGAATGCCGGCTGCCCGGCCCGTCGAGAGAGGCTGGCTGGCCGGCGACCCCCCTCCCCCTCCCACCCACCTGCTGCTATTGAGGAAGGCTGGGCTGCCGAGTGCCAAGTCAGACGAAGATGCGATATAAATCACACTGCTGTGTTTGCGTCATTGTTCAAGCATTCCAAGTTGCGATGACGTCACGGAAGAGGACATGACGAAATGGGTGGCCGCCGAACGCTAGGTTTTGTCTCACAACAGTAGAAGATAAGCTTATCGCTGCTGGGTATCTTCTTATAGACGCTTCCGAACGCCCTTCAACCGCTCGGGGGAGGGGGGGGGGTACGACGATAAAATGACGTAATTTAGGCTTTCAGGATTCGGGTAACCCGATCCCTGGAAGGTCAGGAACCGGATCCTAATTTTACTACCCTATGATATCCCTAGTTGATACCACCCAGTTGTGGTTTATCTGTCGAAAAATTAGAAACTCCGAAGATGCTCAGCAACAATGGTGGCATTCTAAAAATGTACCTAGGCCTCGTGAAAATACAATTTCCAAACTTGTGTAGTAGTAAAAAAAAAAAAAAATTGTCCAATCCGATTTTTGTGATTACTGACACCCTTAAAATAAAACCATAATAACACCGAATTTTTTATTTTTTAAAAACACATAACACCTAATTTTCAATTTTTAAAAACGAAATTTTCAAATAAATAAAACCATAAAATTGGGTCTCTACCTATTCGCGTTTAAAAGCAAAGTGGCTGACATCTGGCGGTCAAGTGGAGAACTGCTCCAAGGCAGATACCGGTGGCTGCATGGCGGCATTCAATGTTAAACCAATGCAATATTGTAGCGTCACGGTCAAACTCCAGAATGAATTTAATCGATCATGTTTATTATTTAGCAAGCAAGAAAGGTCATAAAATTAGTAATACACATTTTTGTGATGCGTAATGAACAAAAAGTCTGAATATGTATATTATTCGTGCAATACTGTGGGTTAGATGGGAGTTCTATTCTTATTCTTGAGACACATTTTTCACAACTTTCATCAGTTTCATGGATACCACCAACCGATAAACGATAAACCCTAATGGTAATTAATTTATTACAGTGATGTGCTGTAGGCGGTATAGGGCCAAAGCGGGCTAAGAGCTATGTACTGTCTTTGGGTTTAACATTCTAAACCCAACAGATGCTGTGAACCATAGTATATTATAATGCAAGTCTAGATATAATATGGCATGTTTGTAATTATTATTTATTATTAATAATATATGTCCATAATTATAGTTTTTAAATTTGTGCAGCGCATTGAATGTAAACTATCCAACCTTGATTTTTATTCTTATATGCCAAGAGATTTGTACCAACTGCTGCTGTGAACAGCAAATAATTATGCGTAGAACTTAATTATTTATGGGCTCATATTATTATAATCCAACCAAAACAAACAAAAAAACAATTCTAGGACTTAACTAGGCGTAATATAATTATAGTTAACGATACGTATTAATAATAGTAGGCCTATATAAAGTTTAGTGAAGGCCGGTGCCATCCATATAACTTATTGGATGAGCGTAGCGAGCGAAGCGAAGATTCCATTCTACTACACTGGAGAAAAATTTCCGGAATGTTTTTTCTTTCTTTCTTTCTTTCTGTTTTTTTTTGTATTTTTATCTGTTTGTCCACACGATTCCGGCTAAACCGATACTCCGATTGCGATGAAATTTAATGCAGGCCTTCGAAATCTACACTGAACTGAACTGTCACGTTTTTTAGAGCAATCGGAAAATTATTTCTCATGAAAATCGCAATTTTACGATTTTTTTCGATTTTAACAAATTCTTCGATTTATAAGACCTACATGCTTTGTCCGATTGTAATAATTTTTTCACAGACCTTTATTATATGAATTGATATATTCGTGTGTAATTTGAGCGTTATCGAAAGATAAATGTCTTTTAAAAGTGGCAATTTTACGACTTTTTTCGATTTTTTAAATATCTTCGGCTTATAGACCCTACATGCTTTATCCGATCGTAATGATTTTTTACAGAACCTTAATATGAATTAATATATTCGTGTGAAATCTGAGCGCTATCAAATAATTATTTCTTATGAAAAATTGCAATTTTACGATTTTTTCCTTATTTTAAAATTACGATTGAATTAAATTTAAGTTATTTTTTTTATTTAATTTAATTTAAAATAATTCAACTTAGATATGATTTTTCCCCAGAACAACAGAAAATCCGCATAAAACATTGCAGCTCAATGCACCAATTACGCTCATCCAACAACGCGGCGGGACTTAAGCGTTTTCCTAGTAACTTTAAATTTTTAGCTGCATTGGGGGGGGGGGGGACTTTTTAAATGTGAGACAATGTTTTAAGCGGTTTCTATGGCGTGACGAAACACAAATTTAAGAACAAATCGAGTTTGATAATTTATTCGCAAAGAACCCGCAAAAAAATACTTCCGTTGGGGGGGGGTGGGTGGGTGGGGGGGTGGGAGAATAAATACTTTGTGGTATAGTATTATATTACATATCATATATGCCTAAGTAAAGGCCAACAATCATTATAAATTCGCGGTATTGCCATCAAGTTAAAATTACTGAAAATACACGTCTCCAAATTACGAGATAAAATTCCTTATTTTGCTAGTTATTTTGCAGCTGAGGGTTACAAAATATAGAGAGTGTCCTACCCCATCGTACCCAACTACTGGAAAATGGAAATGCTTCTAGAACTGCCGCTTACAATGAAATATTAGCATGAAAAACACACTTGCTCCCTAGATGCAGCCCGTGTTTTTATCTGCCTTCGGACGGCCATGTTGGCATACGACCGTGCTGCTACCTGGTTAGGTTTTAACCGCGAATAAGCCAGGGACCCTGGTAGGGCCTAGCCTAGGCCTACTTCTGGTGATGGCTTTTCCAAAATGCCTGGTTTTTGAGCTTGCACATGGAAAATGTATGATAGGTAGGACCTAGGCCTAATGATGGTGAATTTTGAATGTTTATCGCACAATCTTGATATTTGCTCGATCTCGCTCGAAATTAGGGTTGCCACCTTTGTTTAAAGTCAATCCGGGACAAAAAACGAAGGTGCGTGGTACAGCTGGGGCGGAGCCATTTTTAGCGGAGCGTTTTAGGCCATTTGATGGCCTAAAATGCATTTTAAGGCGACTTTGTACCTCAAATTACAGTGAAATATTAAGTCGAAATAGACCATTTTTGTTAATCCCGGGACAAGTAACATGGAAAGATAAGATCTCATGAAAGCAAATAATAACAACGATCCAATGCCTGAAGAATTAAAAAATTCAAAGTAAACGGCATCGTAACCAGTGGCATAGACAATCTACGACAATAATTAATTTGTTATTTTCCAGATTTCGTAAAATTTCAGGCTTTTTTTTGTGCCTAACATATTGTGATATTTTGAACATTTTATTTTATTCGGTAATTTTTAAATTACAAATTACAATTAAGGAAGTAAGTATGTAGGCTTTTACATAATAGTTATCGGATTTAATATGTATCAACATAACATAGAAAATAATGTAGGGCTGTGCGAATAGTGAATTTTCAGTTCGAATCGAATATCGAATATTCAAATGCAAAAAGTTCGAATATCGAATTCGAATAACGAATAATTTTTTCTTTCGAATAGTTTCGAATAATGATTTAAATAACAGCATTTTTTCAAAAAGTTGAGTTTTGTTAATAAGTGTTTGATATTTACACGAGATCAACGTCAAAATTTTGATGTAGGCCTACCTTAGGCTGGGAAGTGAAAAGTGACTGACGAGGGGTGAGGTTGCAGCAAAATAAAAAACCATAGAGCATAGATGGTCAAAGATGAAAAAGAGGCTTATATTTTGAGCCTAGGCCTAGGTCCTACTGAAAATCAAGACAAGTGATGACTTAATAACATGCCTAGGGCTAGGCCTAGACCCTTGCCTAGCCTAGGCCTAAACCTAGGGCCTAGGCCTAGCCTTTGTATATCCAATTCCTTTGACTTAGGCCTAGGCCTACCACAAATCAAGACAAGTCTGACTTGATAACATGCCCAAGGCTACCTAGGCCCTAGACTGGTCCTAATCACAAAGATAAGTGATAGGCCTAGCCTAAGTCTAGGCTCACTAATTTCAGTGAAACCGAGGCCGAGGCCTAGCTGCTTTCTAAACCTAGGGCTAGGCCTAGGCCCAAGGCATGCCCAAGGTAGGTAGGCCTAGTAGGGCTGTCAAAAGATCAACAAGTCCCAAATGGGGTTTGAACTTGAAGACAAATGCCTTGCAAACGCGTCGTCATCTTCCACAACTTAATACAGCACAACACCAAAATAATTAATTTAATCATTAAAAAATCGCAAAGACAACGAACACTCGTCAAAACAATCACAATGAAGCAGTTCAAAGACAGGTTATGAAGGTTTTGATGCCATTTTTGTTGCCATAACGAAATTTTTCTTTAGTCGACGCTAGCGCGATCTATCGGCGAAAACGTAAACTTCTTGTACTTGTACCAAAGTCGAGCTCTGGCGGCGAAAATTCAAACTCCTTGCACTTCAAGCGGGCTTTTTAACAGTTACCGCGAGACTCGCAATGAAGCCAAAATAGTTCGAATTTCGAATAGTTACTATTCGAATTTCGAATCGAATATTTGAAAAAAAATATTCGCGAATATTATTCGAAAGTCGAATATTCGCACAGCCCTAAAATAATGTCATTGAACCAGAAAAAGAAATATCTGAGAAAATTTCACGTCTTTCCGCCATTCTTGTGAATAACATAATGATATAAATAAGCGAACACGGAACAGTGACACACAAATTAATTATTAATTACACAACAACGTCAACAAGCCGTTACCTATGAAATCTACTCTTGTCTACACTCATGTGATGAGTAAAAACACACTGAAAGCTGACCAAAGCTTAGCACCCCACCCTTGAAATAGGTCCGCCGTTCGGAGTCGGCCGCACTGCTGCCCCCCCCCCCCCCCCCTAGCTGCAACGAAATCAACCCGACGACGCTCTACAGAACATAAGCCACATGTGCGTGGCCTTGGTGCATATGGAAAAGTGATGTACAGACCAATCTGTTGAAATGATAATGATGTATCAAATTTTATGGCTTTTGTGTAATCCGTATAATGATGAAATATCGGATTCCGGGACATTTCGTGTCCCGGAAAGTTAAACCCAGGATCCGGGACGAAGGCTTGTAATCCCAAACAATCCCAGAAAATCCGGGACGGGTGGTAACCCTACTCGAAATTCAAGCAGGAATTCTCTTTTCTGCTCAATCTCGCTCGAATTTTAAAATCGCAGCTCGCACAGCCCTAAACTGTGGAGAAACCGGAACCTGCTTCGCATAAACCGGTTTCCCAATTTTTGAATCCGAAGTAATTCCTAATCCTAACTAATATAGCCTACCCTAAAGAAACGAGTATTTTATACAAAATAAAAAAAGACAGTGTCATACCTTGAGTCCTCAAATCGTGGTGGTGGGGGCGGCTCAAAACGACGCTCAGTGGCAACACGCTTCCGTTCGTCAGGATAGACCTCACGCCGATCTTCCGCCGGTCGCTTCACAGTACGCCGAGCTTCTTCAAACCTAACACAAAAAGAATACGTTAATTTAATGGGATATTTACAACTATTACTTAGGAAATATTTGAAACTACAGGTGAAAGCAGCCGACCATATTAGGTAATGCAAGCATTGAAAACTTTAGTTTTAAAAATAGAATGTAGGGCCTATTTCTCCACTCTGAACCGGTAAGTCTAGGGGACAAGGTAGGATATTTTATTTTTTCTTAAAAAAGGGCCTAAATAGTTTGAAAAAATTAAATTGAGTTTTATTGTGCTTAATATTGGCCTTGGCCCATACATGCTAATGTGGGCAAAATCCATCAAAATTGTTGTCTCGTGGAAATCGTTTCTAAGATGCTACATGCACTAAAGGCTACAAAAATAAGTTACAAATAATTGATTGAGAGTTGAGACAAAAGAATTATTAGATTGTAGGTCCTGGCATCTATTCAATAGCTAAGATAGCGTAAAAAACAGCACTTCCGTGCTTTCATCACATCACACATGTTTACATGATGCTTACATCAATCTATCTATCTTTAATTCTATTGAAATATGGCTATGACATTTTAAATGAAAGCTTTTTGCCTAGCGGTTGGAGATAGCGTGAAAAACGGAAAAGAATGCAAATTTCCTGTTAAATTTTGCTTTACACAATTAGCAATTAGATTTGAGATCTTTGCAATTTGAAATATGGACATTTACTTTTAAAAAATCACTGCAATATTTATAATTACTGTATTTATGCGAGTATAAGCCTCGGGTATATTTGAAATTGTCAAATTCAAAAAGTGGGATGCGGCCATTATGTGAAGCTATTTATTAATAGTATTTAATATTTATATCCAAATCTTTAAAATCTGAGTGGTCAAAATAAGGGTGCGGCCTTTACTCGAGGGCGGTCTATAATCGAGTAAATACGGTAAGTCTACAGACTTTTGTTTTAGTGTTCAATGCAAAATTTGTAAGTCCAATCTAGGCCAAGACTAAATTGTGTATCAAATTAAGCGGCAATGCAACTTTAATAGTCAAAACTGAAGACAACACATCAAAATCAACATTAATAATGGTTTCTTATGATCTTAATTTAACTGTTTTACAAGATCGATAAAATTACGCGGAAATGTCATTATAATCTTTCGCCTGAAGAAAGTTCACCAGCATCAACAATAAATAACTATTTCTTGCTATCTCAAGTGTCCAGAAAATAGTGTCAGCGTCATCATAAAAAATCCGCCATTTTAAGATGTTGCGATTTCTGTGAAAAGTCAATTTATCGAAAATATATCGCTGGCGAGCAATTTCGACTTCTCGATAACGGCATACGACTGATACGAGACTCAACTTTTCGAGACTCGAATGTTCGAGATTATTACGGAGCACATCGAGCGAGCGTCGAGCAGACAACCCTGCTCGAGCTCGTCTCGAAATTTCGAGTCTCGGTCAGCCCTAATTCTTACCAAATAATTAATTTTGGGTAGGCCTAGACCCTAGGTTTGGACAAATATAAATACAAATAGGGACCTAGGCCCTTGCCTAATGCCAATTTGTGAGCCAAGTCATTGCCATTAATTTGGTGAAGGCCTATTTTCCAGCTTTTTCAGGTCTAAAATTAAATATTATTTAGATTTTTGAGGCACTGCACCAGGCGCGTAGGAACGTTCTGAAAGTGGGGGGGGGGGGGGGGGGGGGGGGCAAATTCATTAGCAGATTTTGTGGGTGGGAGTTGGGGTCTGCGGCAAAGCCCCAGCCGCCGGAAGCTCTTTAATTCAAGTTTAATTTCACTATACTACGGAGCTACTTTTGTCACTCGATTTGTTTGGTCGGGAAACACTCCCGTAGGTGTAATTGATGTTATTTACTAAAATTCAGAAATTAAAAAAAAAAAAAAAAAAAAAAAACGTGGTTCGATTCCCGGTTGGGGCGGACTTTTTTAATTTCTGAATTTTAGTACATATACTTTTGTCATGTTTTAATTGCACTTAGGACTCCAAAAAATTAACATGAAGTGGCCCATTTTAGTAAATACTAAATTTAAACCTAATATTTTATGTAATGACAAAGCATGCCAAAATATTTGTTTTACCAAGGTGACTGTCGATTGTATTAGTGACCAAGTGTATGTGCATATTTACTACGAAAATTTTGGGATTAATATTTAACTCACATTAGTTTTGCCCCCCCCCCCCCCCCCCCCCCGGGACCAAACTTTTTAAATTTAATAAGGACAAACAAATAACAATACATAGTTACAGTTTTTTAACAGTTTTCACCGTGTAGCCCGTTTTTAGTTTTTATACACTAGGCCTAGTTCTTACATTGAACTGGGGGGCATTGCACGCGCAAATGCTGCGATCTAGTGAACACCTTCCTAACTGCTTCCATATAGATGAGACTGGAGAGGCCGGAATTTCAATTTCCCGACTTTTGACGCGATCCCGACGAGTTTCGGGAAAAAAACTATTTTGGGATTCCGCACACCCCTGCAGAAACATTGGCCTTATAGCCGTTTATGATTTTAAAATAAATCCACAATCCTTAGCACACAATTGCATTTAATCGTATTGGTACCTAATAAATTATTAGAAAATAGCTAATTGGATGAGCGTAGCGAGCGAAGCGAAGATTCCATTCTACTACACTGGAGAAAAAAATCCGGAATGTTTTTTTTTCTTTTTTCTTTTTTTTTGTATTTTTGTCTGTTTGTCCACACGATTCCGGTTAAACCGATACTCCGATTGCGAAGCAATTTTATGGAGACCTTCGAAATCTCTAAACTTAGAACTGCCACGTTTTTGAGCGCAATCGGAAATTTTTTTCTCATGAAAATCGCAATTTTACGATTTTTTTTAATTTTAAAACCTGATTTATCCAATTTTAATGATTTTTGCACAGAACCTTTATTTTATGAATTAAGATATTCATGTGAAATTTGAGCGCAATTGAAAAAATATTTATCATAAAAATCGATATTTTACGGGTTTTTTCTTTTTTTAAACAATTCTTTGACTTATAACACCTACATGCTTTATTTATGTAATGATTTTTTTGCAGAACCTTAATTTTATGAATTAATATATTCGTGTTAAATTTTAGCGCAATCGAGAAATTATTTCTTATAAAAATCGCAATTTTACGTTTTTTTTTTTACAATTACGATTAATTAAAAACAAATTTAAAAAAATGAAGTTAATTTTTTATAAAATTTAATTTAATTTTAAAAAAAATTAAACTTAATAATGATTTTTCCACAGAACAACAGAAAATTCGCATAACACATGGCAGCTCAATGCACCAATTACGCTCATCCAACAACGCGGCGGGACTTAAGCGTTTTCCTAGTTACATTGTTCGTCGAAATAGTGACATCTCTAACTCATAGAAGAAAGCTACTATGTTAATTGAGTGCACGACCCGCCACCTGTAGACTAAAACTTGAGCATAGTAACTACCGTGGTGCTTTCCCTGAGAACATCCTTGAGGACTTTAGATGAGGTGCTGACCTGAGCTGCTGCCGCTTCAACTCTTCCCTCTCGCGTTCAAGCTTGGCCCGTTCGAGACCTTGTCGCTCACGTTCCAGCCGCAGCAGCTCAGCGCGTTCCCGCTCGATTTTCTCTCGTTCCAGGCGAAGCTTGTGCTTTTCGCGCTCCAAGCGATCGGCCTCCTCGCGTTGCCGGCGTTCCACCTCCTTTTGTCTAGAAAGAAGCTCTTTCGTCCTGCGCTCTTCCTCTCGCAGCTCTCTCTCTCGCTCTCGCAGACGCTGGCGCTCTCGCTCCTCCTAACCAAGTGAAAACCATTAATGAAATTAACATAACACATAATGGGACCAATGATAGTTAAGGGTAATGAATGGATCAAATGCCCATGGCTGTTTCTTTAAAAGATTTAACAGGACCAACACAGGGTTGCTTGCCACTAAATTTTGAAAAATCCTGTAGGAGGATGTTAAATATCCGTGAAAATTATAAAAATTCAAAACGTTGATTTCATTGATCAAACTAAGCCTGTGAAATTGGATAGATGTGATGTTTGTATTTGTTACCATCATAACCTACAAATAGCTGAGGGCCTAACCCTATACACAAACGAGAATAAATGAGCCAGAAACACCCATGACTGCTTTAAATTAGCATAGGGCTAGTTGCATAGGTAGCTTTACCCTACTCTTTTTTTGTTTTTAAACAGAAAAATCTGTTTTAAACATGAAAATTCTGCCTGGCCTGGTTAAAAGATGTCCAGGCCTAGGTCCTATGAATGTTGCATCACGATTTTGACCTAGGCCCATGTGTTGTGGACAGGCTACAATAATAAAAAACATTGCAGAACTTCAACATTTTGGCCTAATTTAAAAGGCTGGGCATCGATATTGATTAATCGATGTTTTATCGATGTTGGGAATATATTTCGACATTGATTTTTTTGTGTGGAAATCGATGTTTTTAGTTAATTAATAATTAGGCCCTAAGTAAAAATAAAATTATTGATTTTGCAAATTTTGCAATTGCCGCCTAAAACTTTGGAAAATTCATCTAACGCAATAATTTCAAACTGCAATTGTTACAAGCCAATTTGAGGCAGGCCTACGCTTCAACAGTTGCATAAACACTTCACTTGCGTAAGTTTGAATGGCCCGCCGCTGAGCGCTAGAGCAGCCTTGTATCTGTTGCCTAGCAATGGAAGACCACTCCCCTCCCCCACCCGCCAAACACGCCGCCAATCGAGGCGAGGCACTTGACTTACGCTCTCTCTTACTCCCTTGTGGGAGGGGCATCGAGGGGCCCGTCGCAGGTAGCGGCCAATCCACCGACCAGCGCCGAGACAGCGCCAATTTCAAATTGACGCAAATGGGAGTTTTATGTCGATAGTATATCGTAATATAATTTACAAAGTGACAGTATCGTCGGGATATTTTTTTGACGTGACATTATCGCCATTTTATTTTCATTTTGGCACGATTATTGATATAAAAGTTTGACATTTTTTTAAAATTTGATTATTTCAATTACAATTTTGATGTTGATGTATTTTTGACATTGCAATGTGACATCTATTATTTGACTTCGATGCCCAGCCTTAATTTTAATGCAGGCCTACATAAACCTACTATTCTATTTTGTTGTTTTTTCATGTTCATGATAAGAAGATCATCTAATTGTTCCAAACTTCAGAAAGAAAAACAACAGAAAATAATTTTTCATTGTATTTTGGCATAGATTAGCATTTAACAACCTTCCATCACATTATTATTGATTGCAAAGTAGTAGGCCTACATCACAATTAGGGATGACATCAATCCCAAGGAAAAACTTTTTAATTGTATGCACAGTTATTTTGGTGGTCATTTTCCGCGGAACCCGTGAAACGCGGAGATATTTCCGCGGAGCGCGTGAAGAAGGCGTGTCTCGCCCGCCGTACGTCACGAAATGATGTATTTCGCAACTTGCGTCGTCGCCTGTTGACCGTACTGCCTGCCTTTGTGTACGGTCAACGTCTGGCTGGAGAGGGAGGGACAGTACACGTGGTTCATCGCTCTGCCACGCCACAAAACACGATGCGCAAAAGTTTAAACTGTCTAGTGAGAGATCGATTCCTACAATTTGGAATCGATGAAAACAGGAATTGATTCTGCCATGTCATCCCTAATTACAATGTGTATTAATCACATTCACTTTAATGCAATTTTACCTATTTATTTCTCGATTTTATTTGAAGCTTTTTGTTGAATTTTGATTGTAACAGACTTTTTGCACCACTTTTTAATATTTCAGTACCTATCACTTTGAGGTGGTTTTATTTACCATAAATGTCTGTCCCTAAGGCCAAACATAAGCTAGACATACTATAAATTATAATGAATGAACCCACTATTAATTTTAACTCCCCGGTTGTGGCAACTTATAACAGTTGCAGCTTATGGACATGACAAGTTATTACTTTAGAGCGCTGAGGGGGAGAAACAGCATGACAAAATAGGTGATGACCACACTGAACAGGCTTAAAAAGAAGAAGGTTTTACTGACAATTAAGTTTTAGTTAGGTAACATCTGGGAAAATAATATATTAATGCTTTGTTGAATTAACAAGTACACATGGCAATAAGTAACATGATAAGGATGAATAGCAAACTTACACGAATCTGCTGGAATGTCAGAACACTGGCAAGCGGGCGAGGCTTTCTTCCTGGTGAAGTCTGTTTACCCGGGCGACTTCTATGCGGGCTTCGACTTCGTGGACGTGAATGGTGGCTGCTGCCAGCACTTCGTCTTCGTTCTTTACGTTCGCGAGACAATTCCCTAGGCTTTCCACCTTTGTCGTCGTCCTTTGCTTTGTCGTCGACCAACGATGTTTCCGCCTCGTCCTTTGAAACATCTAATTCCACGACGTCTGCCGTTGACTTTCCATCAACAATCTCCCCTGTCTCCGGTTCTTCCGCATTCTTCTCCTCTGCTTTCTCTATTGGAGTATCAGGAGCAGACTTTTCAACAATATCTTTCTTCTTCTCATCATCCTTCTTTTTTTCTTCCACTTTGCCATTGGATTTTCTCTCGTGTCGTTTCTTGTCCACAACGGGGATTTTATTTTCACTTTTGCGTGGTGGGCCAGAGTCTCCTTTTGCCTGTAAAGAAAGATACCACGTTGAAATTTAAAGAGATAAGCAAACTGACAAACTTTGAAATAACCTCAAACCATAAACATAAGGAGGCAAGTTTTGAGTCAATAACAGACTTGATACTAGGGATGACGAAACCCGACTTTTTTACAACCCGGGTACCCGTCCACATTCCCGCGGGTTACCCGGGTAGTAACACAAAAAAATCGTGTGGAGTGTCTAATGAACTGTGAAGAAACGCGCTCATCAATTATCGTAATATCTCTGACGTAATGCTGTTCTATAAACAATGACGTTCCGATGGAGTAGTATTTCATAATCAGGAAAGAGGAACAGCAGCGGGCCATTAAGATAACACTCACTTTTCGTTGCATCTGCTTTATATCTTGTCACAGTCAAGTCAAGGTCACGACTCACGGTGCGTTGGCGCGGGGCGTGGGAGGGGGGGTAGCTTTTAAGTTTTGACTTCTAGCAGATTGAAAACATAAGTGATGTTGTAGTAATTATTTACGCGGTATAATCTCTGAAAGATCGCACGAGTGGTTAGGCACGAGGATTGGGGGGGGGCGCATACTAAGCACACTGCCACAAGTCGGCGGCATGAACAAAGGACATTATAATTCAAAAGAAAAACGCCGCCAAGCACAAAAGATATGAGAAAGCGCATGTTTACATTAGCCTTCTGCCTACAATGTGACACCTCAATTCAGGAACCGGGTTTTACGGGTAAACGGGTAGTGGAAACACGTACCCGTACTCGGGTACCCGTTGTCTTCCCTATACCACACACACACTACGGTACCAATATAAATGATAGTACGGTACAGTACTACAACAGGCGGAATACATAGGTACAACTATTTGAGTTTGATTCCCACCGGAGCCAGTTTGATTTCGTAGTTTGTCGTTTCATTACTTGGGCTAGCCCGCTAGAATCCCTTATCATCAAGTATTGTAGCAGGTAAAATACTTTTAAAATAGATACAAAAGAAGTGTAAGATAAAAACTTAAAAGGCTTATGAATGGCAATACTGTAAGGTATAAGCCTAGGTTAAATATTTAGTTATTGCTTATTACGAAGTTTTAAAATTGGACCAACCAAAAATTAATGCTAGTAGTAGGCGTACACCAGTGTCCAACTTGCCGAGTTCAACATGTCTACTCAGAACCGATAAAAACCCTGCTAAAAGTAATGTTGATTGTAGCCTATTTATTTATCTATATTCCCATGCCTATCATTCATTATAAAGTTAGCCACTACCCATGATCATACATGTATAAAAAGTACGTACCATGTATTTCTTTATTAACTGCACAACACACAACGAGTAAATCCTCAATAATGATGGAAGGTTTACTAACACTACAAGATATTTGGCCAACACATCATAGCCAGTTTTCAAATTAAACCAGCCAAAACATTTTAAGCTTCCACAGAGTGCAACCTGTAGTGTGCATATGCACATTAGGCCCAGGTTTGAAATGACACAGTACTGTAAGGTGTACCAAATATAACAATTAAATACTTAATACCGTACGTAATGGTAAGGTTTATGAACAGATATTTAGCCAACACATCACGTAGCAAGTTTACAAATTGAACCAGCCAAACATATGAGGCTGCCACAGAGTGCAACTTGCAGTTGTGTTGTACACATGCACATTAGGCCTGAGTTTGAAAGCATGTCAAGTGTACCTACTGTATTAGGTGTACCAAATATAACAATTAAATCCTTAATTAAGAATAAGGTTTATGAATAGATATTTGGCCAACACATTATGTAGCAAGTTTTCAAATTGAACCAGCCAAACATATTAAGACTGCCACAGAGTGCAACTTGCAGTTGTGTTGTACACATGCACATTAGGCCTGAGTTTGAAAGCATATGTCAAGTGTACCTACTGTATTAGGTGTACCAAATATAACAATTAAATCCTTAATTAAGAATAAGGTTTATGAATAGATATTTGGCCAACACATCATGTAGCAAGTTTTCAAATTGAACCAGCCAAACATATTAGACTGCCACAGAGTGCAACTTGCAGTTGTGTACACACATGCACATTAGGCCTGAGTTTGAAAGCATTGTCAAGTGTACCTACTGTATTAGGTGTACCAAATATAACAATTAAATCCTTAATTAACAATAAGGTTTATGAATAGATATTTGACCAACACATCATGTAGCAAGTTTTCAAATTGAACCAGCCAAACATATTAGACTGCCACAGAGTGCAACTTGCAGTTGTGTTGTACACATGCACATTAGGCCTGAGTTTGAAAGCATATGTCAAGTGTACCTACTGTATTAGGTGTACCAAATATAACAATTAAATCCTTAATTAACAATAAGGTTTATGAATAGATATTTGGCCAACACATCATGTAGCAAGTTTTCAAATTGAACCAGCCAAACATATTAGACTGCCACAGAGTGCAACTTGCAGTTGTGTTGTACACATGCACATTAGGCCTGAGTTTGAAAGCATATGTCAAGTGTACCTACTGTATTAGGTGTACCAAATATAACAATTAAATCCTTAATTAACAATAAGGTTTATGAATAGATATTTGGCCAACACATCATATAGCAAGTTTTCAAATTGAACCAGCCAAACATATTAGGCTGCCACAGAGTGCAACTTGCAGTTGAGTGCACACATGCACATTAGGCCCGAGTTTGAAGAGATAATAATATTAGGGGTGTGTGCGAATATTCGAAATTTTCGAAGTATTCGAGAATAATTTACTATTCGTATTCGATTCGAAACTCGAATAGTAACTATTCGAATTTCCGAAGTATTCGAATTCCCGAAGTATTCGATTTGAAATTCCCGCTAGTATGCAGGAAACTACATTACCGATCGACGCGCCTTATCGTCAACTCCGCGCAACGCGTTTCAGCGGTCGTACCAACCAAACCAAGCTGTACCAACTTCGATAAACAACAGCATCTGATGTCATCGTTGTCAGGACGTCGTTGAACGTAAGAAATTACTCCGAAAACGAGATGCAAATATCATGCAAACCTCATCTTTCTTGCGAAAAAGTTCTAAACATGGTCTTTTCTCGGGTAAATGCTCATGTAAAAACCCGCATAGGGCTCTCGTGCTTACAGATTACGCAGAAGAAGAAGCGGCCCTTGAGCCCGAAACGGACATGGGCCCTAGGCCTAGCCTAGCCCTACCCGCTTCAAAGTCTAGGCCCAGCCTAGGCTAGCCTACGGCATAAAAAGTGCTATTTGGTACTTTTTCAACCCAAAAGGGAACGAAGCCGAATTGTATGCATCGCAAAAAAAAAATTAAAACCCCCACAGGTCAGAACAACGAACATTTTTTTTAATTCCCTGTGCTTTGCACAATGCTAGGCCTAGGGCCTAGGCCCCTAGCCTACCTAGACCTAGGACCTAGGCCCTAGGCTAGCCTACCTAGGCTTAGGCCCTAGCCTGCCTAGGCCTAGTGCTAGGGGCTAGGCCAAGGCTAGCCTAGGGTAGGGTAGACCTAGGACCAAAGATCCTATTATTAATTAATAATATTAATATTAATAGCCATAATAAATAAAACTTAAAAACAACTAAATGTTTATTTTATGTGTGCGCACTGTTTTGACAACTATTCGATATTCGACTTCGATATTCGACTTTTTTATTGTGTACTATTCGATATTCGTATTCGAACTCAAAAATCACTATTCGCACACCCCTAAATAAATGTTACGGTAAGTACTGTAGGCTATGTATTAGCCTAGGTGTACCAAATATAACAATTAAATCCTTTATAATGATATGGTTTAAGGCCAAATGTTACGTAAAATTTAGGAGCCTTATTTTCTTACAGACTGTTGGAATAAGTCAGCATGTGGCTCTATAATATAGCCACGCCGGAACAACCAAATATACACGCCGAGACCAATCAGTATCACGGTAGGTATCTTCCATGGAACCTTGATTTACTTCTGATGCCTAGTGTACAAAGTAGGGGTGTGTAGGTACCCGAAATTTCGGTTCAGTACGGGTGTTTATTTAGTACCCGAACCGAAGCATGACAATTTGAAACCGACTTAGGTTCGGTTCCGGGTATTTTGAATAGCGCACTTAAGTCACGACTTCTCGCCAGTAGAAGGGAAGGCGCGTTTCCAAAATGAGGTTTTTCCATCTCTAAATTATGTAATTCGTACCCTATACGTATGAACGTACAATATTACATTTTAGGCAATAAAATGGACATTTAAAAAAAAAGTGAATTTCGTATCATCATTTTTCACTACCTCTAGTAATAGTACCAAAAATACAACACATACCCTTTCAACAGATATCATTCGGCCATGAAGTTCTGTGCGGTGTAGGTACTGAATACACTTGGAGGCTTCTTCGCTAGTTGCCATCGTGACGTAGCCATAACAGCGAGCTCCAGGGGTACGAGCATTTGTAACCACTTTGGCACCTATCACTTTGCCATGCTTGGAGAACACCTGTTTCAAGTCAGTAGCACGGGTGGAAGATGACAGACCACTCACCCAGAGGTTGCGGCTACTACTGCTCGAGGATGTACTGCTAGACTTTTTGTTTTTATCTAAAAATAAAACACAATTGGTGTGAATAAGCCATATGCAAGGTCAAGATGAAAATAATTTAACAAAAAGCTTTTAAAAAGTAGAAGCATAAATAGGCAATTCAACACACCTTTATCATCTTTTGACTTTTGTTCAGCCAATCCACTGTCAGGAAAAACACAAAATAACGATTAGCACTTTGATTAAAAGCATAGTGAATACTGAATAAATATACCTGAAAGATTAGATTAATTAGTGTATTAAGAGAAGAGTTAAGACTGACTAATGTTTACAATTGGAAAGATTGATGTTGATTTTGGTTTAAAATGCCCTATGCAAAATTGGCATATAGATGGGATCACTTGATAGAAGTTATGTAAATTATGTGGGCTTCCAGGAAAGCCATCTCTTGTTGTCGATATGCGTATAGTAGGTCTACGAATTTTAAATATAAAAATGATGGCATATCTGATCATTGATTGAAAAACGACTTATGACTAACATCAAGGAGGGATGCTACTAATGTATACTTTGTTTTAACTTTTAACTAATATCAAATTTTCCATGAACATTCAAATCAATGAAGGAAGTTGCCTTAGCTGCATGCTACAATTAGCACATATTAATTACTGTAACTTAAGCCTATATCAGCAGTTAGTTGAATTAAACACGACTATCATAAACTGATACAAGAAGTTTTAAGTATTTCCTAAAATCCTGATTTATTTCAATCAAAATGCAAAGGACTCAAGAAAAACATAAGCCTTAATCTCATATCATCACCAGAAACTTACTTATATCCAATTGGAATTATAAGTAGGCCTACACGTAACAATCAATTTGATTGGGCCAAATCTACTTCCTTTCACTAGGTATTAGGGATGTCAACGAGTACCGGTTCCAATTTATAATTAGCCGTTACCCGGAATTACCCGTTTTTCCACTTGTCCAAGGTGATTTTCTTTATTATAAACACAGATCGCAATCTTTTTCACGAACAGACAATACATCGCAGCATTATAACCCTCCCCCTGCCGCTTGTGCCTGGCTGCTGTGATTGCAGCGTCGAGTGTTTACTATCTTGGTTAAGGAAATTTTGACCCTGCGAGGTTTGATTCCAGCAGATGTTTTGGTAATCTACTACTTGTTTTGAGCTTTTACAGCGCTATTCAAGGGTCCGATAATTATTACGTGACAACTTGGATGATAGGTATTTCAATTGGTGTGACAGATGAGATAACAAGAAGTGGAAGATCACTTTGAATGAACTGATACAGAAGTAGTGCGCGGGGAGCGGGGGTACATGCATCGGGATAAAGACAAGGCTTTAAGATCCGATTTCGGTTGCATGCATAAACGCATGTACGGAATGTCGTAATCAATCAGTGCTCTTTTCCACTTGATGTTGCTCCGATCCCATGAATCGCGAGTCATTGTACACTAAAACAAGCGTGCCCTTTAACCAATGTACTTTGCAACTGCCAATGATTTTCTTAATCATTTGACACTCATGACAATAACTCTAACATTCACTACCCGCGGGTAGCCCGGGTATCGATCCCAGGTACCCGGGTCCAAAAATTTCCAGGAATTGACATCCCCACTAGATACACAAGTATTTATACAAAGCTAACTCATGATACTTGATGACTAATTTTAGTTATTAGAGAGTCTATTACATGAAGACTAAACCATTTTGGGATAGTTGCCAAATACAACAGACAGTACGTATTCCAATGTTATGTAGTTTAGTTTGATAGGTTGTGAAATTGTTACCTTAAACCTTACAGGCCACCTCAAAGAATTTGAATTGCAATATTAGCCCCCCAGCCACAAAGTAAAACCAGGGGCATCAAGGTTGAGATGAGTTTTTAAAAGGATGAGCAGAAGAAGGCATCGTGGCAAGACCAGAAGAAAAAGGTCATTATATAATTCTAGAAAGAGTAATGTAAACTTTGCCCGACAAATAAAATCATTTACATTAGGGTGTGTGGTTTCAGAAACTTACTCTAAAGTAAACCTATAATGTTTAATTTTGTGCTAGGAAACTTATCCAACTTTTCATTAAAATGTAAATTCCTAAAAAGTAAAAACTAAAAAAAAAAAAAAATACTACTACGTACTAAAGTAGTTTTAAAAGATGCAACCCATAAGAGCCAACTAAACTAAACTCAATCAATAAGATATGAATTTTCTCATTAAAGAAGCCTCTAGGCTTGTTTGCCTAGAAACTACAATACACTAATCACAGGCACCAAGGGCGGATTGAGATTCCCATATTGGAATAGTAATATCAGAAGTAGGCCAGGCCGTGGCATTAGTACTTCCCCATCTGTAAACATGAATGAATGAATGAATGAATGAATTGTATTGGTCTCTTTCTTCCAATGCACCATTTGATTCTAAACAAGCTGCTTTGACATCTAGTGCCCCAATTGGAATCCATGCTCATTTTTAACAACAGGATATCTTAGTATCAGCCGTCAGCAGCAGTTGACAAGGTAAAGTAATCTAATCGAGTACTAGTACAACAGTGATGCACTTAATTATCTCAAATTATTTTTAAGTTTTGCCTTACTGCTTGGCCAAAGGTAGGCAAGGCAGAGAAAAAATGAAGCAACAGACAGGAAAAATTGTTCAAGATGTCACTTTTGGGGATTAGCATTCTACATTTAATTCATTATTACTGTATTTGTATTGAGTGTTATGCACTACTAGTACTAGTATTATTCATAGTAGCTGTAGCAAGAAAAGCAGAGCACTTTTGATTGCTACTTTTAAAAGCATCCGTGCATGTCCAACAGTTGAACAGTTCCCAGCACATCTTGTTTTTGCATTTTTACGTTAACAAACATCAATATGCCTATACGAGATCAATTTTTTTATGTTTCATTATATTTTATGTTCTCCAAATGTTTCAACCCTCCCTTGCACAAAGCCAATGAGATTGACGGACAATCCCTTTTTCCTTCTCGAGACGGGTTTTCAGGTAATGAGAATCGAGTGTTGACCTGCGACAAACTGCCATGAACTGGAAAAGCATTGTTCACAATGAATAGGTAGGTAGATATCGGAAGTGGGCAAGCTCTATCTAGCTTTGAACTATTATAATAATTCAATATTGATTTCATACTTCTATTTATCCATCTACCAATTTGGCAGCCTCTATCACTTCTGAAGGTAAGCTGTTGGGTTCCAACACTCCATTTTTTAAATATTGTTTTGTTAATACAGGTGGAATGATAAAATAGGCGTACTAGTTACCAATTGGTTCAAAGAAAATCGTGAAGCATCATGATAGCCTGCCAAGAAGCATGATAAGTACTTAGTACTCACGGATATGGCAAGTCAATAGCCAGCCAGCTACCTGTCTCAGTTTTAAGAATGAAGGCTTCAATCAATATTTTGGATGGGTAGTAATTGACTATGTAATTAGGTAGGGCCTATATTAGGCCTACATAAAAATTAAATAAAATTACCTCATATTTTGATCAAAATTACAATAACTTGACTTTTGTTACAATTAGGAAAAGGCCAATTGGCTAGTTTAGTATGATTGGAGAAGGGTTGACAGGTTGGGAAAGCAGGCGACGCGTTCGTCAGGGACGAAACGCGTCGTGGATTAAGGTAACAAACAACTTTAAATTAGCTGCAGTTGTCATCAGCAGGTGAAAAGTTTTGTCGCCCCCAGCCCTTCAGGCTGGGTTTTATGTTCTTTATGTTCTCAATAACTTGACTTTGTGTTTCTTGCTACAATGCTGTAAGCTCACTTTATTTTATAGTGTAAGTACGTACGCATGCACTCGGCAATCTGGAAGCGGAAATCGTTTGACAGACTGATTTTCATGTTATTAATTTATAACAGTAACTGTATGTTGCCTACGTTTTAGCGCTTATTGCATAGGGACTTCAGACTGCAACTACCAATGGATGCAGTTCTGGCTGGGCCAACAGTCTGCTGTTATGCACATAGCAATGATTATATTAGCTAGCACAATAATACTAGTACAAAATGAAAATATAAGATTGTTTGAAATGACAAAGTATTTTGATTTTCCAGACATCAAATCCATTACCTACAAAATTTTAATCAACACTCAACAGTAGGCCCTACTGGCTTATTTTGTAAGGGATATAAGCAAATTTTATAGCCTACAAAAAGGAAAGATTTAAAATAGGCTGCATCTTTTAAAACTGCTTCCTTAAAAGTAGGCCCTATGCTTAGTTGTTTGGAAACTACCTAGTATACACAAATGATAATAGTAATTGGTTGATAATTGATAGCCTTATCACTATCAGTACCTAATTAAATTAAAACCATGCATAATAAGAAATATCAAAATGTTCACTTTGAAACACTAATATTAAGTTATTAACTACTGTAATAGGACCCTTAGTCAAAATAGAAAGCTACGTAGTACGTATATAATAGTACGTATATATTTTGGGAATAACTACTTCTTCCTAACAAAGCTGCACAACTAGGTAATTATCAAGGTCTAGGCCTATATAACAGTCATGGCTCATGGGCTAACATGTACAAGTAGGCCTACTGGGCCTCACAGTGAAAGAGAATAGATGCGTATTCATTCCTCGCAATTAGTTTCAAATTATGCCATCCATTAAAGCAAAAATATAAATGTTGGAAATGTATTATAAATTTAGAATTTAAGTAAAATATTTAATGTTAGGAACAAATAAGTACCGGTTAGGTATTCTGTGATTATGTAGGGCTACCCGTTTTGCCTTAAACTAAACTCAAAAATGGACATTAATAGTACTATATCTAGGTTTAATAGGCTAGGGCCTACCGCCTACCTATGGAAATGAAAATTCATAAGTAGCTTTGGCCTCTGTATCAATTAGGTAATTTAAATTCTTACATGCCAAGAACTGTAGTCAAACAATTTACAGTTCTACAGGTGTATCAAAATAGTACTACCAGATTGCATTAATTAATTAATTAAATTTAAAAAATATAATTTCCCTATAGATATATTTTCAAATATAATTTAAACTCGCATGGTGAGAAGGCCTAAGCATTAGGCAGCCCACTTAGGCCAGAGCAGTGTCTAACTTATTATTAGATTCAAAATTTAACTGCCTATTGAAATAGGGACCTCTTTTGCAATGTACTACTGATATGCTAGTCCGAATGATGAGTATCAAACGTTATTTCCTCAATTTCGCTCATTAGAAAAGAAATGCAAATATTGATTTCTTCATAAAGGAATCCCGATATGTATCGACTGGATGTCTGAGTGGCTCCATACCAGACCTGACTGGTACTGGGGTCAACAGGATCCTGATCAATGTGGATCAGAACCGTCCATGAATCTTCTAAACAGCTCCTCGCAAGACTGCATGCCGTGTCTGCATTGCTCTGGTATATCTTCTGTCTGAAGCCGTCGCCGACATCTACCGGTAATCCGAAGAAGGGAGACGTTCCACAGCACGGAAGAGAGGCGCACCCGGAAAATCTCCCGCAACATTCGGAGAATTCAATAGGAATACAAACCCACAGATTAAAGACCAACCAACCTCTTGGCTTTGTCGTCTTTGAGCTCCTCTTGTTTGGCTTGCTTGTCTTCACCAGATGATAGTTTTCTTTCTTCCTCCTTTGCCCCTTTATCCCCGCCGATGCCTTTTTCGTGATTCTTGCCTGCCCTTTCCCCCTCATCTACAGGGACAATCAAGGAAGGATTACGGTCACCATCCAGAAGTGCAATCAAACCGCCCACCACGAAGCTCGAAGATCGTCACCCTCTTGTAGGCCTACTGAAAGAGTGGACAAGCATTATCCAGTCAGCGCCCGAGACACCCACTTACCCGGACCATGAGAATGCTCCAGATTAAAAGTGTGTCAACAGATGATAGAGATGTTATCCTTGAACGATGACGGTTGGTTGTGGTTGGTTATCTTCGTGTTGTGATGAGAGACGAGGGGGATAGAGATGATGGCATATAGGGCGCGAGGATGTGGAAGGTCTGTAGAATCTGATGAGTTCTTGAACCACCTGCAGCATTCTTCAACAACAGCTGAATTTGCCAATCAGAACATGAAGTAGCAAGCTAGAAGACTGATAAAATATAAGTATGTACTGAGCTTGTTATGAAAGTACAGTCGACACGTTAAGCTTAAAAGACCATGTGGAATGCTTCAAATTGTTCAAAATAAGATGTTTCAAACTAGGTTATCAATCTGAGACAAAACCATGTAAAATCAAGAGATTAATTACATAATACTGAGAATGACAGTAGGATTTGGTTACATATATATACAACGAAGAGCAAATTCATGTCTCTAAGATAGTAAAATAGATCTCCACTTTTGTACTCTTGATTATAATTCCAGTTCTTGATTGTAGAAGTCAAGTGTCCAATGCTTCTTGCAAAAATGTAATGCATAGATGTTCGATTGTCCACAGTGCACTGCTTCATAGGATAACCCACGGTTATAGACGCGAATACAATATACAGACCACCAGAGCCACAACGATGTACAGGAAGACTTATAAAAACCTTTGCATGGCAGCAAAGCTGAAGACATATTAAAATGTTCATTTTTCTTCTTAATTAAGCCATCTCTGGTTCTTGAAGGTACACCTTTTCACTACGCGTAAATGATGGGTACTTATTACTGATAGAGCTGCAGTAGAATAAGTTCATTGTAGGTATTTAAGCAATCACCAACGATTTCACCAAATGTCACTCTCATACTTGATTATAGATCACACAAAACTGTTTCACGAAGCCAAATTAATGTTCCCAACACAAATGTCATATTGGCCAAAACGAGACCGGTTTGAAAAGTTAGAACCACTTTAAGCAGATACCCTAGGTCATACTTTCATAAGCCACTACAGTAGTACATAATTTTGAGTAGCAACTTCTACCTACTGCCATCCTTTGTAATATGTAAAATGATGTAGTAATTTATCCTTGATATAGGCCTACCCTAAAAAAAAGGGTCCTAGCATTGGAATGAAAATATTATGCGACTATCTAAAATTAGTAGAACTGGTTAGCCTACATCTAGGCTAATGCTAGACATATGCCCTATTGGGATCCGGGTGTATTAGTAGACCTAGAAGTTATGTAGACTTCACAATCACAAAGCAGGTCTAACATAAACCTCAAAACGTAAGGAAAAAACTCAAAAAAGGAACGTAATACAAATTCACAATGGTAGGCCTACTAAGTTAGGGACTAGGCTTAAAGCTAGTACATGTAGGCCTACTAAGAATTAAATAGTACCAATAAAAAACCAAACTAAAAGACTCCTCTTCACTGCTCTAAATTTGAATTGGATCTGGAATGTGGAGGATTGTATGATAAAGCTCAATCTTATAGAATGTAAGTGATGGAACTGACGTTTCCAGCGGATGGGAAATAAAATACAAGTGACATAGGCCTACATATCAACATTCCTTTTAAAACATGTGATTTAAATTAATTACTTTTTGGGTAAAATTCTCTTGATTCAACATGGTGTCATACTATTATGGCAGGCTTTATAAATAATAGGTTACAGGTAAACTTTATTAATAAAAAGCTGTCACAGTACCTTTGTCTTTTTCTAGGCTGCTTTCTTCCTGAAAAGCAAAAGAATATTTCAATGAGGATTGGCCTACAGTTCAAACAAGATAATATCAAGCACTTTATTGAGTCATGCTAGGTATACAAATTAAGATAAATCAATCTTTTCAGGAAATAGTCGTATTAAGGCTTAATTCGTAGTTATTTTATTTTGAAATTTTATGTAAATTTTGAACCATTCATCGCACGATCTTTGTTAAAATTTTGCTCGATCTCAAATCTTGTTCAAAATTAAAGCATATTTGAATTTCAGCTTGATCTCGCTCAACTTGGAAAATCCTTGTTCACACAGCCCTAGTATCTATCTAATCTTACTTTTTGGAAGCAAGGCCTACTTACCTCATCTGCTAAAAGTTTCTCTTCATCTTCCCCAATATCTAGATTGATAGAATCTTCGTTGTCCACCCCGTTGGCTTCGGGTGCTTGCTTTTCAGCCTCTACCAATTTTGCAGTTACTGGCAATGATTTTTCAGGCAGCTTAATGGGGCTTTTTGAGGGAATGTCTTCCTTCTGGGCTAGCTTTGGTTTTGGTATTGGCTCCACTTTTTGTATTTCTTCTTCTATTTCTCCTTTCTTGTCTTCAACAATGAGAGGCTTTTTAGATACAACTGCTTCATCTTTGGCAGCAACGGGACTTGTCAGAGGAGCTACAGTTTCTGATGTATCATCCCCAGAACCTTCAATTCCAACAACATTAGGGTCATCCTTTGTTATTTCCTTATCTTCAACTTCAGCTTCCATTACTTCTTCATCTTGCACTGCAGAATCTTCCTTCATATCTTCATCAATATCCAATGACAAATCGTGTGTTTCATCAGCATTGCTATGGCACTCCGATTCATTGTCCACTTCGGTACCACCTCGTTCTGATAAACAAGACACAAAATAGTAGATGTAGTCTTAGCTTAGTCTATTAGGTTAGGCTTTGTAGGCCTCTGTAGGTAAGTCTAATTACCATCTGGGCCTACTTCCTAAGTTTTAAGTCAACTAGCCTACTTTAATACAATAGGGAATGTTCCTTAACTTAACACTACAATAAGGACTTCATTCTGAATACGGGTATATCATATTTTTTTAAAGTTAGATAAGATTTTCATATTGTAAAAGTAAGCCAAAAGTTGCACCAATAATAATGGCGGGAAAAACGAGCCATTGCGTCACTATTAGCTATTGTTGTTACAAATCGGCCGAGATTTTAACTGTGCAATCTAGACAGCGGTAGTATTCATTGATCCCAAGATATCAAACAGCTATGCGCATTGGTTAATAATGCTCTAGCGTGCTCTAGACCCAAATCTTGGTGTAAAGTGCTGTTTGCGCGGGAAATAAAATAGGCCTAATTACAAACTCTGGACTCAATAGAGTCTAGGGAATATGACACATGCCTTAATTTTATCATGCTACTACAACAAAGACTTGTTTGCGTCAATAGATTTCTATTTTATTTAGGCTAGATAATATTTTCATTCGTAAAAGTTAGCTGAAAGTTGAACCAAAAATTTTGGCGGGTACAACGGGCGCATAGGTCATAATCTGGTATGGCCAATCAACCAATCACGTACTGATAACAAATAATCACAAAACAAAAGAAAGTGACAACAATTGTTGTCATAGCAACACGAGCTGTTTAGCGACCAAGCAGGAAATTTAGATGTGTTATCGGTGTCTTCCTACAGTGCCGCTTCCCGTAAGGCCATCGACCTTTTTTCCCCCCTATGCCATCATTTCTACCTGTCGATAAAGACCACGTTACAGGAAGCGTTGTTGGCCTAAGGCGAATTGATTTATTATATAGATCTAGAACTCGTGTAGGGCTAAGTATTGGTTCTAGGCTAGGCCTAGTGATTCCACTGATTTACCTATTTATTTACTCATTATAGGCTACTGTGATATGGATCAGGTTAAGCCCTAGCCCTACAATACTGACACGCAAATTGGGCATAGGCGTAGGCCACGCTATGCCTAGGCTACTTTGCCCTAGATGGTCTGCCTCATCTACCTAGGTCTAGACTTAGGTAGGGCCCAGGCTACATAATGTGTCCTAGAGAATATCCCTGGGCCCTAGAGGCTTATGTTGTGATTGTGTGTGGCATAGGCCCAACCTAGCTAGACCATCTAGGCCTACCTCACAAAGTAGGGTTAGGCCAGTGGGTCCTAATCCATGTGACAGAATAATTTTGAGGCACAAATATTTTGTAGGAACTAGATGACCTAGGCTAGTTCTGAGATGTAGGCCTAACCTTATTCCGTTTGCAAAATCTAAATTGCATTTGGCCTACTTTGGCACTAGGCCTTTGCTATAGGGCTACCGACATTTTAAATTAGGAGTCTACACATTTCTGTTGGCATGCAATGAGAAATTACTTATTTGTGTTTAAATACCTATTCAACTAATTTTCTTAACACTTCAAGAGGAACAAATTTGTTGCATATCTTATTGCAGGAGTATAGACCTACACAAGCCATCGAGCAAACTATCAAACCACAGGCCTTAGTTAATGATCGGCCAAATAGCCTACACAAAAATGTCGGCTCATCTTTCTTCGCCATTCGTAAAATTACCAATTTTGATTCTTATGTACTAGAAAGTTGTAAAAAAATTAAATATTGTGGCACCACAAATTTATTAGTGTCACATTGATAATATTAGTTGGCTTGTAGTTGTACGCTACTAATGTTTCATGTGGGGGGCTGATCGAGGACATTGTAGGTCTACACATCCCGAGCTTTTACTAGGCCTACAGCAAGAATTTGATTTTGGCGTTGCAACTTATTGTTAATGTATTGTTCTGTGGCCCTATGACAAATTGTGTAGGCCTAAGCCTATTCTTTTTAATGACATCAGCAGGATCCTGCAGATGTTTATCACCTAGACAAGGAAGAGTAGGCCACCAAATATATATGAAGTAAGTATTACATGTAGGTAGTAGGGGTATGTAAACAGGACTAACCAAAAGGTAAAAGCTTTAAAAGTTTGCGTTTAAATATTTTCGAAGACTCCGAAAATAAATATCGACAAATACGATCCCTTGCGGCCCATCCTTAATATCAGCATGATTTATTAAAAGTAGCCAGATACTAGAAGAGATAGGCCAACTTAAAACTAGTTACGATTTGCTATCCGTTTATTTAAATTTTAGTTACGTACCTAGGTAACCAGTTTACAGTAGCCGGCCAGCCACATCATGTAGGGCCGTAGGCCTATCAAGAAGAGTTTATTTATACTCAGTCCCACTTACAAATACAATACCCCATCCCTGATAATGCCTAGCAATTAGTCTTAAATGATAGTTCCTGGCTTATTTAGGTAGGCCTACGTTAGTTGTGAATGGTAGGGCTAGGCCTACTTGCTTTGGGATAGGGGTTAGCTACAAGGTTACGGTAGGTCTAATTATTGTAGGGTTTAGGTCCCTAGCTAGGCCCAGCTTGGCAGCTAGAGCTAGCCTATATTATATTTATTTGGCCTTTATCAGTAATACTAATATGTAGGTCCCTCACTGAGTCGTGGCCTAGCCTAGGCCAGACTAACCAATTACAACCAGCTGGTCTTGCCCTAAAATAAGTGTGGCATAGTAGGGCCTAGGCCCTAATGAGACAGGATAAATCTTCTGAGATCATTTCAAGTCCCTAAATGATGTTTCACCCTTTTTAAAATCTAGGGTAGGGCCTAGGCCTACATCTCTCTTGGCCTAGGGCCTACCGTACCGAAACCAAAGCAATATTATTTTGACATTGCATGATCCTACTCGGCCAAGATTACAGCATAATATGCCTAGGCCTACCCAAGGGAAATGTTGTACATTGGCATACTAGGAGAGCACACGATTTTTAATGCATGTTAAATCACTGAGACTAATGACAACTCTTGATTTCTTTTAATTTAAAAATTAATTGACAGCGCCGTCGTCCTAACCTAGAACATAGGCTCACGTCACTTAATCCTCTGTAGCAACTGCATGTTTACGGTGTGTTTGAATCTAGCAGACGGCTTGTTTCACAGAACATTATTTGATAGGCCCTACACTTACATGCCCTACTCAAATGATAGAGGAAAATTACACTTCAAAGTGACCAAATCAAATGTAAACAAACTGGAAACTTGCATCTGCAGCCGGGAGCAGGGAGGTTAGTGTTTACATGTGAGCAACACACATGTATCCTTGCATCCCAGCATGCAATGCGCTCACGACATAGAGTGCGCTGATGGTTTGCGAAATCGTCTATTACGCTCATCAACAACGCGGCGGGACTTAAGCGTTTTCCTAGTAAGTTGACATTGTTTAGTACATGGCAGTATTAAATAAAGAGGATAATAATCTAGAAGAGGTTTGGTGAAAATCAAAGAAATTATAGTAAGAAATGGATCACTGCAAGAATGCATGTGCTCTAGCCCAACCTAGATAAAATAATTTATATTTGCCATAACATTTTTGGATGAGCGAAGCGAAGACTTCAATTTCACCGACCCCCCAAAAAATTTAGCTCGGGTGTTTTTTTTTCTGTCTGTTCGCTCTCTACCGGGCAAACGGCATATCCGATCTTGATGAAAATTGGAGGGGACCTTCGAAATCTCTGAACTTAGACTTGCTACGTTTTTGGGTACAATCGAAGAAATATTTCTCATGAATATCGTACTTTACATTTTACAATTTTTTCAATTTTTAGTGCGATATTTCCGTGACATTTGGGCCGATTCTGACCAAACGGGTGGGGCTACAACGTTGGTATTTCACATGGACATTAAGGTGATGGTGTTGTATTGCTTTCTGAAAGAAAAAGTTTAAAAAGTTAGCCAGAATCTATAGAAATAAAGCTTTTAATATAAGTTTTTGATTTTTTGTGCGATATTTTCGTGCCATTTGGCCAATTCTGACCAAACGGGTGGGGCTACAATGTTCATATTATACATGGGCATTAAGGTTAATGGTGATGTATTGCCTTTTGAAAGAAAAAAATTGTTTAAGTTAGCCAGAATCCATAGAAATAATGGTTTTAATATTAAGTTTTTTATGGTAAATACTACCAATTGACAGGTAACAATAGAAACTCGACAACAATCACCTACAATGCGTAGGCAGCAAAACAAAGCACTTGCAAAAGTAAAGATATCCCACGCAAACTAAACACTTTAAAAAGCTCATCCATCAACGCGGCGGGACTTTAGCGTTTTCCTAGTAACAAAAATTATTAGTTTTCTTCTAGCCGAGTCATTTGACACCTAGGGATGGTTGAAACTGGCAAGAACTAGGCCTAGGCCAAGCTAGACGGCCGTCAATTTTCCGCGCTGTTCTCACAGTTTATCACAGCTCTAGGCCATTAACATTTTGTCAAATTACAAGTGCACGCTTGCTTTAGCATATCATACTACAAGGTTATTTTAAGCTCTGGGATTAGTAATTGATGCTCTTTGTTTTAGGGCAAACAAATCATAGGCGCTAGTAATTTGAAATGCAGTACGTGGGAAGAACGTACCATTTTATGTAATCACTAATTCTTTACAGATTTTCATTATGTTTAAACTTTAATCATACCTACCACAAGATATCAACCTATAGTTCTGAATCATTTTCATTATGTAACTGGACGTTTTCAACAGAAAAAGTAGGTTTCAAGATTGGGTCCATGCAATGTTAACCAAGAAAGGCAGCAATCCCCCTTTCCCGAGCCATCTTGCTAAACAGCCGATTGCTCACTAGCGCTCCATCGGACCTTTTTTCTCCGGATTGTAAATGTTTTTAATATTATTTGTATATACCGGTATTGGTATTTATGTATTAGCCTAGACATATCATGACATGTCATACTCAGAACATGGCCTAGGCCTACATGGGAAGAGTATACATTACGCAAATAAATCTATCTATAAACAGCAGAGAACTTGAGTAAGATAAAATACTTTAATCATAGGTAATAATAGTTTTTAGTTGTAGAAGAAATACTGTGTGAAATTATAACTTAATGTGAACAATTTTGAAAATGCTCAATACTAATGTAAATGGAATGTAATGAATGGCTAAATGAGCCAACAAATAAAACATACATACATAGGCCCTATAGGGTTGCCAAGTCTCCCGTATTTCCCGGGAATTCCCGTATTTTCCAGTCATTTCCCGCTTCCCGTATCAACTCGACCTGGGAACCACTTTTCCCGTATTTCCAAATTGTGTAAATTTAACTTTAGTTATTAATTAAAAATTAAAAATTTCATAAACTCCCGCCTCGTCCTCTCGGCTCTGACCAGTGAAAGCCTGTGGTCGCAGTGCTGGGATAGTCTAGCCCCACCCTCCCCTCGCCTACACCCCCTACAAGCTGGCACCCGCGACGTAAATCTTAGCAGGCTTGCCGTGCATTGAGGCGGTGACCTTGTTCCCCGCCAGTCAAGTTTGTTGTATTCACGCTCGGCGGCTCGAAAAATGAGTGACTCGGAGAATACAGGGACGTCGAAGTCCATGACACCACCACGAATACATATACAAACAGTAAAATATCAAACTTGCACAATGAATTTATAATTTCTTTCTTTACCTGTTGATGCTTCCTTTATCATCACAAAGTTGTTCATAAATTTTCTGTTGATGAAGTTTCTTTATACATTCCATCAGTCTTGGGGTCGCTACTTTTAAAAAGTAGCATGCTATCGCTAACGCTACATGCCCCGAAAAAGTAGCTTCGCTACTTTTTCGCTACTTTTTTTCAGATGTAGCGGCGCTACTTTTGCGCTACACAAGAAATATAGCGCGCTACTTTTTCGCTACATGTTCGTGTTTAATCAGGGAGTGTCGAGATCTCAAATTATCCCGTTTTTAAAGCCTTTTCACGTCGTGCCGCGATGATTTTTAACTCCATTTATGTCAACTCGACCGTGATCTATCATCAAAAGCACATGGTATCGGTTTCCATTGTTGTTCAACATTCATATTGCATTTCTTATTTTCAACAACGTGTTTTTCGCGGAATCGCTGCAGAAGAATGCGACAAACAACTCTGCCTACTGGTGCCGGACAATAGCGATATAGCCCGGAATGTCCCAAGGGATGGGGGATATGACACTAATCACTTCATTTTAATGAGCTATTCAGATGATTGGCGTAATTATTGAGCGGCTTATGCTCTAAATCAATAATCGGACTTCTAATTATCGTGGATACATCTTTGTTTACGACCCTAAAATAGCACTTAAGATGCACCACGCAATTTAATAATCACTGCAATATTTTTGGTAAAGTCAGCTCACACGATGTGACAGATAGGCGATCGCTTGCATCCAGCTTGCATTGTATCCTTCGCACGATGCAGAGAGAGAGAGCGCAAGAGCGAGAGGCTCGCTCTCTCGGGGAGCAAGCGAGGGAGATAATATGCAAGTGAGACGAGATTACGGGCCGGTCTGCAAGGCGAGCACATGACGTGGCGCGGCGGGCGTCACAAGTTACTTTACAGTGCCGACTTTTGACTTTACGTGGTACTGGGACTGCTGGCGCCGGAACTTAAAAAGTTGCGCAAATATCACGCTAACGCTACAAAAATTGTAGCATGCTACCGCTACATTATGCCCCCTTAATAAAGTAGCGCGCTACTGGCTCCGCTACACGTAAAAGTAGCATGCTACGTGTAGCGCGCTTCTCCCCAAGACTGCATCCCATTCCCAGCTTGAATAATGTGGGTTTTAACTAGCTTCTCGGTCAGAAATGTTATCTTAAAACGCATAGAAATGTTTTAAAGAGATGACCTCGGTAAAAAAAAAAAATTGGGGGCTGTGCCCCCAAACCCCCGACTTTGTACCTTCCCTACACTTAGGAAATTCCCGTATTTTCACTATTAAAACTTGGCAACCCTACATACATACAAATATTGTTAAACATAAGCGCTTCGCCCCCCCACCCCCAACAAAACATCGTAAAAAGCTTTTAGACCCCCCTCCCAACTGAAGAAGTAGGCTCTAGGCCTAGCTAGCCTACCAGCAATTGTATTAATAAACATTTTTTTTCCCACGGCCGGTTTAGCCCTAATCAAAATAGGTAGGCCTAGCCCTAGGCCCCCCTACCGAAAACCATTGTGGGCAGCATGGTGAGGATGGCCAATCTGCCTAGCCTAGGCTAGGCCTAGCTAACTTACTAGTGGTAGAGGTCCTTTTAGGAGTCATCGTTTTTCCTGATGCTTCAAACAGATACGTTTCGGGATCATGGCCTTCCTCCTGAAGAACCTAAAATTTAAAAAACATTATGTTCACGTCGTCTTACGTAATCAAACAATGCTTCAGCATCAAAATGGCGTACGCCGGGCTAAGATCGTGGTGATGCTTGGGTAGGGCTAGGAGGCCAAGGTCCACTGCATCACCAAGCTTGCACAAATTCACTATTATTGGCATAGGGCCTTTATCGGCGACAGTCCTACCTTTATTAATCTCTCCATAAGAACAGCCTTGACGCCCATTTTATCCAAATCTCGCTTTTCTAATTCAAATCGTAGGTCAATTACACGTAAATCAGTTAGTTTCCGCTTGACGGTGTCATTCTCTACAGCCGACGCCATGTTTAACTGCGTTGCGTTCGTTTCGTCTTCGTCGTTCGTCGACGAGGAAGGGATTTAGCACCGCCGCCAAAATGTGTGAATTAAATCAAGGTCCCCTAGATCTCCGCCACCTGGCGGAGGATCGTCTAACTCTCTAGGTTAGTGTCGTCGCAGCAGCGAATTAGAAGCCATCTTGGTGATTAATTCTAGAGCGGGAATGTAGTAACTAGTACTATTCACGCACTTTGCATACTAGTGAGTTAATTACCTACAAACTGGAGGTTGTCAACGACTTCAATACCACGTTAGTAATCAGGATGAATGCCTCTATAACGTCTTTATAGGGGATTATGGTGGACATGTCGTCGTTTTCCTTTAAAACGAGCTTTCCCGGAATGTTGTACTTTTCACGCACTTTGATACTAATAAAGTGATTACCTAAAAAACAGGAGGTGCCAACGAGGTTGAATACCATGTAAGTAAATCAAGGATGAAGCCACTATAACGTCATATAGTGGTTTTGTTTGGACATCTCGTCGTTTCCTTAAAACGAGCTTTTCCCGAACATATAGAAACTTTTTCACCCCATTTTGATATAATGAGCTTAAATTGTAAAAAATAAAAAAATGGGGTTGTCAACGAGGTTGAATACATGTTTTGTAATAAGGTGAATGCCACTATAACTTTTATATAGTAGTTATGTTTGTAATATTGTCGTTTTCCATTAAAACGAGCATTTTTTCGGCGACATAGTAATTTTTCACACGCCACCTTGAAAAATACTTTCATTTACTAGTGTTTTTATTTATTTTGTAACTATTATCATCACATATTATGTTGCTTTTGGCACAAGCAATGTGTGGTAATAAATAGGAAGCTTCACAAACACTTTTTCAGGCGCGTTGTTGGATGAGCGTAATTGTTTAAGGGTATTTCACGAAAATGAATGAAAAAACGGCAATTTTACATTATTATTGTTTTAATTTCTTTTTAAGTTTACTCTTTTATTTTTTGAATACATAAATTTATTAGTATTGATATAATGCTAAAATCATTAAATGAATTTTTCTTTAGCGCGTATGCTATTTTACATGGGAAAATGGCTTACCAGTTACTTATATTAGGCCTAATCTAGGGCTGTATAGAGTGTTATTCATAACAATATTAGTCAATTTAAAGAAGCCTAGTTTAAACAGGTTATAAAGGGCCCCAGTGAATTCATGTTTAAAATAAACTGAGCCTTTAGGCTATGTTGTACTCAAATTTACCAAAAAACAACATAAATAAACATTTTTCCTACTTCTAGCTTACAGTTTTTAAGATAAAAGGATAATTTTTTTTTTAATGGCTCAAAGTCTTATTCTGACAAATCACCAGACACTTTTTTGATGAGATTTATGGTTTTTTTAAATTAAAAAATATGGGAAATATAGATTTGTTAAAAAAACATACATTTTTCCAACAATGAAAAGGGAAAAAATCATATTTATCAAACAAAACGAAAATTATAAAATCCGTCTTGTGAATGTTTAGATGTATGTTTTTTAATCTAAAACACCTTTCACTTTAAAAAATGAAAATTTAAAAATTTTAAGAGCCTTGGCATTTTATCAAAACGCTGTTTAAATCGTAAAATTGCAATTTCTAGCTGAAACGCTAAAGTCCCGCGCGTTGATGGATGAGCTTTTTAAAGGTTTTAGTTTGCGTGGGATATCTTTCTTTGCAAGTGCTTTGTTTTGCTGCTACGCATCGAAGGTTGAATGTTGTCAAGTTTCTTTTGTTTCTTGTCAATTTGGGATTATTTACCGTAAAAAAATTGTATTAAAGCTTTATTTCTATGGATTCTGGCTAAATTTTCCACTTTTTCTTTCAAAAGGTACTACAAAAACCATAACCTTAATGTCCATGTATAATATGAACGTTGTAAACCCACCGTTTGGTCAGAATTGGCCCAAATGGCACGAAAATATCGCACAAAAAGTCAAAAAAAACGTAATTAAAGCTTTATTTCTCTCGATTCTGGCTAACTTTTTCAACGTTTTCTTTTAGAAAGCAATACATCACCATTACCTTAATGTCCATGTGAAATATGAACGTTTTAGCCCCACCCCTTTTGGTCAGAATTGGCCCAAATGGCCCCCGAAAATATCGCACCCAAAAATCGGAAAAAAAAACGTAAAAGTACGATATTCATGAGAAAAATTTCTTCGATTGTACCCAAAAAAGTAGCAAGTCTAAGTTCCAAAAAAAACGAAGGTCGGGTGTCAAATTTTCATCAAGATCGCATATGCCATTTGCCCGGTAGAGAGCGAACAAAACAGACGGAAAAACAAACAAAAAAAAAAAAAAAAAAAAAAAACACCCGAGTAAATTTTTTTGGGGTCGGTGAAATTGAAGTCTTCGCTTCGCTCATCCAATTATGAGAAATAATTGTTTGATTGCGCTCAAATTCACAAGAATTATAAATCCCTAAAATTAAGGTTCTGTGAAAAAATCATTACAAACGGATAAAAGATGTATAGGTGTTATATGTCGAAGAATGTTTTAAAAATAAAAAAATCATAAATTTGCGATTTTCATGAAAATAATTTTTCGATTTCACTAAAATTTCACAAGAATATATTAATTCAACAAATTAAGATTCTGTGAAAAAATCATTACAAGGATAAAAAAATGTAGGTGTTATAAAGTCGAAGAATTTTTAAAAATCGGAAAAAACGTAAATTTCGATTTTTTGAGAAAAAAAATCGATTGCGCCTCAAAACGTGGCAGTTAAAGTTCAGAGATTTTGAAGGCCTCCATAAAATTTCATCGCAATCGGGAATATCGGTTTTAGCCGGAATCGTGTTAACCCGACAGACAAAAATACAAAAAAAGAAAAAAAACATTCGGATTTTTCTCCAGGTAGTGAAAGGAATCTTCGCTCCTCGCTACGCTCGCTACACTCATCCCAATTATCAGAAACAGGCTTTAGAAATAATTTGGGAAAACGAAACAATTGCTCATGGATATCCTACAAAATTACACTATAATAATATAACATAGGGGTATTTAAAATTATTCATTTTATTAATTACATGACAACAAATTATTATTCATATTATTGGGGTTGCAATTTATTATCTCGAAATGCACGCGATTCTTTTCGGGCTCTACATCGTCATTTTTTGGTCAAGTTTTAGGGCGCGCTAAGTAGATGTCACTTTGATTTTTAAAATTCCCTCTATTTCTCGTGCAAATCACCGTAATGGCTGCTATACACAGTGGAACGTGTTGCGACGACCTAACTTCGGGGCCCCACACGAGCGAGTTAGACAGCCTCCGCCAGGTGGCGGAGATCTAGAGGACCTTGAATTAAATTACTTCCCAAACGGCGGTGGTGAGTGGTGACTTTTAAAAGCAAAGCGCGACTCGATAGCGACCAAGGGCCTGGTAAAAAGAATCCCTTGTGTCCATTCCTCCGTGCTTGTGTCACGTGTGATATGATCATATTATAGGGGTCAAAAAGGCTAAAAGGATGTTGTTATTGCTTCGTGTAAACATAGGCCTAGTCCCTTTTGCAGGTGCACTTTATATATTGGTTTCTATGAACGGTCGAAACATAAAAACTAAACATGAGAACTCAAAAAAAATTTGCTCTACTGGTTATAGAGTCCGCTCGCGGTAAACGGGTGACCCGTGTTCGATTCCCGGTCGTGACTGGATTCTTTTACTTAATTGATTTTACTCCGTAGTATTGTCAATTAAAGTCACGGTACAACATCATGTGTCGCTACATGTTATATTTGGCTGGGGATGTCCTAGATATTCAGTTCAGAAAATTACCTAATTTACAACACGGAGTACAATAAATAAAACTAGACTCAATAAGTGCGATAAAAACATGTTTTTAAAAATTAGTTTGGTTTAGTTTAGATTATTCTCCCTTTGATTATGTATGTACAATATACATAAATAAAGGTTTCATCAGATTAATAATATAACTGTATAATATAATAATAATATAGATATTAATAGATCAACACATTAAAGGGGACAAACACATACATACAGTACATATCTACTAAACCACGTCACACACTTTACAAATTCTACGTCCTTAGAAATATCTTATCTATAAACACACTGAAAACAGTATATTTTGCTCTGGTAGAGTATAATAATAATATAGGGAGGTACTTTCCATTCACACATACTAAATCTGGAGGTGTTCCAGAAAAGTTATGTTCAAAAAGAACAGAAGACACCCCTCTCACATATACTTGATAATGAAATAGCTGGGATATCAATATTAACCATACGGAAACTGTATGCACAAAATTTATTAGAATATATGCAGAAACACAGACACTACGACCCCACCGACCCCACCACTAATCACTCTCAAAGACCGAGACAAATCACAGGTTTTAAATTTAAAATGATAATTCCCAGAGTTAAGTCCACACTTCTCCAGAAACAAGTAATCTACCTAGGACCATCAATTTTTAACAGTATTCCTGTGCAAATAAAAATGGTAAACACAAAACACCAATTTAAAAAACTAATCAAACAACGGCTTTTAACTTCAAACTATTATCAACCTAAAACCTACACACCATAAACATTATACCGTAATATGGGGTGACTAAAAACATGGAGGTGACAAGAAACAAAATGTAAAAAAAAGTTTCAATCATTCATATTTTGAGCAAAAATTGAAGTCGGAACGAGCTTGATAGCTCAAATTTCACACGATTATATTAATTCATAAAATTAAGGTTCTGTGAAAAAATCATTACAATCGGATAAAGCATGTAGGTGTTATAAGTCAAAAAAAATTTAAAAATCGAAAAAAATCGTAAAATTGCGATTTTCATAAGAAATAATTTTTCGATTGCGCTCAAATTCACACGAATATATTTATTCATAAAATTAAAGTTCTGTGCAAAAATCGTTATAATCGGATAAAGCATTTAGGTGTTATAAGTAAAAGAAATTTTTAAAAAAATTGAAAAAATCGTAAAATTGCAATTTTCATGAGAAATAATTTTTCGATTACGCTAAAAAACGTGGCAGTTTATTTATTTATTTTATTATTTATTTATTTAACGTCTATCCTATTCAGTTATAAAAACTGATTTACAAAGGAGGACAACTAAATAAATCTAATTACATAGATGCAGAAACAACAATAAACTACATTTTCGTAAATATTTGAAATAGTAGCATTACAACAACAATGCATTTAAACACAACAATTTTGGTAACAAATAAAAAAATATATTATATGCATTTAATGAATGAATCAAATATAAAAAAGGGTGTAGAATGAAAAGAAAAGAAAAGAAAGGGGGAAAAAAAACAAAAGGAAAAAACAAAAAGAAAGAAAAAGACAAAGAAAGAAAGAAAAAAAAAACATTAAAAAAGAAAAACGAAAAGAAAAAAACTGATTTATTAGACGATCCCACTCAAACGAATATGAGGTTTGCCAAAAATCAGGAACAGCAAATCAGGGAGTATAATCAAAAACTTTCGCGGAAGAAACCACCGAACGCGATATCTTTATTCTTGTGATCAATCTTCATTTTTGTGTTCAAATCTTGATAACATTTTAGTCCAAAAAATCTTGACTCATAATATAATTATATCAGATATATAATTATTTAAAATTGTTCATGTCAAACTGATCACAGCAATGATACAGGACACCTAACTCAAGTTGCAAGCTCCATCAGTGGGCGGCAACCAGACAATCTAGGCAGAAAAATATAATAGAAAATACATTGTTTATATCATAAATCAAAGCAATAATGAACAAACAAAGAGAAAAGCAAAATCATTAACAAGAACTTATGAAGGTAAATTAACATTACACAAATACACAGACAATAACCTACAAATAAATAGTAAAAATCAATTCTTTGCTCTTTGATTCATTATCATTGCTTCAATTTTACTTTTAAATTGTACAATTCCTAGATCAGTAAACTGCTAAGCTCCAGTGTAGTAGAATGGAATCTTCGCTTCGCTCATCCAATTAAACAGATGCAAATTAAACTGCACTTTGTAGTATTAACTATTACACATCACTCTTGTGTAACAATAATTTTGGGAATAGTATATACTCTAGATCTAGAAGTTGAATTTAAAATTTTATTTCTCCACAAATGTAAGGAATTGACTTTGATATAAGCTGAACCAGTACCAGTCCAAATTGGAAATGTTATGTTTCGATTCAGTTGAGACAATTTCAAAAACAGTTTCCAGGTCAAGCACAATAGCATTTTCTCCATTTGGTGCGCAACTAACAAAATATGAAGGCCTAGCTAAAATCTAGATACAGCCAAATCCATTTCAATTGTTTTCAAAAGTCATACAATTATTGTCAATCCTTTCACTTGGTTTTGTTAATGTAGATTTTGTAATTATTCATATTTTGTGTTTGTGTAATTATTATGTGTTTAAACGGCTATTCTCTACAACAGGCTCTGTGTGCACTTTTCCTCCCTCAATTTTTCCCCCACTCTACTGTAAATGCAATTAGGGGTACATGCTAAGGGTTGTTGCGCTAGCTAGCGGCCGAGGGTTTTCTACCTGCTGTATTCTCTTTCTGTTTTATTGTTCTATTTATTTATTGATATATTTTTTGTTTAAATTGCAAATAACAAATATTGTTGTTGAAATATTAAGTGTGTCTTGAATTTCATTTTTTTGGTCGAAATTCAATTATAAAAACTGACTGGGTTACGTATAATGATTCTATAATATACTAGGAAAACGCTAAAGTCCCGCCGCGTTGATAAATGAGCTTTTTAAAGTTTTTAGTTTGCGTGGGATATCTTTACTTTTGCAAGTGCTTTGTTTTGCTGCCTACGCATTGTAGGTGATTGTTGTCAAGTTTCTATTGTTTCTTGTCAATTGGTATTATTTACCGTAAAAAACTTATATTAAAAGCTTTATTTCTATAGATTCTGGCTAACTTTTTCAACTTTTTCTTTCAAAATGTACTAAATCACCATAACCTTAATGTCCATGTATAATATGAACGAATTGTAGCCCCACCCGTTTGGTCAGAATTGGCCCAAATAGCACGAAAATATCGCACAAAAAATCGAAAAAAATCGTAAAAGTACGATATTCATGAGAAATATTTCTTCGATTGTACCCAAAAACGTGGCAAGTCTAAGTTCAGAGATTTTGAAGGTCCTGTCAAATTTTCATCAAGATCGCATATGCCGTTTGCCCGGTAGAGAGCAAACAAACAGACAAAAATACAAAAAAAAAACAAAAAAAAAACACCCGAGCTAAATTTTTTGGGGGGTCAGTGAAATTGAAGTCTTCGCTTCGCTCATCCAATTACAATAATGTTATAAAATAATATTTATATATTTCAGTCAGTTTTGATCGTAGACACTAGGGAAAAAAAACGCATTTCATAACTCAAGCTACACATTTGAACCACGTTATTTAATATTTGCAATTATAAACAATGCCACTGAATAAATTATTTTCATCACAATAGATTTGAAATGGTCGAAGTCAGGTAGAAAAAAAACATGTTTGCTCCCAAGCTCGCTCACTTGAAACCCTTCTTAGCCGATGCCTGCCTCGTTGCCCTCTCGCGATTGGAGACCTTGGAGGATTTTGACCGAAAAAAATATTGGCCATTATTAACGTACTCGACAGCCTTTTCTGCAAATCCTGTATATTTTGTTTTGTAATTTGGGCAAGTGATTCGGTCACAATACGCTGATTACCAAGAAGGGGTGCGAGTGATTGTGGAATGCATATTTTTGTGAGTTTGAGAGTATATGTGTGCAGTTTCAAGGCAGGATCATATAAAGAGCCATTGTAGATTGGTATGATGCTCTACTATCTATGTGGTACAAAATAGGAAGCAAGTTAAAGCCGATTTTAAAAATTTTCCAAAACAAAATTTTGGCAAATTTCTGGATTTAAAAAAAAAATCGTATAAAATCACGGAAACAAGACATTTTTTTAAACGGTAATTTAAGTGTAGTATTATACTTAGATTATGTAGAAATTTTTTTTTTTTGGATATGCCCTTAACTTACTTATTAGTTCAAAAGTAATTCTATCTGTCAAATGTGATATGGGAAGCAGTATACATTTTAAAAATTAAAAAAAATTTTGGCAAACTTCATAAAAAATCGTTAATAATTTGGAAACACAATTAATTTAACGTAATTTAAGTCTAGTTATACTAATATGATATAAAAAATATTTTGGTATAGCCATTTAACTTTTTACAGAAAAACTTCAATTCTGGTTCCACTCTGTGACTCATACCAAAAATTCAACATACCATCATTTTACTCAATAATACCAAATGCTCAAATTAGGTGCCATATTAAAAACCTTAAAGATGGAATTATTTGCAGATATTTAAATGGTCGATGTTCATTGTGTTCTACTTATGGACAATGCAAAGCCGATAAAAACAAACGTAAAATAATCGAATTTTGCATTCGCAGTGTTTCTAAGATGTTTTTGGGAATAATGAATTTGATAGAAGCTATTGAAGTCAAGTTATACTACGAACTACGAATAAATCAGTTTGAATGATATGGTGATTCTGGTTGATTCGTGGTGTTGCCATCCTTAGCGTGACTGTCCGGAATGCCTATTAAAAAATCGTTTTCACATGGACATTTAGCCATATGTTGCACAGTCACTTCATGGCGCTACAATGAGCCTACACGGTTGGCTTGGTCGTATTTACGTAATTATATCTTTTACCACAAAATTGCTTTCCATTTGACCAAGATTTAACACTATGAAGATTCACTTCGGCCTGGTCTTACACTTCCCAATTTGATCATACCTGACCTATTGTGCTGATTTTTGCAAACATATTCTATGAGATGGATCGTTAATAAATCAGTTGCTTATACTTTTGATCTATCTCTAGTTTTTTTTTGCATAAAATGTTGCTGTTTTCTTTGTGTTCCTTTCCTTTCTTTTTCAAAAGTTTCCTGTTTCTTTCCTTCATAAGTTATGAAGTTTTTTACTTTGATTGCACTACCCAGTTCTTGTTTAGATTTCGAAATCGTTGTAATTGGCAGTTAATACTTATTAGACATAAAATTTGATTGTTTGAATCGATTGTTGTAATTTGTCTTGTCCGGAGTGTTTACTGGCTTCTACTTGATTTGCATCTATGTAATTAAAATATTATCTCCTTTGGTATAGTTTTATACTGATCGTGAGTAAGGGTTGTTAATATAATAGAATAATAATCCCCCCTAAAGTCGGTTATATAACTAAGTGGGTAGACTCTAAATACAATTTGTTATTTATTATTATTTATTTATATATTATTTTATGTTTTGGTTTATTTTGGGACAGTGGTGCTCACACACACTGAGCCAGGTGCAGGTGGAATTTCATTTCAATCAATGCCCTATGACTATCTATACGTTAGGTCTTTGTGCGTTGAGTCTATTTAAACTGTTTTATGTAGGCCTATTACGGTAATTATTAGGGTAATACAAATTTATAACGATTTGATAAGATAGGCCTACATAACCTTATACACTACAGTATAACTGCTTTCAGACAAGGAATCGGAACATCTTCCACATAGTTTTGTATGTTATATACTCAATGAGACCTGTTTTATTAAGCTAATAAGTAACGTACATTAATAAACAAGTTGCCACTGTCTTCGTCCAAACCATATCACTATAATAGTTTCTTTGGCAGCAACACAACACGCTGCCCATTTCTGCTGACCCACATTTAAAATTACGCGTTCGTAAACATCCATGTGATCGGACTGATCTATTAAGTGTAAGATCAGTTTAGAAGTGATCTGTTTACTCTGATGGGATCAGGTAAATGTATGCACCCTTTGTCTTTCACCTTAACATTTTCTGAAATAACGTTTTGTGTACGTTTTTACGTCCCCTGTATGAAACTCGTATGGTACGACCAAAAACGTTCATCGAACGTTATTTCAGAAACATTTTTTGTTTATTAATTTAACGTTTTTAAACCTTAAAAAATTGTCCTTCAAAATTAGATTTTGCACTTCTTCCAGTGTGTATATTTTTATTACTTATTTTCAATATGTCTGAATTATATATTACATACACGTTGCAGGTGGCAAGAGTAGAGCAAGGCCCCTTAACACAATGTGTCTTGCGACCAGTTTATGATCTGAATATAAAATTTAACAGCGAGTACCTACATAACATATACTACAAAATATAACCTACTTTAGCAAATAAGAAAATATATATCGATGATGTCTCAAAATTGGTATAAAATGAGGGAGGTAGGTCATGTCCCATAACATTTTAAATCATATTCAAGTTCCTTTTTCACTCTACCAACTTTTCAGCCATCTTCATTTGAAATTAAAGTTGTTTTGACAACAAAACAATAACTTTAATGAGGTTAATCTGATCCTACCACCTGTCTCTGGTCTATCCTCTTATGTTAGCTATGTAAGATAGATACACATATAGATAAAGTTTTTAAAAACTACTCAGTTGATTTGTATGCCTGTCTTCTATGCAATCAAATCACAACACAAAACAAACAAAATATTAACAAGAGTAAAACGTAGGTTAGAAAAAGTATATTTTAAAACAAGAATATGAACAACAGGAACTTAATTACTTTTACATTGTGTTTAATGTACAGTTGAGTACACATGATTTTAACTTTGTACATTAATATAATACAATACAATATATGGTATAAATGCTTTGAAAAATATTATGTCTCATATAGTCATACTCCTATATTAATATAGGCCCTAGTAGTAATGCAGCATCTATATCCTACATAATTAATATATTAGTACTACTATTATTACTATTGCAATTATTATTTATAGTATTGTTGAATAAAATCAAACTTCATTGCATTGGTCATCATTCATCATGACATGTCATACTCATGAGTCATGACCCTATCAAAAATAGGTAGGCCTACACAACAAGTCCTATTTACAATGGCAATTTAGGTAATTTAATCAATCATGACCGTTTGATTTTTTATGCAACATTAGTTGTTGCGCGAATGTGTACCATATAGGGGTGGGATAAATCGATGAAGAACTTAAACATTTGAACAGCAATATTTAACACGTTTAAATCGCATGTACATATTTTTTATATACTGCCAGTACTTACAAAACATAAAAATATAATTTGTAAAATGAACTTTTAAACTTTTAACAATGTTATGCATTGCATGTTTTATCTACGGTTCAATGGAAATAGACGAAAACATTGCATTTTTATTGTTTAATTCTTATACTTAATAAAAGTTTTAACAGCAACAGACATTTAACCATCCCTAGCATCATCATGCCATAATATTGCACAACAAAACTAGAATAGTCAGCTAGTCATGCAACAGCAGTTACACAATAGTGCAGCGGTCTTCAAACTTTCTCACCCAAGTTCCAATTATTAATCAATCAAATCGCCGCGTCCAACCCTCCTTCGGTATACCCCCCCCCCCCCCCCAATCGTCAGGATCGTTATTACTGTCACTTTAACATTTAAGCTCAATTTTTTCAGGTTTGGGCCTATAGCCACGTACACAATGCACTGCTTAATAAAGTTTCACTAACCAACTCAAAAATATGTCACCCGTAAAATATTGCCTAATATAGACAGCTTTTCTTTGCGTGAATGTCCCTATTACGGGGGTACTAGAGCAACGAAAACCTTAGACCGGACGAACCAAATTTAATAACTGCCACCTTGTAATTTGGGTGGCAATATGGACCAAATCATGCAGGAATATTATCTTAGGGGGTCACACAATGAAACCTTAAAGGTGCGTTGCAGTCTAGTTTTCATGGTGGAGTCATTACCACATGTCATTTTATTTCATACTTCAAAAAATGACTCATTTCGACTTCAAAATAACACAGTCAAAAGATCAAACAGAGTTGTGCTATACGGGTAATGTAGAAGTCAACTGTAATTATCAAATTACTTATTAATTTTGTGAAAAATTATTTTATTATTTATGATCTTCTTACCACTAACCCAATTTCTCTTGCTGCCCAAGACAAATCCTCATCGTCACCAAGTTGGAACGCGACCCAGACTTTGAAAACCGCTGCAACATAGTGCATACTCCAGTACAGACAAGCTCACCGTGAGCAAAGTAAAAAAGTAAAAACGTAATAGTGCTTGCAGACGAACGTATTTTGGTTAGTAGACAACAGCCAATGACAACACATTTCTACATCCCATCTTAAAAATTTGATGCTGAAAAAAAACTTCACTAATATGTGAGAAATTTGTTGAATGTTTCTTATTTAATTTCACAAAGGAATCACTATTTTTGGCAGGTAGCTTAATACGTACACGGGAAAGTTTACTCACTACTAGCACACATCTTGTAGAAACTACCATTTACTATAAACAAAACATAACTTTACCCAAAAATACATAATATTATATACCTCTGAATTAGATCTTTAATCTATTGGCTTACCATTGTTTCTAATTTCTACATGCCACCTGGGCAGTAATTCTAATTTTCATGAGCCCAGATAAATTTTGCTTGGTAACATTTAGCGGTACCTACACAATGGTCCGATTGCATAATACCAAGGGGAAATGCAGACATGCAATTCAACTGATGTTGGGGATCAACTTTTATCAAAAAGGTAATTTATATGAAAAGTGGAAGACACGCATATTATTAGAGTCTTGACCGAATTGCAGTGCAAAGTAGGCTACTAAAAGTTGACAAGTAGTGCCTGGTGAGGTGTGTACAATTTCCATTTTCAAGATTTAACCATGCTTCATTTATTGTGAGTGACTGGCCATTTTCATTTTTTCTTGTTACGTTAAGTTGAAGCTGTTCTAGGTTTAGAATCTTTAAGTAGCCCATCTGTGCATTGTTAGTTGCCAGTAATTTTGAGAACTGTATAATGTTAAATCAGTGTACAGTTACAGCAATCATCCCTTTGAGTTGCAATTGAGGGGCCGCGAGCATAAACCGTGTAACTGACAAATGATGGATCTGAGCTACGAGCTGTCGCGCGCGGCCGGTAAAGCTAGAAGCCACGCGTGGACTACTGCAAGCTATTACATATTTGTTCACTGTGGCACTATCTGTGGGCAGATTGATAAACTAGGAAGTGTATTATGACTTCAAATAGAACGGCGCAACCATGGTTCGCGGCCCCTCAATTATATGGTGCTTTATTTGAATTATTTATTCCCTTCTTATTGTAGTATGCTTGTTCCATACAGACCCTCAGAACACCTCAACACATAAGAAACAAAAACTTATAAATTAATAATAACACTTTACAAGTAACAAATACATATAATTTATATAAAGCCTATACTCTGGGCACATAATAATATTCCACATTCCAAATTTGATTTAACAATTCTGGAGAATAACTAAGATGATGACAACTTTTAAGTTTAAAAAAATGTAATAAGTAGCCCTATATTTAATGTTTGTATTGATTTGTTTCTGTGTTTGCCAAAACTTGAGTTAGCATATTTTCTAGGCGAGGTTATTTCTTTTCAAGACATTATTTTGTAATAGCTTAATGTAGGTTACATTCTATTGAATTATTGAAATGAGTTTGAAAGGGCAATGCACATAGATAATATCTTAACACCTTCATAATAGGCTATATTAGCAGTCTCTATTAGCACAGGCGCGAGCGTAGCAAATTGAAGCGTCGGAAATCCAATTCAAGATGGTGATTTGGCGTTTTAATTTATGCTTTTTTAATGCAATAAAATATTTTTTACTGGATTGTTTGATATGGTTTTAGCTTGTGCAGCATGGGATTGAACAAACAGAAACAATAAGAAGTTATTGCATACGTAAGGGAATTTAGTAATCATTTGGTGTTAATGGCTAATATGCTCAGCTGTCAAACTGACGGCCATATTTAAAAATATTTGGGCTACAAATCGCTCCCTTAATAAACATGCAAACAGAATTTCAAGATGGCTTCTAACTGTCAGGGAAGTGGACCAATGACTGCTAATCTAGTCTACTATAGGTGTTTTATATGATGGCAATGAATGAACCAGTCAAGTTGTCAGAAAATCTTATTCCCCACTCAGAATAAACAAAAATATTATTATTGATTCATAGCAGTTGTCGAAAAAGTTTGCCCCGACTGGGGTTCGAACCCAGAAGTTCTGGGTTATATGTCCTTAAAGCGGGCTTATGCTTAAAAACCTAATATTAAAAATATTATTATTAATGTAGGCATCACCGGTAGGCACTAGTGCATGTAAATTGTCAATAGTAGGCATGTCCACAAATGTGAGAGGAATCAACACAGACAGCTAGAAAATGTGTAGTAAAATGAATTGTTATGTTTCCTTCATGAAATATAATGATGGTAGTTAGGCCTACTATGAAAGTAACACTCCACATTTTGTTACCATTTTTAGATTGCTGTACTTTTGAACATTTATCATGTCATCGACTATTAAATGGCTTGCATGTGCGTATTGGTCAATATCATAAATTATTTTCAGAGTTTGGCAAAGTTAAACAAAATTTTATTTTTTTATTTTTAAAACATGCTGGGGATGACATTGGTGACTTTTGAGATGGAAATGTCCAAAGTGCAATTAGCATATTTAGTACTATCATTTACTAATTTTGGTATGCCTACCAGTTGAGTTATTTTAAATATGAGGCCTACATACTTACCCTACTAGTACGCCTATCAGGGGTCGAATAAATTGTGTTATTTCTCAAACCATGAAAATTTTACTTCAAAGTAGATGTATATGAAAATAAAGATAAATTAAAACGATGTATTTATATTTTATTTTATTAGATAATTAACAGTAGGCCTACCTAGTTTAATTCTTCAAGAAATACCTCAAATGTTTTAACATAAGTGGATCCCCCCTCCCCATAGTACAAAGACCTACCTAGTTGGCAATGTGTTGGATGTGTGGTTTAAATAAGATAAATCCTGAACACATTAAGAAAGATCTAGACTCGTACATAGATCAAGAACCAAGTGTCAAATGACCACAAGATTTTTTAACAGGAGACAAAGTATTTGTAGGGGTGTGCAAGCCTGTCATTTTAAAGTCAACTCCAGTTAGTATCTATCTATAGTTAGTTATCTATTGAGTTATCTAGTATTTAAAAACAAATCAAGCTGAGCTTTTACAAAATGACCTTGGTTGGTAAAATTAATAAATAAATTTAAAAAAGAGTCGACTCGCTCACTTTTGTACTTTTGTTGTTTTCTGCATCCATGACTTCCAACACTTGCAAGTACTTGCTATAGGCTTGAAACCCGCGGCAAATATTCGAGTCAATGTTGCTACATTTTCCTGTACAAAACGTGCGCTACCGTCCTCGCATCTCACTCTCACCCACTCACTATCTACTATCTAGCTAGCTGACCAGCTGCTTATCTTGCTACCTTGACAAATGCCCGCGGGCTAGCGGAGACGAATACACTTGACGCTATTGATTGCTGATTAGTGAATAAGTGTAAGGGAGATGACACATTGATGAACAAAATGAAAAGAAAAAAGAGACAAGCAAGGTCCATTCAAGGTCTGTAACATTGGATGATCGTAGGTCTGAGATCAACATAAAAAGTGCAGAGACATGTGAATCTTACATGTTATTTCCGTGTTGCAAAACTCTTCATGAAAGTAGGCCAAAGGTGATCGACACTCAACAGTTACCAAGTCCGGTATATCAAAATTTTACGAATTTCTTGGTCAAACATCAGTTAAATTACCATACGGGATCAACTGTAGGCCTACTCGATTGTGTTGTACGACATTTACATTAACCCTCCATCACTCGCGCGGAATTTCTTAACACCATCCCTCGCGTGGGGTTTCTCAAACCCCAAATTATTTTGGGCTGTATTTAGCGCAGTAAGATGTTTTGGGTATTTCTTTCTGTGCTCATATGATTTGTGGAACTACTATGTAGGTGGTTGTTAGTGGGAGGACAGTGAAATAAAATGCCAATGAACCTTTATGTATGAAATATTTTTTTATTGTATTTTTCAGATTTAAAAAATGGACATTTTCCAAATATTCAAAAAAGGTGTCAAAATAATGCAATTTTAAGTTATGTTTCACTTTTTAGTAATAAACATGAACCAGTTAGTAAATTGCAAGAATAATTTTTCCAAAATTCCAAAATCCCAAAATTTAAGCCAAAATAGCATTGAGTTTCCCTATGCAGTTACTGTAACGTGATCACTCGCGCGGGGTTTCACCAACCCCAGCCACATTCAGAACGGCAATATAACGACCAGTGGCGTAACTAACGGGTCCGCAGGGTCCGCAGTGCGGGGGGGCCCCCCAGACCTTTTACTGCTTATACTGTATATTAGACAAAAATGACCAAGCAAAAAAAATTCTTAGTATTCTTACAAAAACTCAAAATGATGGCTTTCAATTTGGCCTCATGGCTTTTAAGTTTGAATACTCATTATCCTCTATCTATAACACACACTTTTGGAAGGTCTACGGTTATTTGTGATTATTTTACACGTATAGGTTCACCCAACCCAAAAGCGTTACAATTTATAAGCTACTCTTCCTTTTGTATAAGCACGTTCTGGAGTAGCTCGAAGATGCTTTCTTTTCTTTCACAAAAGTATTCACCACCACCCGTACAATAATTTACTATTAGCAATCACTGACCACGATCTCCCCTAAGTCCAAAGCCATATTTAGTTTCATAGTGATATTTGTAGAATGTAGACGTGCTTACTTGAGAATGTGACGGTGTGAACTGTGACGTGTGTTCGTGCCGTGTTTCTACCTTCAGTGCCGGGAAAAGAGTTTGTTTATATTTTTAATTTGAAGAGAATGATAATGTCATCTTCCAAAAACGCGAAAAAAATAAAATTAAAATAGTTCGTTCTTTTCGTCGAAAGATGTGGCTATCGGTACATCACCCATAGTGTGTGATGTTGACAATAGTGGCAATAATAGTCTTGTGTGCGAGGGTGAAACCGACTCTGCATATCTGCTATTCCTCACACTTCTAGTGACAGTGGCAAGTACGGAACGGTCTTTTTCAAAGCTAAAACTTTTCAAAAATTATTTGAGAAGTTCTATGAGCCAGTCTAGACTAAACGGTTTTGCGATGATATGCATAGAAAGTGAACGCGTCCACCGACTTGACAAAGACAGCCTAATAACGAAATTTGCGTATGCCAATGCACGAAGACAAACCAAATTTAGTGATTAGGAGGACATCTAAGAGACTGTATATAAATCTGTATATAATAGACTAAACATACACCTGTACATTACAAGACTGTACATACACCCTTCATCATCAAGCAAAAGCATCAAACATGCAGTGAAAATGATTTCGAAGGGGGCCCTCGAAAGGGACTTGTGGGGGGGGCCCACAAATTTTGCGTTACGCCACTGATAACGACACTAAAAGCCCTAATGATTCGAGGGTTACAAATTTTGCTAACAGATAGAGTGACTTGAAGGTACTGAGAATCTAGAGTCGGTAAAACAGTCCGATGCAGAGAAACAGAGTCGAATGTAGACCCTGGGGTTTGTAGAACCCCACGCGAGTGACAGAGGGTTAAAAAAATATTTGTGATATTTATTAGTATTACCGGTACTACTAATCATAGAATAACAAAATAAAAAATAAAGTGATGGGCATCTTATCAGCACGTTAACGTTATTTGGGGGCCTAGGCCCAAACCTTTAGTGGTTGGTTTGGAGGTCTATGAAATCTGTCTTAAGGTAGTCAAGTAGAAATAAATAAATAAGATTCCCATTTAAAAAGGTGCCCTTTAAACTAGTATGCAAGCCATTAATTTAGATAGTAGTGCAATGTAGTATTACATTCGATGCTTACAAATAGACATCAATTGCAAAACACACATTCCATACGACATGCACTTGCTAGCTGCTGACAAGCGACAGATACTATGCAGACCACAGACCAGGCATAATAAACGTTTGGCAGGGGTAAACTGCTGACTACGTCACCAAGGGCTCCCTCTGTGGAAGTAGAGGGGAGAGGGCACGGAATAACGGCACATACAATTAAAAATTTATGCATATAAATGGGCCCGAAAGAAGACGTGGTTAACCGTTCAACAAACATTTAACATTAAATTAAATATGTAGGAAACAAACCACTTTTTTCCATCTAAAGTTTAACGTTTGCATGTGTTTAGGGATGCCTGTTGATGAAAATGAGTGCTGTAAAACAAAACGTGCTATTGACAATAATTTGTCTTGGCTCGTCGTCGAGCTACAAAAGACGCTTGAGAAGTCGAGTGCTTGCACATCCCTACACATTTGGGTTCTGTTTTGGATAAATGTTTTGGAGAATCGATTATAATAGTAGAGAACCCCTCTACTAGTATAATCGATAATGGCCTTTGTACTATGTAGGCCTATAGGCTATATATATAGTATATGAAAATCTTCCTCTTCAATAGATGGATAAAAGAGGCACTGTCTAATTTTTTTCCTATGCTTTCCCAGCCAGTCAATCCTTCTCCTACCTAAACTTACTGTGATGTTTGGTAGTAATAACAATGAGACAAACCAGCAACAAGTTTGTAAGGTGGTAAATCGTCACATTGTGTAACTAGAGCCAAAACAAGGCTGTTGTTCTTGTCGACACAAAACGCTGGAGAATAGGGATGTGCAAACCCACTATTTTAACTTTGAACTCGAACTCGAACTTTCCCAGTGAAAAAAAAACGAACTTCGAACTTTACAAAAATTTTGAACTGAATTGAACTCGAACTCGAACCCAACTTAAAGGTATATCAAACCGTCATAATAGGTAAAATAGTGAAAAGTCTGGACCGACACCTCCACCAAGAAAGTATGTAACTTCTGGACCGGCACCTCCACCATCCATTTTTTTGTTTTTAAATTTGTACCTGTAAACTGAGAACCATTTTTAGACTTGTCAAATAATGTGACCGCACACCTCTACAAATAAGTTTTTTTTTTTTTTTTTTTGAACTTTGAACTTTTTTTGAACTTGAACCAAACTCAAACTTAAGAAAAGTTTGAGTTCGAATTTCGAATGTTCGCACATCCCTACTGGAGAATGTAATAAATTACACTTGGGCTAATAGAAAATTATACATCTGGGTGGGATAAAAAATAATTTTAAAGAATACTGAGGAATGCATTTAAAAGTTCTTTATGCTGGTGTAATTCTGTCGATCTAAGCATCCGATACATGGGGAAGTTCTCCCCGCAAATTCTCCTTGGAGAATTCATTTCAAAAAGTTGAATTCAAGTGTTTCAATTGAGTGCGACACACGAGGAAAGATATATCTCCGAGAAAAACTTCACGTCTTATTCGCCGACTAGAAATTGTAGGGTAGAAATGGGAGTAGGCTTGAACATTAACATTACAAACACAATTTTGCCTTATTTTGGCATTACACTGTCTGAAATATAAAACTTACATTAGCAAGGCTCTTGGCACTTCCTGTTATTCTGAGAGAATTAGATGGATAGCAGAATTATTTTTGAGGAATGGGAACTTGAATTGGATCCTTTTCTTGACAAGGTAACTAACCTATAACTGTACCTACTGAATCTGAATCCCAACATTTGTACATTTATGGAAAACCTTGAAAACAACACATTTTAGTGATCTCCCAACCAAATTTGGAGGCCTCCCAAATTTAAGCATAGTGTCACATCTTTTTGTGATTTGTTAAAAGGAATACGGACAGTGGAGTTATGGAGTTATGCGTATCCCGGGTACCAAAAGCAAAAACTAACGGGCAAGTTTTGAAAAAATACTTTTAAAATATTAAGGTAGAAGAGGAGCTAAGTAGTGTTGAGAAATAAGGCTTTATAAAGGAGAATTTTAAGACTTTGCTGTAGTAGGGTGATGCTGTACACCTACGTATTTAAATGATGGGCAGTTGAATGAAGTGAAAAATGTTATTGAAGAGAATGTTGAGGACTACCTAACTTGGTACATAATCAATCATCATTCATTAATCATTAATCATTAGGCCTATCCATTACTATTTCTCAGGCAGGGTCAGCTTGGGTTTTCAACCAAATTTCTCCACTTTTTTAGAGCCTCCCACAATCATATCTTTTCCACATCTTCCCAGCTCTCTCCTCTAAGTTTTGGTACATACTTTGTCTAAATTAACAGTACGGTGCTTTACTTTTTTATTTACTTAACTTTTCTTGTTATGAAATCCTCTTAAAGATAAAGTTAGGAGCTGGTATATTTTCAACATGGGGTGGCCCGATGTAATATCGAGAGGGCACAGTCCAAAGTGCACAAATCTTCTCTTCCATTGATTGCTTTGTAGTTTTCTCTTTTTCCAAGTCCTGCAAGAGTTGAGACTGCTTTCCTTTGAGTTGATTTAACTGGTTATTTAACTGGGCATTTCTGGCTTTTGCTTCTTTCAACTGGCTTTCAAGAACTTTAATTTCTCGATCACGAACTGAAAGTTGCAAAATCACAATAGTAAAGTACCTGTATGCTACGTCAGTGTATGCCTATAAGTGAGGTTTGGCATGAGCTTAATAAACCTAGTTCATGAATGTTATTTTATTTAAAATTATGTCACAGTATATATATATTTTTAAAGGTGTGATTCACCTCAAAATTAGATGGGACTGACAGCAAGGTGAGAAAATTGCCAACAACAACAAGCATTGCATTAGATATAATTAAGGCTAACCATAAAAATTGCTATTTAAAAGTGGAACTGAACTAAGAAATCATTTAGTTATCAACATCATACAAAAATTTTTATTGATACTATAAATTTTATAATTTGTACAAAAAATAAATTTTCTAAAAATATAAAAAATAACCATGTATTAAACAGTGGGCCTACTATTAATAATATGTGGCTAAAAAGAGTTGACTTAAGATATTGTCAAAAATGACTGTGTTTACGTTCTCTCGCTCGCGTTTAATGACCTGGCACCTCCACTATGGATGGATACTAGGGTTGCCAGGTGTCCCGTATTACCCGGGAAATCCCGTATTTGATGGGTGTTTCCCGCGTCCCGTATGCTCTAACCCATTGATCAGTATATCACGTATTTAGAATAAAGTAGTCCCTGTGCGCTTTTTCAACAATACGCGCGGGCGTATAGTTATAAATCCCTTCCCCTCGGCCGGCCTTGGTGCCTGAACAGTCTGCCGCTGCTGCCTGCTGGTGGTGGGTGTTATTTGAGTGCATCATTAGCGCGGTGAGTCATTGTTTCGAGTGTCTCTAGCCGTAATGTGATAATATTCTTAATCGCGTGCATGTGACAAACGCATTCGAACTAGTGAGGCAGTGATAAACAACATTAAACATGAGTGACAATGAAGATGGTAACGTTGCAATAGTAACGAAGCAATAAATATCAATGATCTGATCATCAATGAAATGTGCCTATCAATAAAGTGATAATAATTTTGGTTCTATATAGCTACTTACTTTTCTGTACATTCCTTATCTGATTATCTCTTTTTTTCAATCACTATATTGCTTTAAAATTTTCACTGAATTACTCTCAAATGCGTTTTAGGCCCTTCCCCAAAAAACACAACCCCAAAAATTTTCCGCCTCCGGCAGCTGGGGCTTTGCCCCAGACCCCAGTATCACTACGCAAAGTACTGTCCCGTATTTGAGTTTCACTAATCTGGCAACCCTATGGATACATACACAGCCAAGGACGACTTTAGTACACGGTACCAGACAACTCTACCGTAATTAATAGGGTTGTCGTTTGATGTGAAAATCATGCTATCTTAGATATCTTGGACTCAGATCGATCATCAAATCAAATACCAAATTGAGCATAGGAGGCAGGAAAAACTCAAAATTGTCATACTAAATACGAGAGATCGTGAAAAAAGATTAGAATGTGTCAAAATAAAATTGAGGGCTAGATTATAATTCACAGCCTTAATTTTAACACGTCTTGATTTCATGGGATGCCACTTTTTACATGTTTTGACAGTACACGCCAGCAAAGGTTGCGTCAAGCGAGCGAGAGAGATAGCGAGATCTCTTCGGCATTTCAGCTCAGTCTTATCTCCTCCCGAACCCCTCGTCACTATTTTGAATAAAAAAAAACTGCCACACTTGACTCATCTTGTAAGGCGGCATCACAAGTAATGGCAAAGATCTTTCTTTGGATGGAAGAAACATCACAAATTCAATATAATTGGACAGACCGACGCTAGAGAACTTGACACCACAACACCTCGAATCGTACTGATCGTTATCGGCCAGCGGGTGATGTTTCGTCTCGCCTTATCTCGCTAGAGTAACGACTGCGAGCGCATGCACACTAACGGGTGTGGGCGTGACGTTATACTTGAGCGGCTATTGGCTACTTGTGCATCTTCCGACATCCAATCAGCACGTTGATACAACAGCGCTGCATTTTCAAGCACAGCAAACCGCGAATTTTTTTTTTATTTAAATTGATAATCATATCAAAATACTTTAATCAATAATTATCATTATATTTAAGTAATATCTCATATCGATTATCGACGGCAACCCTAATAAATTGTTGTTCCCTTCTTTAAAAGCTACTTTTTTTTTGCACTTGAAATGGATGAATTCAAATTCACTACGCTTTACATATAGCTACCAATAATTAAGCGTAAACCTACTTAAAAATCACAATTTCAAGCATTTTCAAGAATTGTAAAATTAAATTAGTCCTACTACAGCAACCCTCGAAAAATTGCGAGGTAATGGACTCGCCTGGTCTCAAATCCACTCGCCACAAGGTTGGTGTGGTAATTCGGGGTCTGGGGCAAAGCCCCAACCGCCGGAGACTTTTTGAAGTCGATTTTTTTTTAAAAGTACCCCTAGTTAAGTGACCTAAAACACGTTTTTAGGCAAATTTCAATGATGAATAAGGGTTAAATAGGAAGCCAATATTGTCTACATGATCGATTGCTTACCCGAATGAAAATTGATTTCGTTATGACACTCACAAACACTGGACACAAATGATTAATTATTGTCTAAAATCACATGACTTGTCTCGCAAAGCAACTCAATGTATAACAATAATCTGTCTATAACACCAACACGTCTTTCACCCAAATCAGCTCGACTACTAGTGAGGGTAAGCCGGGGCAAGCTGGCTGATTTCAGGGTTCATTCATGAGTCGAGGAGGAACTTGCCATCCTGAATTTGCTGCTAATACTAGGAAAAAGCTTAAGTCCCGCCGCGTTGTTGGATGAGCGTAATTGGTGCATTGAGCTGACATGTGTTATGCGAATTTTCTGTTGTTCTGTGGAAAAATCATTATTAAATTGATTTTATTTAAATTAAAAAAAAAAAAAAAAAATTAACTTCATTTTTTAATTTTTTTTTAATTAATCGTAATTGTTTAAAAAAAATCGTAAAATTGAAATTTTTATAAGAAATAACTACTCGATTGCGCTCAAAATTTAACAATAATATATTAATTCATAAAATTAAGGTTCTGCGAAAAAATCATTTCAATCGGATAAAGCATGTAGGTAGGTGTTATAAGTCAAAGAATTGTTTTAAAAAAGAAAAAACCCGTAAAATTTCGATTTTTATGATAAAATATCTTTTCAATTGCGCTCAAATTTCACACGAATGTCTTAATTCATAAAAAGAAGGTTCTGTGCAAAAATCATTAAAATCGGATAAAGCATGTAGGTGTTATAAGTCGAAGAAATTTTTTAAAAATAAAAAAAAACGTAAAATTGCGATTTTCATGAGAAAAAATTTTCCGATTGCGCTCAAAAACGTGGCAGTTCTAAGTTCAGAGATTTCGAAGGCCTCCATAAAATTTCATCGCAATCGGAGTATCGGTTTAGCCGGAATCGTGTGGACAAACAGACAAAAATACAAAAAAAAGAAAGAAAAAAAAAAAAACAATCCGGATTTTTTTCTCCAGTGTAGTAGAATGGAATCTTCGCTTCGCTCACTACGCTCATCCAACAAACCTTCCTTTTGTTTGCATGCGACAAGTGCTCGTCTGTCCGCCGGCATGTCATAAAAGGCCCATATCTGTGGGTCGAGTCTTTGCCCTGCTCATTGTAGTAGTTGGTAAGGTTTGATGGATTGGTGGTGTTTAGCGGAGAGGGGGGGGGGGGGGGGTTCAAAGTGCCGACAACTTCATTTTCTCGGTTCCACCAGGACTTAGAAAAAAATATAAAAAAATATAGTATAGTTTATAGCATAGTTTGATTTGAATTGCTTTGAGGGATTTACCAGTGGTATTGAGACAAGGGATTAAATATGTCAACTCGCCAGGAGACTTTTGTAACTCGCCAGTGGCGAGCTGGAGAGTGGATTTTTCGAGGGTTGTACTACAGTAAGAACTCTATTATCCGAGTTGGATGAGACCGGGGGCACCTCGGATGGCGCGGTTCATTTGTTTATTTGCTCTCGTAGCATAGCCTGATATGGTAAAATGATATATGACACATGCAATGGATAAAGGAACATAAAATACACACGAAACACTTCATACAGGGTAAACCAAATGATTTAATAGCTTGTAAATCAAGCTCACAAACACACGTACACAATTAGGCCTACATGTCGTAATAAAAACGCATGTCTAGGCCTAAATTCGACGCAGTAGGGGCCTCGGCCTAGGCCTAGAATGCGAACATAGGCCTAGGGTAGGGCTAGCTCTCTTTCTCATGTGGGAAAACCTCTCACTACTATCGCCCGCGCTGAAGCTCTCGTCGCAAGATAAGTCTGGGAAAGAAATAAGATAAGCCCAGGAATAACAATTCAATGCGTCGTGATTACGAATTTCGTGAATCGGTTGAAACATGATCGCATCGCAATTCTTCTTCCACCCACAACGACCATCTTTGATTTGATCAGCTGTGACTGTGAGATGGTTGGATCGTATGCGCAGGCGGCGATGCGCGCGACGCACACTGACCACTGAGCTCTGTATGCTCAGTGACACTGACGCACACTGCTCGAAAGTCGTACACTGACCAGTGACCACTGACCTCTATATGCTCAGTGACACTGACGCACACTGCTCGAAAGTTGAGATATATCGCCGATCTATCTTCTCTTATGACTCCCGCTAGGCCTACAAATGTATGCGAGTACATTTAAAAAAGCGCGGCGCGGCGTCTAAATTTATTTTTATGTTTTATTTACGTATTTAAACTTTTAATTTTTTTTTTTTTATGGAGCTCGGTTAACACGGTACATCGGATAATTGGAGATCGGATAATGGAGTTCTTACTGTATTACTATTGTGAAAATGTAAAATGGTTATATCACACCCAACATTTTCCTGTATGTAATTTTATTTGTTATATTACCATTTTTCCACACGTTGACAATAGCAGTCAAGTGAAATATTTGTTTTTCAAAAACTTTAGTAGGCCTACCTGCATTAGTCTGCATAAGACGAATGATGGCTTCTGCCATATTTGCTGGGCCTGGATTGTTGTCTGGCCTAATTCTGGTAGTTCCTTTTGTCAACCCAGTTGGAAGCCCATCCAAACTAGATTCGTCTAGCGAAGTGGACACGGATTGGGAGCTGCTCAGAATGCCACCGTCTTGTTCGGCAAGATGCTCACGGGTGAAGTCGCCTGCGATTACCTGGATTGATAAAACCATTTGCTTTTGCTGTGTTTTCTGATGTGAAATCTCAGTTGAAATAATAATCACTTCAATTATTGATCCTTAGATTAAAAATATAACAATAGGGAATATGCATGGTCATCCAATATTGATTCTAGTATAGGGAGTAGATAGTCCTTCATTAATACCAATACGGTTAACAAAAATAATTTTAAAAAAAATATTGTCACTTTTATTGAAGGCCAAAGTTTGTTGTTTTATAATATTTCCTGCCCATTTATTTTTAAAGCTCACTTGACGTAACCAGCCTCTATGCCATGGAATAATTTGTCACACCTTCTTAGCAATAGTCTTTTGTTCATGCAACAAATGGTTAGTTGTCAAAGTTCTGTTTCAAGAATTATTATCAAAACTATGTTTTACTGACTTTTAAGCGAGCGAAGCGAGCGTTTCCGTTTGACTCTGCCGGAAAAAATAGTCACTGGTGGATTGAATGCCATTAGTTTTGTGGCAAAATCGTTCAAAAAGTTAAAAAGCTACATTAAAGTAAATCGAAAGTTTTTTTCAAACTAAATGGAGAGCGACAAAATCTGAGGTGACCAAATCATTTAGAATGTCCGTCCGGTCACGAATATGTTAATTTTATTTTGATCCGATAACTGGCGATAAGTAGTGTAAATGGAAATTACATTATAACAAAAGTAACGTTGCCATGGCAACGAAAAGTCGCGCGAAGGTTCTAATGCACTGCCACCTAGAAGTAATCAAAATACTTTCGAGGAAGCAGTGTATTATTTGTCACCAATGAGTTTCAATAGTTTTCCCAAGGAGTCAAGGTCCTCTAGATGGCGGTGGATTTTATCCACAAAGTAAAGGTTTACACACGGGTTTACCTAAATACCTTGGCAATAATAAATAATATTGGAAACATGGGACAGCGAACGTCGCAAGTTTTAAAATTTAAAAAAAATGTGCAATGTGGGTGTAGCTATAGCACGTGCTCGCTTATCAACGCGTCCAACTGAGCGTTTCCTAGTTAATAAATATACGGGCAAAAATTAGTGTAATACTAATATTACCATTTAAATGTTCAAAGAGTAAATTTTATCATATTAGAACAAACAATATACCTATCAAAATGTGCTTTTATAACCAAGATAATCTCCGAAAACAAGTTATTTTATTGATAATTACGTGGTTGGTGGATTGGTTTATCAATATTTTGATGTTGTTGTTTACTAGGAGGCGTGTCAACCATTAGGTCATATTGCGCCTCCTGTGATAATGTAGTTTATAAGTTAGTTGATAACTATATTTTTTTTCCAAAGGGGAGGAACGTAAGGGGTGACGCGGGGTGGACAGGCTTGTGCAGGTCAGAACCAGCCACAAGCAAGGGGAGGGCATCCTGTATTCTGTGACGAAATCAGGCAGGACTCAGGTAAAGGACAGAGGGAAAGGGAGGGTATGGGGAGGGCAGGGGTTGGTGGTTCCCCCACGTCGTGGTCGTCTTCGTCTGGGTCATCGTCTGTGTTGTCATTGTACAGACACTCAGACAGACCCACCCACAGACTCACAGAATAAGAGCCGTTTGAGTTGAATAAAGCTCGGTCGCTTCGCTCCCTCGTTTAACAAATGAGAGTGGGCCCAGGTGGCCAGTAGGAATGTATCTAGGGCTAGGGCCTAGGTAGGTCTACAACTCTACATTTCCAGTTGAAACAATTTTTCTTTCTTCATGATATTGTAGGGCTACCTTTTCTTGGTTTAAAATAGATTTGTTAAAAGTTTGGGACTTTTTTCCTACTGGTACAAAAGTTTGAGTTTAGTTCTACAAGGTTCATCCCTAGCGTAAGTCGTTACACAGAAAGTTGTCACAGAGCGTTATGTTTAAGGCATTGACTCAAGACTGTACACCCTGTAATATTATCCATCCATAGCCCTTGTTTAACAGATACATTGCATAAGGCAAAACCCATGCATACCTGAAGATGCTGCCGACCATACAAATGTTCCTTTTTGTTGTGTAATGAGCTGAACCACTGATCACAAGTACGGCAGTACAACTCCTCATTGTCTTCATCCTTAAAAAGAAACCACCTTTCAGTAGGTCCACAAATTACATAAGTTAGGTAAGTGGGAGAATTAACTGTAGTATAGTGGATGAAACATTAATATCCACAGGGAAAGGGTACCTATTCCATGATATAGTCATGAGTCCCACAATAAAAAAAGGTTCCATGTCTATTCTTAGGAATCACTTTTATTGGTCAAAACAATTTTTGTATTTTATTACTTATTTCATTTAATTGTATTTTTTAAACCTTTTTTTTGCCATTTTGTTTAGGCTATCTATAAAATGTTATTGGATGAGCGAAGCGAAGACTTCAATTTCACTGACCCCCCAAAACATTTAGCTCGGGTGTTTTTTTTTTTTTGTATTTTTGTCTGTTTGCTCTCTACCGGGCAAACGGCATTTGCGATCTTGATGAAAATTGGAGGGGACCTTCGAAATCTCTTCTGAACTTAAGACTTGCCACGTTTTTGAGTACAATCAAAGAAATATTTCTCATGAATATCGTACTTTTACGATTTATTTTTATTTTTAGTGTGATATTTTCGTGACAGTTGGGCCGATTCTGACCAAACGGGTGGGGCTATATTGTTCATATTTTACATGGACATTAAGGTTATGGTGATGTAGTACCTTTTGAAAGAAAAAGTTGGAAAAGATAGCCAGAATCCATAGAAATAAAGGTTTTAATATAGGTTTTTTGAGGTGTACTAGGGAAACGCCAAAGTCGTTGTTAAACGAGTGAGTGAAACATGTGTATAGTACCCGGTATCATTCCCCGTACTGGGCTAGATCCAGCCTTAGGTATATGGGAGAAAAGGCAATGTTCCCAGGTACTCTTAAGTTTTTTTTTCTTTTTCAAGGTAACACTTGGCTCACACACTCGTTTAACATCGACTTTGGCGTTTTCCTAGTTTAAATTGAACATTCAATTTGCGAATCGTGTTCAAAACGTATTAGAGTGAAACATTAACAAATTTCCAAGATAAAACAAAATCACCTAATTTTTATTTCCCATTTCACGTCCCTCAAAAATAATATGTAGGTGTAAAAATATAAAAAAGTTCAAAACTAACGGGAATCGAACCCCAACCCTCCGTGCGGTAGGCTCTATGCTTACCACTATGCCATGGCAGACACGTAGAGTTCGTCCCGCTAGCTGCTACTAAACAAATGGTATCGATATTTAAAAAAATCAGGGATTAAATCGTAATGGATCTAGCTGATTTTGTTAACAGTTCTCAGAAAACTCGTGCCGGATGTCTGTTTAAAATTTCAGCGCAATCTGTTCAGCGGTTCGGCTGATTTTCGACGTACAGACAGACAGAATCACAGAATGAGAGCCGTTTGAGTTGAATGGAGACACTCAGTCGCTCCGCTCCCTCGTTTAATAATAAAAATTAACAAGTAACAATAGAAACTTGACAACAATCACCTACAATGCGTTCAAAAAGCACTTGCAAAAGTAAAGAGATCCCACCCAAATTAAAAACTTACAAAAAAGCTCATCCTTCAACGCGACTAAAAAAAGCGTCCGCGAAGCGGCCTAGCTTTATTCTATGTTCTTGTGGCAATTGTTTCTGTACTACAGTCTACAACACTTTTGTTTTATTTTTAACATAAAAGTTTTATTTTTACGAATTCCGGACTTCATTACCAACCATTGGGTACTAACACGACACAATAAATATAATACATAGACAAGCAATTTACTTTTAGGCAACATCACTTAATTTTTTAAAAGTATTTTCTGAAACTTTGCATCTAATTCTAATATAAAAATGTTATTTCTCAAATTTAAAAAAATAATATTAATCTACCCCTCAAAATATTATGTTAAGTAGGCCTAGATTTGTAAGGTGCGAAGAAACGACGTAAAGTGATGGTAGTCAGCAGCTGAGTGCAAACTAAGCACTGCACTAAGCTGTGTTGAGTGTGCAAATGATACGATGACGTATTGACGTAAATACTCACTCCACTGAACTGGAACCAGTTGTTATTGCCTGAATTATCATTACCATTGTAAGTGCATAGGCTACAGCTTGAGTGGATAAACTACAATATTAACTTGGGCTGGTCAGGGACTATAGTCTAAGAATAACTTTAATTTTAATAATTTTTAGGAGAACAACCAAAACATAACCTACCTCTATCTCATCAGTTGCATCCATATCAGATTCTTCAGTGCCATTGCCTTGAAGTTCTAGAACATTTAAAGAATACATATTAAGAACATGACATTTTCAAAATGTGTAGTATACGCAGACGACGTTCAGCTAAGCCTATTTGTGAAATCAATATTCTAGACAGTTTGCAATTGACGACTTGAATTGTACCCGCCTCCTGACGTCACGAGGCAACATGGCGGAATTAGTGGGTATAAATCCTCATTTTGCAAGTTGACGCCTGCTTCACGGCGCAACACTTATCACGCTCTAACTTTTATTCTATTCATTATTTGGACAATAGTTAAATGAATAATATTTAGCAAATATATAATTCTTTGTAATAGCGATTACTTCGATTTTTTTGACACAGTCGTTAGCTTGTTATAACAATGTACGCATCATTCATGTGAAAATTATCAATGACTAAAGTTTTCTCAATAATTTATTTGACAAAAAACTGCTGATCGGATTTCGACAAGACCTCTTTAAAAATATGCACCAGACTTTTTAGACAAGAAATAAACTAACTTTCTAGATAGAAAGTGCACTGAACGAAACTTTGCAGCATAGAGTAATATGCAGGGTATGTGTTTTTATCTAAAATACGCACTCTTGACGTGCGGATGAGCCGTGAAAAAGTGCACGCTGCATATTACTATATGCTGTAAATTTTCGTTCAGTGCACTTTCTATCTAGAAAGTTTGTTTATTTCTTGTCTAAACAGCCTGATGCATTTTTACAAAGAATCCATGTCGAAATCCGATCAGTAGTTTTTTGTCAAATTAATTAATGAGAAAACTTAAGTCATTGATAATTTTCACTTGTGTGATGCGTACATTGTTATAACAAGCTAACGACTTGGTCAAAAAAATCGAAATAATCGCTATTACAAGGAATGATATGTTTGCTAAATATTATTCATTTAAGTGTTGTCTAAATAATGAATAGAATAAAAGTTAGAGCGTGATAAGTGATGCGCCGTTCAGCAGGCGCCAACTTGCGAAATAAGGATTTATACCCAATACTAGTCACGTGACCTATCGATCGTTTTAAGCTCCGCCCATTTCGAGTCGTCAATTGTAAGCTGACTTACATGCACTTGTCAATTGGTGTAATATGGCTACCGGTATTGAAATTAAATGAAGGCCTATCCAAACATCATTGCATTTAGGCTACTACGGTACATCGAGAGTTTATCCAATGGTAGCGTGCCACAAAACTGTGACATTGTTACCAGGTGTGCCTAAACTAAAAAAGGTTGGGAACCGCCAAACCATTGACATACACTACGTATACCACAGCACTCAATCCGAATTGACTCAAGTCGGTTTGAGTTTAATTCGGTTTGAGTCTCTTGATATACACACTCGATTTGAATTGAAGTCAATCCACTTTCCAAAGTGGATTGACTTGAGTAAATTACTTGATATACAGTTCAATACGGATCAACACTGCCTTAAAGATTTAGATTTCAGTGAATACCATTATTAGGCAGGCGTTGTTTATTACATGTTTACATCTTTACAATAAATGGAGTCTTAGAGGCTTTAATGTAGCTTTATATTTAAGTAGCTGTAGGTAGAGATACATGTTCATAGTATTTTCAAGTGTTATTTATAGAATCTTGTAGCATCTATTTAAACTGCAAAAACAACAACTTCAATTCGAATCAAAATAGGATTGAGGAAGTCGCTTTAACCCTCCGTCACTCCCGTGGGGTTCTACAAACCCCAGGGTCTACATTCGACTCTGTTTCTCTGCATCGGACTGTATTACCGACTCTAGATTCTCAGTACCTTCAAGTCACTATCTGTTATCGAAATTTGTAACCCTCTAATCATTAGGGCTTTAAGTGTCGTTATATTGCCGGTCTGAACTTGGCTGGGGTTACTGAAACCCTGTGCGAGTGATCACGTTACAGTAACAGTATAGGGAAACTCAATGCTATTTTGGCTTAAATTTTGAAATTTTGGAATTTTGGAAAAATTCTTCTTGCAGTTTACTAACTGGTTCATGTTTATTACTAAAAAGTGAAACAAAACTTAAAATTGCATTATTTTGACACCTTTTGGGAATATTTTGAAAATGTCCATTTTTTAAATTTGAAAAATACAATAAAAAAATATTTCATACAAAAAGGTTCATTGGCATTTTATTTCACTGTCCTCCCAGTAACAACCACCTACATAGTAGTTCCACAAATCATATGAGCACAGAAAGAAATACCCAAAACATCCTACTGCACTTATTACAGCCCAAAATAATTTGGGGTTTGAGAAACCCCACGCGAGGGATGGTGTTAAGAAATTCCGCGCAAGTGACGGAGGGTTAAATGTCCGTGATATACACTTCAAGTTAAACCGAATTGAACTCAAACAATTCGGATTGACTGCTGAGGTATACATAGTGATAGAACCTAAATTAATTAATTAAAATTTAAATCAGATTTATATTGATAAAAACCAACAATATCAGTGTAAGATGACACTATATAAACCTATTTCATACAGATCCTAAGGCCTATGTATGCAGCAGAAACATGGACACAGGCGCCAGCTCCGTCGGTGCAGGAGGGTCAAAGCACTCACGAGATAGATTTGTGTGGGTGCTATGCATCCACACAAATCATCACAAACGGTAATTCTTTTGTGCATCCACAGTTCACACACATACGGAATTGAATGGTATATATGCAAGAGTTGTTTTTTCAACGTGACAAACAATTGTAGTAGGGCTGATTCGAAATAACCGCAAAGCCCCCCCCCCCCCTGCCAACCACTAGCAGGGATGTAATATAATCTATTCCCTCAGTGACCCACTTCTTTTTGGTGGGTTTCCAGTTTTGATTGCACAAAAACTACATTATTTTTGTATTGCATTCAGCCCACAACTTTTTTCTAAAACGCACCAAACGCACTCTAAAAACCAGATTTTCAAAATTTTCGTCTGCAGCGCTATAGTTGGAGGGCGAAGCCCCCAAACCCCCGTGTGGTCCCCATATAATACCTCCAGGATATTAACTTCGCCTCACCAGTAAAACTACCCCAGAGCCGCTACTGCACCCTACCCCCCCTATAGTCTGTCTAAGTTTTAAGCACCCACAGTCGTTCTGAAAAGTTGGCGCCCCTGAACCTGGATAATGGCATAGACATCCCATATAATTGGCTAGACTAGCAGTCAGCGGTCCACTTCCGGGACAATTGGAAGCCATCTTGAATGGGTGAGTTTGCATGTTAATTAGATGGGAGCGATTAATCGAAAAAATATTTTTAAAGATGGCCGCCAGTTTGGCAGGTTAGCATATTAGACTTTTAACACCAAATGATTACTAAATTCCCGTATGCAATAACTTTGCATTGTTTCTGTTTGTTCAATAACATGCTGCACAAGCTAAAACCATATCAAACAATCCAGTAAAGTACTTTATTGCATTAAAAAAGCATAAATTAAAACGCCAAACCGCCATCTTGAATGGGTGGGATTGACGCTTCAATTTGGTACACTCGTGCCTGTGCGGAGGTATTGGAGACTGCGTATCTAGCCTACTATAGGTGTTAAGATATCTATGGATAATGGGAGATTGAGAAGAGAGTCAGATGCAGGTGCCAGAGATGAGATTCCTGAGGAGCACAGTGGGCAAGACTACAAGGGACAGTATAAGAAACACGGACATTAGAGAAATACTGGATGTTATGTAGAGAAGTTAAGTGACAGGATAGGAAGGACACGGTTGAGATGGTATTCGACATTAAAAGTAACAAGAGATCGCGCCACCGTCGCGCGGATTCTTGCAATATGGCCGGAGAAACGAGGTACAGCCGCTGTTTACCACACGCCGGCGTATAACAATCAACAGTATTTTGAGACGATACAACATCTTTGCATCGTTCTAAAATATACTACCGTTATATTGGACAACCTGAATATTCTCACAGTGTAATTAAGATGTTTTTCTTATTGTAAAATGATGTTTTCCTAATTTCTGTGCCCGCTTTTTGCACTTCACTTGTATGCATAAATGATGCATGCTATGATTTACGGTCGATTACTATTTACTATTTATTTATCCTATTTCGCACACATTTAAACGGTTTTTAAACAAAATGCGGCAATACAAATAATATAAAATGATAAAATAGCCCCCCACCCTACACACACACACACACGCACTCACATATGACAATCCACCAGTTCAGAGCTTTAGGCCTACGCCTAACATCACAATCTCGTTTCATATTGTAGTTTCCTTTTCAATGGACATTTTAATAAGGAGGCTATAAATTTATCTAAAAGCTCTAGTATTGTACAAAATACATGCAATTATTACAACACTAAGATAACAATGACCATGACAGATAAAATTGGGCAACTCGATTCGATTTCGAAGCATTGAGACCGAGATTGAGACATGGCTTTATTTGTGTGACCTCTATTTCCTATTTTTATTTTGAACTACGTGAACAAAATTAATATATAACCAAAATTATATTCAACTTGACAGTGATTTCGTCTACGTTATTATGTCGACGTATATAAGCATATTCACAATAATGATGTATTAAAATCCTAGATTATAGAGGCTAGCAGCTCATGGGACAGGCAACATACAATAAAAATAACTAAGATAATATGTGAAAAAGATCGCATACTATAGGAAATGTAAGAGTATTATGTTAATGTTTTTAAAATACGTATTCAAACCTGCTTTGTAATAAACAAATACCATAAAAGCTGTCAAAGTACAATAGGCCCTACAAATACCTGCAAATTCTAGGCCTTAAAATGAGATCTAGGGCCTATATGCCTATTATTCCGTCCGACCCTCTGTCTGTTGTAAAAGTTGACTACAAGAGTAAATACCACATCAGCATAGACTAATATCGCCAGATTAAAATCATTTCATAGTTGTCGAGTGTTAAAACAAATGATAAAATCAGCCAAAATCCAACCACCTACCATAAGAACGAACAAATCTCAACATTTGTCGCAAAAACTGCCATTCACTTAAATCGTTTTCTCCATCTTTGGAAAATGTATACTGATACAATTGAGGCATCATTTGACTTCGTAAGACTTATTTCTTGCAGTAAACCATCAATCGTGATTATATTTTGAAATATCAATAGGTACAAACGCTCACAATTCGAACGCAAATCTCTATGTAATAGCATGCGCGCGGTCGTAGGTACCTCGATTCTCTAGTCGCGCGCTTCGCCACTAGAGTGCATACCTGCAACTTTTAATCACGAATGGACATATGAAACGAATAGGGGAAAATAGGATGCCCAAGAAAATGTATGACGGAAGGATTGAAGAAGGAAGAAGAGGACGGGGTAGGCCAAGGAAGAGATTGGAGGCAAGAGGAGAGAGCTGGGAAGATGTGGAAGTTACAATTGTGGGAGGAGAGGATGGAAAGAAGTGGAAAAATTTGGTTGCTAAACCCAGGCTGACCCTGCCAGAAGCAGGAAACGGCAATGGATAATGATGATTGATGATCAGAGTTTGAAAAATTTACAGGTTACCTAGTGATTCAAAAATACTTTGACAAGCATGATCAAATTTTTTTTTTTAACTTTGGATAGAGACACCTTAAGCTCCAAATAACTGAAAGTGTACCCAATGTGATATAAATAAAATAGGCCTACACACTGTTTGTTAGTGATGTTTTAAAATGTTCAAATTGACTGGCAAATCTTGTGTTGTTTTAAAGTTTGTTCTGTCTTTTATCATGTTGTCTGGATTATCTTTACGACAGGTAGGCCTATATTCCTTTTTAAAAAAATGCCCTGTAGGCCTAAATAAATTAATAAAGGCCTACAGTAGACCTAGGCCCTACTTATAGTAGCCTAATGAAAGCTTCATAAGACCTACACACAAATAAAATGCCAATGCACAAGCCTTCCATTAAAGCACTTCATACTTTAAAGTTGAAAAATTAGACATCTGGGATTTGCCATGTAGGTAGGTGGACCTTATAGTTACCATGTTACTAAATTTATTTATATGGTTGGTTACTACTACTATATATTCGTACACATTACACAAGGAAACAATAGATATAGCCCTAGAAGTACCTACTTTTAATGCGCTTCTTGTTGAGGTATGATTGATACGCATCCGACAGTCTATATGCCTTCAGTTCTTCTCGATAACGTTTCTTCTCGATATCTGCTCTATCTAAATAAATTTTCTTCTCCTCGAGGCTTAGGTTACTCCACTCATTGCCAAGAAGTTTTGTGACTTCTGGAAAAGGCAAATCTTTGAATTCTTTTCGTTTCTCATTAAGAAATAGAACATAGCCGGTTGCAGGCGCTTTTGGGGGTTGTATATCTGTAAGATCTGGTTTGCGTTTTCTACCCTTTGGCCAACCACCGCGCTTCTTTGCATAACCTGATGTCACTGGAGTGTTACTCGTACTAGATGCTATTGAATTATTATTTACAAATTGAGCAACTGGAGTTTTTTCTTCTTCTAATGGGGTGATTTTTTTTGCTAGGCTCAATTTTTTCCCTTCATTAGTATCACAAATTCGAGCTATTTCTAATTGTACTTCAACAGAATTTTCAGTCTTTACTTTTTCTGGTGATTCTTGTTTTAATACACCCGTATCATTACAATACATAAAGTGCCCAAGTGAGATGTCTGACGATGGGTTAATGGAGCCATTGCTTCCAGATGGGCTAAATTTAATCTCTTCAACAGTAGAATCAGTTGGCGAAGGGACCTTTTGAGCAGTAAGTAACTGTGCCGCAACATTTTGGAGATCTTCAACTGATAGGTTTAGACCACCAATACCACTTGTTAGGGCATCTTTCAAAGACAAGCACTGGAAATAACTGAAACACAAAATAAAGATTTTTTGTTGAGTGGAGAACAAAAATCGTGAGGTCAAGAGGATGCCAGAGGCATTGACAGCTTCCTGCCACTTACGTTACGTCTATGGGAGACCGTATGACAGAGAGAGGGCGCTGTGAATGATCACGTTTACTTACCCCACATTTGCTTACAACAGCCACGCTTTTGTCCGTATTACTGCGATTCAATATTGTAACAGTAAATGTTATTTAACTAGGAAAACGCTTAAGTCCCGCCGCGTTGTTGGATGAGCGTAATTGATGCATTGAGCTGTGTTACGCGGATTTTCTGTTGTTCTGTGAAAAAATCATTACTTAGTCGAAGATTTTTTTTAATTAAATTAAATTAAATTAAAAATTAACTTAGTTTTTTTTAATTCATCGTAATTTTTAAAAAAGAAAAAAATCGTAAAATTGCAATTTTCATGAGAAATAATTATTTGATTGCACTCAAATTTAACACGAATATATTAATTCATGAAATTAAGGTTCTGTGAAAAAGTCATTACAATAGGACAAAGCATGTAGGTGTTATAAGTCAAAGAATTGTTTTAAAAAAGAAAAAAAACGTAAAATTTCGAATTTCAAGAGAAATAATTTTTTGATTACGCTCAAATTTTGCACGAATATCTTTATTCATAAAATTAAGGTTCTGTGAAAAAATCATTACAATCGGATAAAGCATGTAGGTGTTATAAGTCGAAGAAATTTTTTAAAAATCTAAAAAAATCGTAAAATTGCCTTTTTTATAAGAAAAAATTGCCCGATTGCGCTCAAAAACGTGGCAGTTCTAAGTTCAGAGATTTCGAAGGCCTCCATAAAATTTCAGCGCAATCGGAGTATCGGTTTAATCGGAATCGTGTTAACAGACACACAAAAATACAAAAAGAAAGAAAAAAAAAAAAAACATTCCGGATTTTTTTCTCCAGTGTAGTTAAATGGAATCTTCGCTTCGCTGGCTACGCTCATCCAATAAATGTTTTATAGTTAAACAACAGATGCATCTGTGTTGTGTGTTATAATTTAAACAATCAGCCAAGTTTACAAAGAAGAAAAGAATGTTGATGACAGTAGGCAGTCTAGCACTTGCCTTGTGCATGGAGTTGTGATTTAGCCGTCTCACAGCCTTAGGCTATTTATTTGCACAACAAAATCCTTTCATGGGTGAATGAAGGGGCAGACTGTGAGTTTGTTGAACTGCACCGCTTGCAGCGCTTCTGTCATACGGTCTCCCATACCCATTTAAATGCAATACAGAACAGCATGTTGACCAGGCCTACAGACCATAATGTACACAAAACCGAGACATGGAAACATTGTTCTCAAACGTCATTGGTTGCATTTTGATGCTACACTAGGCCGGATGCCTACTTAGTGTAGGTGTGTGATCGGTTAACCAGCTACATTCTCGATCTAGCATGAAAGAGACTTAAAGGTTTGTTTGTTTGTTTACCATTAGGTTGAGAGTATTGAGAAGGTCCCATCCGGATGGGCCGTTACACCAAATTTCGGTCTCAAGACACAGACTGTGATTCGGTCCAAAGACATATACTGTAATTCGGTCTAATACTGTAATTCGGTCTAAAGACACATACTGTAATTTAGTCTCAATTCTTAACACTCATTGACGTTTATTTATTTATTTATTTATTTATTTAAGTAAGCCTTCTACAGTGTTCACTCATATGCATGTCATATAGACATGCGAGTATTTGAAGTTGTCAATGAGGAAGATCTGTACAATTGTTAAGTATTATTTACATGGTATTTACAATATTTCAAAAATTTCATTCGATAAAACAGCACAACTGGTACAAGTAAAACAGTTTACAATGTTTACAAAGTTCAATTCGATAAAAGAGTGCAATTGGTCAATTAAAATAGTTTCAATGTAGATACAATATATCAGTCATTAGATTAAAATTAAAATTGAGATATTTGGGTTCACACAACATATGTACTGATACTATAGTTAGCTTAAGCTAGTCCTATACAATACAAGTCTCAAAATATTCACTTACTGAATAAAAGCTGTGTTCCAAAAGGAATGACTTAATCCTAGCCTTAAACTCCTTCCTAGAGCTTGTAACACCAACATTCCGTAATTCTTCAGGCAATTTGTTATATACTTTAATTCCCATGTTCACGGGATCATTATCCAGCAGCTTCAATCTATGGCTAGTCTGGTACAATTTTTCCTTCCCTCTCGTGTTTATATTATGGACATTTGCATTCAATTGAAATAAGTTAGGAAATTTATTTACAAACATGATAACCTCAAGCAGATACAGACAAGCTACAGTTTTTGCAGAATATCCTACGTAACGGCGATTCGGTGCTACGGCAATTCGGTGTAAAGACCCACACGGTCGTAATACTTAACTGTTTGGTTATTTTCGGTGTAACGGCATACTCGGTAACTTTTAAAATTAGTTTCGGTGTAACGACGTTTCTGTGCTAAGGCCCATACTGAGTGCGCCTTTGGACCGAAATAAATGAAAAGTATAGGTAGATATTTTCGAAGTAACGGCGTTTCGGTGCAAAGGGTTACACGGTTTTCAGTTTTAAAGTAAAAACTTAGAAAAATGTTCTTTTATTTTTGGTGTAACAGCATTTCTGTGTGTGTGTGTGAGTATACAGCGAACGCAGCCTACAATTCAACTCATAGCGCTTATGTCCTTCTGTGTGTGTGTGTGTATTTATTTATTTATAATTGAACCAATAGGGGAGAGAAAACACCTTCCAAAAGAATATATTTTCTCAAAAACGAGAAACGAGAAGAACATAGGCTAAACGTGATGGAAAACTATGACGTTAAGATATAATGAGAGACAAAAGAAAATGATAAACTAGGAAGAGCCTGATGGGCTTCTTCCTTTCCGTCTAGATACGGGAAACTAAGGAGAAAAATTCAATTAACAATATTAGGGTTTGGGGGTACAAACCTTATTGGTCACTAAAGAAACAGAAGGTCTTTACAGTACAGGGTCAGTGCCTGACAGAAGAGGAGCTCAAGAGTTTAGTTTAGTTTAGTTTTATTGGCCCATTGATCAGTACACAATACAAATATAGCCTGCATCGTCATGCAAGGTTGGATGTAAGCTACAAGTAAACTACCAGCTAAGCTAATGTTAAAAACATGAGTTAATAAGTACCTACGGTACCTATATTATTGTTACATTGCTTGACAAATGATACATATACAATAGAAAAATAAAAGAACCTTATGATTCTTGTTTTAATACACCCGTATCATTACAATACATAAAGTGCCCAAGTGAGATGTGCGACGCGGCAAAATGCGACGCGGCAAAATGACCCGTTTCACACCTTTTTTAATATAATAATAATAATAATAATAATAATAATAATAATAATAATGGCCTAATAATAAAATAATAATAATAATAATATGTTAGAAGTTAAAAGTTAATAATAATTTGCAGAACAAAAATTTAAAAGGCACAAGCCAGCTTGACCCGCAGTCAGACAAGGCTAAGAAAACAAAGTACAAAGAAATACAAAAATACAGAGATAAAATGATGCAGTTGAAGGCTGCTAGATTTACTTAATCAATCACATGTCTGCAGGATCAGGAATGAGTTAGCCTACAGACTCGGTTTGACTGAAGTGGAGGATAGGTATTCTTGCAGGGAGTAGTGACTGTTCTCAAGTAGGAAAGATTTGAGATTGCATTTGAAAATAGTGTCCGATGATGAGGTCAGTACTGTGTAGGTATGTTTATTGTAAAGGATGGAAGATAGATATTGAGGACCCTTAGAGAAAAGTGACAGGTTATGGGCGGGGAGGTGGATGTGTCTGGAGGATCTGGTTAGGTGGTTGTGGACCTGTGAGTTTTGTGTAAAGAGGGAGGGATTCAGACGAACGAAAGTTGCCGCGGTTTGTATTAAAAGTCCGGTGAGCGTTAAAGCTCAAACCTATTTAAAGAGATCGCGGCAGGAGTGTCGCCTGGGGACCCGTGTTAATATTTGTATGGCCTCCTTTTGCAAAATAAAAAGGCTTTTAGCATGTGGGGAAGCACCCCAGAAGAGGATGCCATAGGCCTACGTGAGGTGGAAATGGATGTGAGCAAAGTATACAATTTTTAGGATATCTGGTTGGACAATATGACAGTTTTCTGATCATGTAACAGCCACTGAGAATTTTTGAGGAAACTTTGTCGATGTGGGGTGCCCAGTCTAGGGTTTCAGTGAGGGTTAAGCCCAGGAGCACGATAAAGATAGAACGATTGATATTTTGGCTCTGTAACACAATACAGGGGCTTGTGATTGGAATGTTGTGAGGCGTATGGAATGACAAGAAGGTTGTTTTGGAAAGAGAAATAGTAAAATGATTGTCATTACAGTACTGGGCCATTACTTGGGCTTGGTTGTTCAGTCGAGATGTAAGGGTTGGTGCTAGTGATTTGGAGGCTGTGAGCAGTTGAGAGAAGTCATCAGCATAGAGAATGATGTCTCCATCTTGCAAATGTTCGGGAAGATCATTAACGTTGATTAGGAATGCAAGGGGACCAAGGATTGAACCTTGCGGGACGCCTTTTGTTAATGAATTGGACTTCGAAAAAATGTATTGAGAGGAGTTGGTTGTGAATGTGGGACTTTGGATTTCTACTCTTTGAGAGCAACCAGATAAATAGGAGGTCATCCATTGTAAGGCAACTCCTCTAATACCATAGATTTCCATTTTGGACAGCAAGGTTCTGTGGTCTATTGAATCGAAAGCCTTACTGAGATCATAAAAAAATGCCTCTGATGGCAGTGTCTCTGGAGTCAAGAGCAGTGTAGATATGCGAGAGAAAGTTGAAGATGGCTGAATTCGTAGATTGAAACTTGAAGAACCCATGCTGATATGGCGAAAGAATTTTATAATAGTTGAGATGGGACATAAGGCGGTCGTGCATAATGTATTCATAGATCTTGGAGAAAGAGGATCGGAGCGAGATTGGTCTGTAGGCCTAGTTGTTAGGGTCAGTTTTTTTGCCTTTCTTTTTATATATTGGGATTACTCTGGTGATTTTTAATTTGGAGGTAAAAATTTCCGTAGAGAGCGATTCGTTAATGATGAAGGACAGGGGGTGAGAGATAAGATTGGTGCACTTTGCTAGGAGAGACCCGGGTATCTCGTCTAGACCTGCGGAGTGCTTTGGAGCAAGTTTTGTTAGTAGTTTAGACACTTCTGAAGGGGTGGTGGGGTACAGAAATATAGTTTTGGGTGGGCAAGTCCCATTTCCCGTATTAGAATGACTGTGGGAGTGCCGATATGATTGGGGACAAGCTTTAGGGACCGAGTTTATAAAGAAGTCGTTGAGGGTATTGCCTAGAAGTAGAGGCTCAGTGATTAGAGAGCCGTTGGTGATTAAGGAAAGGTTGTCTTTGCTGGGGAGAGCTTTAGTTTGTGATTTAATGACAGACCAAGCTGATCTAGATTTGTTGTGGGATGATGCAATTAAATTTCCATGAAAGTTTAATTTGCCTTCACGTATATTATTAGCATGAGCTTTCTTAAGAATTTTGTAGTTTTCCTTTACCTTAGGGTGAGATGGAGCTGCACGGGTACTTAGCCTAAGTGAGGCATGTAGGGAACGGAGCATCTGGGTTTCGGAACGAAGGGATTGAGTTATCCAGGGGCTGTGATTGACTTTCTTTGATGGTACGGATTTGAAGGGGGAAAGCTATAATGAAATGAAAAAGAAATGTAGATAAGAAAGACGAGTAGAGGTTGTCCGCGTTTTGGTGGTTTGATAAGTCAGACCACTGTTCCCTAGTCAGCAGGGACTGAAAATAAGCCATGTTCGCTTCATTGTAAATGCGTTTGTGCACTCTGTTTTTATCATTGGAGCCGGGAAGGGAAAGTTCGATGGTGAGAGCGTGATGATCTGATAGGCCAGGGTCGTGAGCTGTTGAAGTGTGAAAAGACGAGTCAATCGAAGTGAAAATGTTGTCAATAAGCGTAGCCTACTGCTTAAGTGTGTTATTCTGGTTGGTGAAGTTATTGTTTCATGCATGTTGAAAATATGGATTAGGTCTAGGAACTGTGTGCGATTTGGTGATGGAGTTAACAAATTGGTGTTATAGTCACCGCACACAACCAGGTCTGCCCTAGGGAACTTTTTAGTAGGTAACCTTGTTGAGGATTTTTTCGAGTGCCAGTAAAAAAGCTCCTAAGTCCCCGAATGGTGATCTGTATAACGAAACGATTTTTGTTTGCGTTCCAGGAAGCGCCAACACATTCAACAGTTTTTTTCAATGCATAGGCCTAGGCCTAGGTGTCGAATTTCGGGAATGGGTGTTATATTTAGGTGCGGTTAAGCTAAGATGGCTAGGCCTACTCTACCATGTGAAAAAATTAGAACAACAGAAGCAACTGTGGGATTACATGTGATGCCGTAGCAAGTACAAGTAGGTAGGGTAGCCTAGGCCTACTTTTACAAGTAGTACGCACACACAGGAAAAAGGATTTTTGTGGACTGGCCAAGGGGCTAGGTCTTTGGGTTTATATTGCCGGCTAGGCCTAGGCCCGAGGGCACTTCTATACCTGGGGGGGTCCAACTTATATTAACAACTATTTTCGCTAGGTTAGCCGAACTTTTCGCTGGCTACAGTGCGCCGCGCTAGTTCTAGGATACAATCGATAAGAGCGCACCCGAAATCCTTTCCGTTCCACGTCTAGGCCTATACGTCCGCCAGGATGGCTGACGTATAGCCTAGGCCTAGCTCGTAAAAAGTTGGACCCCCCCAGGTATAGAAGTACCGGCCCGAGGACCCAGCCCTAGCTAGACCTTAGCCTCCTAGGGCCTACCCAAGAACTTACCCATTATTGGTTTCCACCAGAATTCCATTTTCTAATAAATCATTAGCTTCTGTAACAGTGTCAATGCGATTTTGGATGCACTCGTCGTTCGTAGATCCAGATGAGAGCAAAGCGGGTGAATTAAATTGAGGAGATATGTTAAAAGTCGTGTTAGGCCTGGGCCTAGGTCTAGGAGGCCTGGTAGGCCTAAATGATTTACTAAAACTGAGTGGTCCAGACTTGTTAGTACTAGGCCTACTTAATAAAAGAGATCGAATATCCTCATCCATGATACAAAGACACTACAATAATAATTATACTAGGCCTAGGCTAGTACAAAGTAAATACACCTTAAAACTAAAGTAAAGTGACAATCCCCCAGGTTTCCCTATGTTGTTTTGCTTCTGCACTTCCGCCAGTGACTTCCGCTTGTAAGACTTTTTGTAATGGCCACAGAAGCTTTGTTTAATAATGGCCAGTTGCTATTGCGAGGCCACGACCCTCGCGTTGATGGATGAGCTATCTATTTAATTCAATTTATTTTGGACAACAAATAAAATAACAACAAATAACAATATCGTTGCAGTTTACAATAACAGTTTTCACCGTGTAGTACATTTTACACAAGTACATAAATAGTAGGAAAACGCCAAGTCGTTCTTAGACGAGTGAGTGTATTTCACAGCCAGGCCAGGCAAATAACAAACGATTTTTTTTCAAAAACAAAACCATTGTCGTAAAAATGATTTCTGCACATTAGCAGCCTATTTTTCAATTTAGTATTTCTTGTGGATTTGAATCTCAACGAATCTAGCTGATTTCAGTAAACTCGTACAGTACAGGATGTCTGTTTAAAATTTCAGGCAATCTATTCAGCGATTCGGCTGATTTTCGATGTACCCCTACACACACAAAGATCCACCCACAGAATCACGGAAGAGCCGATTTAATTGAATGGTTTCCTCAGTCGCTAAGGTCCCTCGTTAGATGAGCGAAGCGACGAAGACTTCCATTTGACTTTGTGTTTTTTTGTTTGCTTTTTTTACTTAGGTTACCCCAAGAAAAATAGCTCGATGTTTTGTTTTTGTTAGTTTTTTGTCTGTTTGTTCGCTCTCTACCGGGAAAACGGCATATGGGATCTTGATGAAAATTGGAGGGGACCTTCGAAATCTTTAAGCTTAGATCTGTATTGTTTTTGGGTACAATCGAAGAAATATTTTTCATAAATATCGTACTTTTACGATTTTTTTCGATTTTTAATGCGATATTTTCGTGATATTTGGCAAACGGCTACTCCGATATTGATGAAACTTTATATAGGAACGTTTAAAATCACTGAAATCATATATGTTATGATTTTAGAGACACTTGAAAAATTATTACTTATAGAAATCGTACTTTTACGATTTTTCACCGGTTTTTAATACGATATTTTCGTTATATTTGGGCCAATTTTGACCAAACGGGTGGGGCTACAATGTTCATATTTTACATTGACATAAAGATTATGGTGATGTAGTGCCTCTTGAAAGAAAAAGTTGGTCAAAATTCATAGAAATAAAGGTTTTAATATAAACCTTTTACAGGTGTATAATGAACAAGTAGTATCAAGTAGCAAAAGAAAAAGTAAGGAGATTCCACATAAAAAACGTAATCATTGGACAGAAATATTCCAAAAAAAAAGCTCATCCATCAACGCGACTGGAAAAAGCGTTCGCGAAGCGGCCTAGTCTAAAAACATAAATGTATGTTATTGGATGAGCGTAGCGAGCGAAGCGAAGATTCCATTTCACTACACTGGAGAAAAAAATCCGGAATGTTTTTCTTTTTTTTCTTTTTTCTGTTTGTATTATTGTGTGTCTGTTAGCACGATTCCGGCTAAACCGATACTCCAATTGCGATGAAATTTTATGGAGGCCTTCGAAATCTCTGAACCAAGAACTGCCACGTTTTTGAGCGCAATCGAAAAATTATTTCTCATTAAAATTGCAATTTTACGATTTTTTTCGATTTTTAAAAAAATTCTTCAGCTTATAACACCTACATGCTTTATCCGATTTTAATGATTTTTTCACAGAACCTTAATTTTATGAATTTAGGTATTCGTGTGAAATTTAAGCGCAATCGAAAAACTATTTCTCATGAAAATCGAAATTTTACGTTTTGTTTTCTTTTTGGATGAGCGAAGCGAAGATTCCATTTCACTACACTGGAGAAAAAAATCCGGAATGTTTTTTTTTCTTTCTTTCTGTATTTTTGTCTGTCTGTTAACACGATTCCGGCTAAACCGATACTCCGATTGCGATGAAATTTCATGGAGGCCTTCGAAATCTCTGAACTTAGAACTGCCACGTTTTTGAGCGCAATCGGGAAATTTTTTCTCATAAAAAACGCAATTTTACGATTTTTTTCGATTTTTTAAAACTTTCTTCGACTTATAACACCTACATGCTTTAACCGATTGTAATGATTTTTTCACAGAACCTTAATTTCATGAATTAATATATTCGTGTTAAATTTGAGCGCAATCGAATATTTATTTCTCATGAAAATTGCAATTTTACGATTTTTTCTTTGTTAAAAATTACGATTTATTAAAAAAATTAAGTTAATTTTTTATTTAATTTAATTTAATTTAAAAAAAATCTTCGACTACGTAATGATTTTTTCACAGAACAACAGAAAATCCGCGTAACACATGGCAGCTCAATGCACCAATTACGCTCATCCAACAACGCGGCGGGACTTAAGCGTTATCCTAGTCTCAAAACAATTCTTTGATTTATAACTCTTACATGCTTTATTCTATTGTTAATGATTTTTTTACAGTACCTTAATTTTATGAATTAATGTATTCGTGTAAAGTAAGTGCGCAATCGTATAATTATTTCTTATGAAACTTTTAATATTACGATTTTTTCCTTTTTCAAAATTACGATTAATTTTTTATTTAATTTAATTTAATTGGATGAGCGTAGAGAGCGAAGCGACGATTCCATTTCACTACACTGGAGAAAAAAATCCAGAATGTTTTTTTTTCTTTCTTTTTTTGTATTTTTGTGTGTCTGAGAACACGATTCCGGCTAAACCGATACTCCGATTGCGATGAAATTTTATGGAGACCTTCGAAATCTCTGAACTTAGAACTGCACCGTACGAAAAATCGATCAAAAAATTATTTCTCTTAAAAATCGCAATTTTACGATTTTTTTCGTTTTTCTTTTTTGTTTTTGTTTGTATTTTTGTGTGTTTGTTAACACGATTCCGGCTAAACCGATACTCCAATTGCGATGAAATTTTCAGGAGACCTTTGAAATCTCTGAACTTAGAACTACCACTTTTTTTAGCGCAATCGAAAAATTATTTCTCATGAAAATCGCTTCTTTACGATTTTTTTTCGTTTTTCTTGTTTTTTCTGTTTGTAATTTTGAGTGTTTGTTAACACGATTCCGGCTAAACCGATATTCCAATTGCGATGAAATTTTTTGGAGACCTTCGAGATCTCTAAACTTAGACCTGCCACGATTTTGGGTACAATCGACAAAATAATTCTCATGAATATCGTACTTTTACGATTTTTTTCGATTTTTAGTGACATTAGGGCCGATTCTGACCAGACGGGTAGGGCTACAACGTTCATATTTTACATGGGACATTAAGGTAATGGTGATGTATTGCTTACTGAAAGAAAAATTTGAAAAAGTTTGCTAGATGTAATAACAATTAACAGGTAACAATAGAAACTTTACAACAATCACCTTCAATGCATTCACAAAGCAATTGCAAAGGAAAAGTGGTCTCACGCAAAATAAAAACTTACAAAAACGCTCATCCAACAACGCGGCGGGACTTAAGCGTTTTCCTAGTAAAATATGTTATATCAATTAAATATTATTTAGGCCTAGGCCTAATATTAAAATTATTCATTATTCATCATTCATCAATCATCAGAATTCATCATGTATCCTGTGTATTTTTTACATTCATTGTTATTGTACTATATACCTACCTATATTATATTACCGAATACTATAATTTTGTGTATTCATCATATTTGGATGAGCGTAGCGAGCGAAGCGAAGATTCCATTCTACTACACTGGAGAAAAAAATCCGGAACGTTTTTTTTTTTTTTTGTATTTTTGTCTGTTTGTTAGCACGATTCCGGCTAAACCGATACTCCGATTGCGATGAAATTTTATGGAGACCTTCGAAATCTCTGAACTTAGAACTGCCACGATTTTGAGTACAATCAAAAAATTATTTCTCATGAAAATCGCAATTTTACGATTTTTTTCGATTTTTTGGAAATTTCTTCGACTTATAACACCTACATGCTTCATCCTATTGTAATGATTTTTTCACAGAACCTTAATTTCATGAATTAATATATTCGTGTTAAATTTGAGCGCAATCGAATAATTATTTCTTATGAAAATTGCAATTTTACGATTTTTTTCTTTTTAAAAATTACGATTAATTAAAAAAATTAAGTTAATTTTTTATTTAATTTAATTTAATTATAAAAATTCAGTTAATTTTTTATTTAATTGGATGAGCGAAGCGAAGACTTCAATTTCACCGACCCCCCAAAAAATTTAGCTCGGGTGTTTTTTTTTTTTGTTTTTTTTTTTTTTTTTTTTTTGTTTGTTTTTTTGTCTGTTTGTTAACTCTCTACCAGACAAACGGCTTATCCGATCTTGATGAAAATTTGACAGGACCTTCGAAATCTCTGAACTTAGAGGTGTATTGTTTTTGGGTACAATCGAAGAAATATTTCTCATGAATATCGTACTTTTACGATTTTTTTCGATTTTTAGTGCGATATTTTCGTGACATTTGGGCCAATTCTGACCAAACGGGTGGGGCTACAACGTTCATATTATACATGGACATTAAGGTTATGGTGATGTAGTACCTTTTGAAAAAAAAAGTTGAAAAAGTTAGCCAGAATCCATAGAAATAAAGCTTTTAATATAAGTTTTTTGATTTTTTGTGCGATATTTTCGTGCCATTTGGGCCAATTCTGACCAAACGGGTGGGGCAACAACGTTCATATTATACATGGACATTAAGGTTATGGTGATGTAGTACCTTTTGAAAGAAAAAGTTGAAAAAGTGAGCCAGAATCCATAGAAATAAAGCTTTTAATATAAGTTTTTTACGGTAAATAATACCAATTGACAAGAAACAAAAGAAACTTGACAACATTCACCTACAATGCGTAGGCAGCAAAACAAAGCACTTGCAAAAGTAAAGATATCCCAAGCAAACTTTAAACTTTAAAAAGCTCATCCATCAACGCGGCGGGACTTTAGCGTTTTCCTAGTTTTATTTAATTGGATGAGCGAAGCGAAGACTTCAATTTCACCGACCCCCCAAAAAATTTAACTCGGGTGTTTTTTTTTTTTTTTTGTTTGTTTTTTTGTCTGTTTGTTAACTCTCTACCAGACAAACGGCTTATCCGATCTTGATGAAAATTTGACAGGACCTTCGAAATCTCTGAACTTAGAGGTGTATTGTTTTTGGGTACAATCGAAGAAATATTTCTCATGAATATCGTACTTTTACGATTTTTTTTCGATTTTTTGTGCGATATTTTAGTGACATTTGGGCCAATTCTGACCAAACGGGTGGAGCTACAACGTTCATATTATACATGGACATTAAGGTTATGGTGATGTAGTACCTTTTGAAATAAAAAGTTGAAAAAGTTAGCCAGAATCCATAGAAATAAAGCTTTTAATATAAGTTTTTTACGGTAAATAATACCAATTGACAAGAAACAAAAGAAACTTGACAACATTCACCTACAATGCGTAGGCAGCAAAACAAAGCACTTGCAAAAGTAAAGATATCCCAAGCAAACTTTAAAAAGCTCATCCATCAACGCGGCGGGACTTAAGCGTTTTCCTAGTTTAAAAAAATCTTCGATTAAGTAATGATTTTTTCACAGAACAACAGAAAATCCGCGTAACACATGGCAGCTCAATGCACCATATACGCTCATCCAACAACGCGGCGGGACTTAAGCGTTTTCCTAGTAATTGGATGAGCGAAGCGAAGACTTCAATTTCACTGACCCCCAAAAAATTTAGCTCGGGTGTTTTTTTTTTGTTTGTTTTTTTGTTTGTTTTTTTGTCTGTTTGTTAACTCTCTACCAGGCAAACGGCATATCCGATCTTGATGAAAATTTGACAGGACCTTCGAAATCTATGAACTTAGAGGTGTATTGTTTTTGGGTACAATCGAAGAAATATTTCTCATGAATATCGTACTTTTACGATTTTTTTTCGATTTTTAGTGCGATATTTTCGTGACATTTGGGTTAATTCTGACCAAACGGGTGGGGCTACAACGTTCATATTATACATGGACATTAAGGTTATGGTGATGTAGTACCTTTTAAAAGAAAAAGTTGAAAAAGTTAGCCAGAATCCATAGAAATAAAGCTTTTAATATAAGTTTTTTGATTTTTTGTGCGATATTTTCGTGCTATTTGGGCCAATTCTGACCAAACTGGTGGGGCTACAACGTTCATATTACACATGGACATTAAGGTTATGGTGATGTAGTACCTTTTAAAAGAAAAAGTTTAAATAGTTAGCCAAAATCTATAGAAATAAAGCTTTTAATATAAGTTTTTTACGGAAAATAATACCAATTGACAGGTAACAAAAGAAACTTGACAACAATCAGCTACAATGCGTAGGCAGCAAAACAAAGAACTTGCAAAAGTAAAGATATCCCATGCAAACTAAACATTTTTAAAAGCTCATCCATCAACGCGGCGGGACTTTAGCGTTTTCCTAGTTGGATGACCGAAGCGAAGACTTCAATTTCACTAACCCTCCAAAAAATTTAGCTCCAATGTTTTTTTTTTTTTTTCTGTTTGTTAGCAGGATTCCGGACAAACGGCATGGCATAAGCGATCTTGATGAAAATTGGAGGGGATCTTCGAAATCTCTAAACTTAGAGGTGTATTGTTTTTGGGTACAATCGAAGAAATATTTGCCATGAATATCGTACTTTTACGATTTTTTTCGATTTTTAGTGCGATATTTTCGTGTAATTTGGGCCGATTCTGACCAAACGGGTGGGGCTACAACGTTCATTATACTTGGACATTAAGGTTATGGTGATGTAGTACCTTTTGAAAGAAAAAGTTTGAAAAATTAGCCAGAATCCATAGAAATAAAAGCTTTTAATATAAGTTTTTTTACGGTTTAGTGTGAAATTTTTGTGCCATTTGGACCGATTCTGACCAAACGGGTGGGGCTACAACGTTCATATTATACATGGACATTAAGGTTACGGTGATGTAGTACCTTTTGAAAGAAAAAGTTGGAAAAATTAGCCAGAATCCATAGAAATAAAGCTTTTAATATAAGTTTTTTACGGTAAATAATAACATTTGACAAGTAACAAAAGAAACATGACAACAATCACCTACAATACATAGGCAGCAAAGCAAAACACTTGCAAAAGTAAAGATATCCCACGCAAACTAAAAACTTAAAAAAAGCTCATCCATCAACGCGGCGGGACTTTAGCGTTTTCCTTGTATCATTATTATTGTATCTAGGCATATATTCTAATGACTTCTTATCACTATTATTGTATAGGCCTGTATTCTATTACTTCATACTATAATTGTTGGATGAGCGTAGCGAGCGAAGCGAAGATTCCATTCTACTGCACTGGGGAAAAAAATCCGGAATGTTTTTTTTTCTTTTTTTCGTATTTTTGTGTGTCTGTTAACACGATTCCGGCTAAATCGATACTCCGATTGCGATGAAATTTTATGGAGGCCTTCGAAATCTCTGAACTTAGAACTGCCACGTTTTTGAGCGCAATCGGGAATTTTTTTCTCATAAAAATCGCAATTTTACGATTTTTTTCGATTTAAACAAAAAGTTCTTCGCCTTATACCACCTACATGCTTTATCCGATTTCAATTTTTTTTTCACAGAACCTTAATTTTATGAATTAAGATATTTGTGTGAAATTTGAGCGCAATCGAAAAATTATTTTTCATAGAAATTTTGCGGGTTTTTTATTTTTTAAAACAATTTTTTGACATATAACACCTACATGCTTTATCCTATTGTAATGATTATTCCACAGAACCTATATTTTATGAATTTACATATTCGTGTGAAATTTGAGCGCAATCGAATAATTATTTCTTATAAAAATCGCAATTTTTTAATTTTTTTCTTTTTTTAAAATTATGATTAATTAAAAAAAATAATTTATTTTTATTAATTTAATTTAATTAAAAAAAATCTTGAACTTAGTTATATTTTTTTTACAGAACAACAGAAAATCCGCATAACACATGGCAGCTCAATGCACCAATTACGCTCATCCAACAACGCGGCGGGACTTAAGCGTTTTCCTAGTTTATCGGGCATGGATACTCAAGTTCCTGCAACATTAGGACATGCATGAAACGTGTTAGCAGCAAATAAATAAAATTGAATACATATTATGTTTTTTATTGTCTACCTTAAACTCTGTTAGTTGCAAGATGTGTATCAGTGTGTATGTGTACGTGTACGTGTATGTACGTACGTCGCAGTGGCGTATCCAGGAATTCATAAAGGGGGGGGTTTAATCAATTTTTTTATAGATGTGCCGAAGGCTAAGTGGGGGGTCCGGGGGGCTTGCCCCCCGGAAAAATTTTCTCTTTCACGGTCATTTTGGTGAAAATCTGTGCGTTTTAAAGCAACCCCAACTTTTTTTTTTACAGAAATCCTGTTTTTAATCTAAAAGTTTTCTCTTACAAGGTTTCCCCGTCTGGGCCCGGGGTAGAATTGGCCCAGAGCATGGCTCTGCTAATCGTACAAGGCGATTCAAGAGAAAAAGTCCACCTCGCAAACATCAGCTAGTAAGAGCGGAGTATCTTACTTCCCAAACTAGAGGCGAGCTCTGGCAATCGTCGTTGGGGACAGCTTGCCCCCTTCCCTTGACGACCCCCCGGCGACGATGACAATGACACAACGAACGATGACAAAGACGATGACGACCGCGACGTGAGAAACACCCCTTCATCCCCTTACCCGTGGCTGGTTCTGACCAGCATGGGCTCCTCCTCCCCACCCCCCTTAGGCTAGAGTGGTGCATTATGACCTAACGGTTGACGCGTCCTTAATCCAAATAAACCAAAAAAAAAACTCTTACAAGGTCATTTTGGTGAAAATCTGTGCGTTTTAAAGAATCAAAATAACCAACTTTGAATCTACTAAAATCCTCTTTTAGTCAGATGGTAATTTGTAGTTATTTTATTTTCTCATTTAAACTTTTTTTTCAAAAGGGGGGGGGGGGGTTTGTCCCCCCTCTCCCCCCCTGGATACGCCACTGTACGTACGTCGAAAATCAGCCGAATAGCTGGATAGATTACGCTGAAATTTTAAACAGACATCCGGTTTGCGATTTAAACCTACAAGAAATAATAAATAGAAGTTGAAAAATAGCCTGCGAATGCGTAAGAATTATTCTAAAGACAATGGTTAGGTTTTAAAAAAAATTTGTTTGTTATTTGTCAGGCTGTGAAAATGTTGTGCCCAAGGTGTATCGAATCGCGCACGCTCAAGGTACCCCCAAATTCCGCTCGGAGATTGAGAAAACCTTGCAATCTTTACACGTATTTAAAATTTAGTACTAACTATATTTTCCATAGTATTGTCACAGATGATTGACTACAGTGCGTTATATGCATTTCAAAACATGTTTAATAATTTTAAAAATACAATCCAGAAATTTCAAAATCTTTCCCGACCAGGGGATTGAACCCAGGTCTCCCACATTTCGGGTATAAGGGCGCCTTAGCCAACTAGACTAGGAAAACGCCAAAGTCGTTGTTAGACGAGTGAGCGAGTCATGTGTTGAGTACCCGTGAAAATTTGCATTTAAGTTTAACTAGGAAGCTTAGCAAACGCTGTTTTTAGTCGCGTTGATGGATGAGCTTTTTTGTAAGTTTTTAGTTTGCTTGGGATGTCTTTTCTTTTGTAAGTGCTTTTTGAACGCGTACCTTTGTTAGTTCTTTTTTAATGCATTGTAGGTTATTGTTATCAAGTTTCTATTGTTACTTGTTAATTGTTATTATAAACCCCAAAGAACTTTTATTAAAACCTTTATTCTATAGACTCTGGCTAACTTTTTCAACTTTTTCTTTCAAATAAAATATGAACGTTGTAGTCCCACCCGTTTGGTCAGAATCGGCCTAAATGTCACCAAAATATCGCACTAAAAATCGAAAAAAATCGTAAAAGTACGATATTCATGAGAAATATTTCTTCGATTGTACCCAAAATCGTGGCAGGTCTAAGTTCAGAGATTTCGAAGGTCCCGTCCAATTTTCATAAAGATCGCATATGCCGTTTGCCCGTTAGAGTGAGAACAAACAGAGAAAAAAAAACAAAAACATTGGAGCTAAATTTTTTGAGGGGTCAGTGAAATTGAAGTCTTCGCTTCGCTGATCTAAAAATTATATTGGTAAAAATATATAAATAATAGGGTTTTAAGTTTAGTTGGTATAAGGGCGCGTCAACTGCAAGGCCTTAATGCGCCACTCTAGCCTATGATAGGCTAGGGAGGGGGAAGAAAGGGAATGTCACCGGGTAGGCCTACTCAACACATGGCTCACTCACTCGTCTAACAACGACTTTGGCGTTTTCCTAGTAACTAAAACAATTTCCTTAGAGACCAAAACACGGTGATAGGAACTGGGCCTTACCTACAATGATATACAAAAACTCTTGTCCACAGCTTCACAGCTTGCACAAGGCAATAATGAAATATATTTTATACATGACAGTTTGTCCACATTATGCAATATTATATTATGTAACACATTAATATTACACATAATAATTTCATGAAAATACCTAAATAAGTACTTATAATCCATACATTCACAATTGCTTTTTTATAAATTTAATTTATAGACCATGTCAATTTAGTAATATTATTAATTTAGAATCAGATCTAAAGCACCAATTCTGTGTTCTAAACTGTACAATTCAAATGGAAAAAAGAATTGAGTGACGTAAGCATTAAAATTGATAATATGGAGATTGAGGTGGTTGATAATGTGAAATACTTGGGTATAACATTAGACTCGGAGTTAAATTTTTTGGATTGGATATTGCTTAACGTCTCATATTTGTGCAACTAGGCTAATCGAGACGAAGGGAGGGACGTAAGGGATGACGCGGGGGGACAAGAAGTGGACAGGCCTGTGCTGGTCAGAACCAGCCACAAGCATATGGGGAGGGCAAAGGTTCCCCCACGTCGTGGTCGTCTCCGTCTGTGTCATCCGTCCGTGTTGTCATTGTCGTCGCCGTGGGGGAGGTAGTCAAAGGGAAGGGGTTCCCCGACGACGACCCAGAGCTCGCCATTAGTTTCAGGGAGTGCAACTCCCCTATTCACGGGCCAAACCGCGAGAAGGTGTCGAGTTGGAAGTTAAATCTTAAATGTCATCGCACAAACGTAATAAAGGAAATTTCAAGGAAAGTTGGCGTCTTTAAACGAATTAGTCGGTGTCTGAATATTGAATCAAAAATTAAGTTATACCAGTGACGTATCCAAGGGGGGGGGGGGGTTATGGGGTTGAAATCCCCCCATGCCCTATGTATGTGCCTATATATATTAATTTATTTATAAAAATTAAAATTAAAATATATAATTCATAGAAAATACGAGGAGGGAGCCACCTAACTCTGATATTGCATGTCTTTAAAACGTGTTTACAGGCGTTCATGTCGCGTTAAAAGACATGTCATGTGTCAAAGGGTTCCGGAGGGCTGGCTGTAGACTCATAAAAGAAAAAGTTTGATCTCTTTGTCTTATGAAAGCCAGGGTTTCTGGGACAATAATTATTAGTAGAATAGCAATTTTTAAAGTTTAATTTGTTCAAGTCACCTATTTTATGTGTAGACAACTTAATAGTTATTGCACTGCCTCCTAGATGTTCGTCGTGGGGAGCCACGACGAACATCTAGGAGGCAGTGCAAGGAGCCACGACGAACATCTAGGAGGCAGTGAGTTATTGAATTATAATGTTTTCATTGTTATCTAATTAGCCTTAAAATCTTGGTACTGTGCATGCATGATGTAAATTGATAAATGATCGTATACACTGTACCGGTATACTAGTGGTGTTCCTAGAATGTATTTTACAATGTACTAATTTGTTAAACTAGGAAAACGCTAAAGTCCCGCCGCGTTGATGGATGAGCGTTTTTTTTGTAAGTTTTTTGTTTGAGTTTTTTGCGTTTGTTTACACTTTTCCTTTGCAAGTGCTTTTTGAATGCATTGTAGGTGATTGTTGTCAAGTTTCTATTGTTACTTGTTAATTGGTATTATAAACCTAAAAAAACTCATATAAAAACCTTTATTTCTGTGGATTCTGACTAACTCTTTCTACTTTTTCTTTCAATAGGTACCACATCACCATAACCTTAATGTCCATGTGAAATCTGAACGTTGTAGCCCCACCCGTTTGGTCAGAATCGGCCCAAATGTGACGAAAATATCGCACTAAAAATTGAAAAACTAATATTAAAACCATTATTTCTATAGATTCTAGTTAACTTTTTCAACTTTTTCTTTCAAAAGGTACTACATCACCATAATCTTAATGTCCATGTGAAATATGAACGTTGTAGCCCCACCCCTTTTGGTCAGAATCGGCCCAAATGTGACGAAAATATCGCACTAAAAATCGAAAAAAATCGTAAAAGTACGATATTCATGAGAAATATTTCTTTGATTGTACCCAAAAGCAATACACCTCTAAGTTCAGAGAAAACGAAGGTCCCCTCAAAATTTCATCAAAATCGCTTATGCCGTTTGCCCGGAATCCTGCTAACAAACAGACAAAAATACAAACAAACAAAAAAACATTGGAGCTAAATTTTTTGGGGGTCAGTGAAATTGAAGTTTTCGCTTCGCTCATCCAATAAACTTACTGCTACTACCGTTCTACTACTACTATCATGAATAGCATGATAAAAATGTGCATTATGGCTTCCAATTTCCCGCCATTACTTCCTACCTCGAGGGAAAGTGCGTACATGCACTGCTAGATCGCAGCACAGCCTTCACGGCAATCGTCAACCAAAAATCGCCTGTTCAGCCAACAGGCTGTTCTGTTGCATGCGTCGGTTGGGAGTTCCCTTTTATTGATTTTCGTGGCATTGTTAAAATGTAAGGAAGATGCAATAATCATAATACTGATCCTATTCCTATGCATTTCCTATGCATATTGTTCAGTTACTGTGGTTCAGTTTTTAAAGTTACAGACAGCCTAGAACTCGGATCCTAGCGTGTATTTTAATGGCGTTAAAGCCGATTGATCATGTCTTCAAGTTCTTTAAACAAGTGATAATAGGACGATTAAATACGAAAAATGGAGAGAATATGAAAGCGCAATGACAATATTAGTAGTGTAAACAATCAATAACCACCGTAAAGTTAGCCTTTATTTCTAGTATGAACATTTCGAGCCACTTCGGCACGGCTGCGGTGTCCGAGTGGTTAAGGAGTTGGACTTGAAATCCAATGGGTTCTACCCGCACAGGTTCGAACCCTGTCCGCAGCGATATTTTTTGACACCCACATTACGCAAAGCACTTTCATTTACCAATAGCGCTGGATTTTTTCTTGTCAGTGAAATACATTGCAAGTGGTAAAAGTGTTCTGGTGCAAGTACCCGGGGTAGGCCTACTGTACCCTACCTTCTTCGTGCATTTTCGTCTCGACTTTGAAGAATACATTCTTTCTATAAAATTACTACTACTTACTATTCTTTTTTTATAGGCCGCTTCGCGAACGCCATTTCCAGTCGCGTTGATGGATGAGCTTTCGCCGTGATTTCTGTCTCATAATTAATGTTTTTGTCGTCATTGTTAATGTGTTTCATTATACTACCATAGATACTGGATACTACTATAATAGTACAAACGCTTTATGTTATGTAAAGACTAGGAAGCTTAGCAAACGCTTTGTTTAGTCGCGTTGATGGATGAGCTTTTTTAAGTTTTTAGTTTGCGTGGGATATCTTTACTTTAGCAAGTGCTTTGCTTTGCTGCTAATGCATTGTAGGTGATTGTTGTCAAGTTTCTCTATTATTACTTGTCAATTGGTATTATTTACCGTACAAAACTTATATTAAAAGCTTTATTTCTATAGATTCTGGCTTACTTTTTAACTTTTTCTTTCAAAAGGTACTACATCACCATAACCTTAATGTCCTTGTATAAAATGAACGTTGTAGCCCCACCCGTTTGGTCAGAATCGGCCCAAATGGCACGAAAATATCGCACTAAAAATCGAAAAAAATCGTAAAAGTACAATATTCATGTGAGATATTTTTATTGATTGTACCCAAAGACAGTACACCTCCAAGTTTAGAGATTTCGAAGGTCCCCTCCAATTTTCATCAAGATCGGATATGCCGTTTGCCTGGTAGAGAGTTAACAAACAGACAGAAAACAAACAAACAAACAAACAAACAAACAAACAAAAAAACACCCGAGCTAATTTTTTTGGGGTCAGTGAAATTGAAGTCTTCGCTTCGCTCATCCAATAAGAGCAAGAGTGAATAATGCACAGTGGAATAATGTCTGCCTTCAACAATGTGAGCACGAACAGATTGCACAGACATCCGGTAACTGCTAACAAAATCAGCTAGATCCGTTGCTATTTAAACCCACAAGAAATAAACTTGGAAAACGCTAAAGTCCCGTCGCGTTGATGGATGAGCTTTTTTAAAAAATTTAGTATGCGTGGGATCTCTTTACTTCTTCAAATTCCATTACAAAGTCTTTTTTGTAAAAATAAGAATAATTTTTATAAAGTACTAATTGCTAGGGTAATTAGAATGTAAAATATCTGTAGGCCCGAAGATTGCTTTATGAACGCATTGTACGTGATTGTTGTCAAGTTTCTATAGTTACTTGGTAATTATTGTTATACATTTCAAAAAACTCATTTAAAACCTTTATTTCTATGGATTCTGGATAACTTTGTCAACTTTTTCTTTCAAAACGTATTACAGCACCATAACCTTAATGCCCATGCAAAATATGAACGTTGTAGCCCCACCCGTTTGGTCAGAATCGGCCCAAATGTCACGAAAATATCGCACTAAAAATTGAAAAAAAAATCGTAAAAGTACGATATTCATGAGAAATATTTCTTTGATTGTACCCAAAAACAATACACCTCTAAGTTCAGAGATTTCGAAGGTCCCCTCCAATTTTCATCAAAATCGGTATGCCGTTTGCCTGGTAGAGAGTTAACAAACAGACAGAAAAACAAACAAAAAAAAAAACACCGGAGCTAAATTTTTTGGGGGTCAGTGAAATTGAAGTCTTCGCTTCACTCGCTTCGCTCATCCAACAAACCAGAAATTACCAAATCTTTCCCTACCAGGGGAATGAACCTAGGTCTCCTGGGTGTGTGTAAGTAGTGTAAGATGTGTAAGAGGCGAAGTTTTTAAGGCAAATAATGGCATTGCTACCTCAACTCTAATTTTATTGTTTAAGATAGATTGCAGTAAGTATTTTTATAACAATAGAGATTTTAAATTTTAAGATGGGTAGAAATTGATAGTTCTAATGAGAGAGGATAATGTCGCCTGATGCGATTTGTTATGTGAAAGATGTAGACTATTGTTGTATTGTATTACATGTTGTACTAAGCAGTTTTGCTAATAAAATAAATACTACTACTACTACTACCATAAAACCATATGTAAGTACTAGCGTTTTGGTTACGGTGTATTATGCACTGGCAGAATCTTTAATACGATACGGAATATTGTCATGGGGACATGCTACGGCTTCTTACATAATAAAGGTGGAAAATTTACAAAGGTCAATTTGGAGGGTAATTTTTGGAGAAAGAACTAGTGAGTTTTTAACAGCTTCAAAACTGCATTTTTATGTTTTTATGGTCACTAATTACTTCTCATCAGAGTACAAAGCTGTATCTCATCATGACCATAAAACAAGAAATAAGTTACGATTATTGATACCTAGTGACATTTATAACAGGTACGGAGAACAACAGAAAAGCTACCTAGTGCCGTCCTTGTTCAATAAATTGCCAGAAGACCTAAAGCAACTAACAAAATGGTGTGAAATAAAAAAACAAATAAGGAAATGGTTATTAGAAAATGAGATATAGAACCTAATGTGTATTTTGTATGTGAAGATTTGAATTACTATATTTGGTTTGTATGTTCATACTTTGTATGTTCATACTTTGTTGGTGAAATGTAATAATTTTTGTTTTGTTTCAATACGAAGAGTCCAGACATAAAATGTTGTAAAAAAGTAATAACAAATTACCCCACAGACAAGCTACTGCTCAATTCTGTATTTGTAATTTTTGATCAATAAAAGTTTTCTAAAAAAAAAAAAAAAAAAAAAAAACTACTACTACTACTACTACTACTACTACTACTACTACTACTACTACTACTACTACTACTACTACTACTACTACTACTACTACTACTACTACTACTACTACTACTACTACTACTACTACTACTACTACTACTACTACTACTACTACTACTACTACTTCTACTACTACTACTACTACTACTACTACTACTACTACATTTCAGGTATAACGGCGCCTTAGCCAACTAGACTAGGAAAACGCCCAAGTCGTTGTTAGACGAGGAAGCTAGTCATGTGTTGAGTACTCGTGAACATTTGCATTTAAGTTTGATAATTGGATGAGCGAAGCAAAGACTTCAATTTCACTGACCCCCAAAAAATTTAGCTCGGGTGTTTTTTTTGTTTGTTTGTTTGTGTTTTTTGTTTGTTTTTCTGTCTGTTTGTTAACTCTCCACTAGGCAAACGGCATATCAGATCTTGATGAAAATTGGAGGGGACCTTCGAAATCTCTGAACTTAAAGGTGTATTGATTTTGGGTACAATCGAAGAAATATTTCTCATGAATATCGTACTTTTACGATTTTTTTCGATTTTTAGTGCGATTTTTTTGTGACATTTGGGCCAATTCTGACCAAACGGGTGGGGCTATAACGTTCATATTATACATGGACATTAAGGTTATGGTGATGTAGTACCTTTTGAAAGAAAAAGTTGAAAAAGTTAGCCAGAATCCATAGAAATAAAGCTTTTAATATAAGTTTTTTACGGTTAATAATACCAATTGACAGGTAACAATAGAAACTTGACAACAATCACCTACAATGCGTAGGCAGAAAAACAAAGCACTTGCAAAAGAAAAGATATCCCACGCAAACTAAAATTTTTTAAAAGCTCATCCATCAACGCGGCGGGACTTTAGCGTTTTCCTAGTTTCTTATATAATTAGGTATAATTAATAGGGTTTTGAGTTTAGTTGGTATAAGCGGTCGTAAACTGTAAGGCCATAATGCGCCACGTTAGCCTATGATAGGCTAGAGGGAAAGAAGAAGAAGGGGAATGTTACCGGGTATTCAGCACATGGCTCACTCACTCGTCTAACAACGACTTTGGCGTTTTCCTAGTTATCAGGTATGCAGTGTGTCACCCAAAAAAATATTTATGGGCCTACGCTCTTTCGTGAGGAAAGTAGCCTACATGCTTTTTTAAAATGAGGGGGCTGGGGGGAGTCCCCCCAGCTAGTGCGGGTTCTGGGCGCCTAGCCTCGGAAATGTTCTCGATTCTAAAGTGCGGCGCACAATTGGCATAGCATAAGCGTAGCACAACGCAAGCGCAACATAAGCGCAACACAAGGAATGTAGGCGTGCACAATTGTCATAACGGAAGAGTGGCGTAAAGAAACTACATGGCTGTGCAAAGTTTAAGAAGGCTCGTGATCAGATGACTGCATGTCAATTTTGCGTTTGACATTTCGTCTTTGAAACCATTTGCAGTAGCCTATTATTGTCATAGAGATGCGGATATTGCCTAAAATACGTAATTAGCAGCTCGTCGCTAGACGTCGACTCAACTTCACACTCGATAATGACGTCGTCTTCTGTGAGTTCGTCCATGATTAATAATTTTACACTGACACAAACAACAATAGTTGTGAACTTGATTAAACAGATATTGGGCGTTTGTGTTGAGTCGTGTTGTTTCTGGATTCCTATTGGTCAAACGCAAGCGCAAGCATAAGAAATATAAAATATAACCATCTCTTGCGCTGTGCTTCCGCGCCTACGCTATGCATACGTGAATTGTGTGTTCAAGCCGCCAGGTGCATGTGTTTTATATTTCTTGCGTTGTGCTTGCGTTGCGCTACGCTTATGCTATGCCAATTGTGCGCAGCACTTAAGAGTATGAATGGATGATTTTAACGCGTTTTAAGCATGGATTTACGCCAGTTTCTATTCTAAGTCCATGTTTTAAGCATGTTTTTATTTTATAAAATAATTTAGTTTGGACATGGTGACGATTATTGTTATAATTGCAAAATTATAGTTTATGTGCTTTACCTTGACATTAGTTTTCATATGGTTTGGGGGCACAGCCTCCGTGAACATTTTGTCCATAGTAGTTTGATTTTGCTCAATTTAAGATCGTTATGAAATTAATTTCATATTTTTCTGTTATATTTTGGGAATTCCATTCTTTTTCGTGGTGCCGAATACACCAAATATGTTGGCTATACGGCGGCTGCACTGTCACTTGTGTTGCGTGTTACTTACAGCGATAAGAGTTAAATGCGTTCCGCCGTTAGTTTTAGATATTTTCGATTACCCCCTAAGTAACAAGCGTTCGTGTAACTTCTACATTTCGGTTTAGTACTTAAATAAGTTTGAAACATACTTTATGAAAGATACTTTAAAGTAGAGAACATTTACTAAAAATAAGTTTCACTCACTCGAAATATTTAAATTTGGGTTTGTGAGGTTTTTCCTGACTGATCAGGTGTGCAAACTGTACACCTTGCACACTGAAAATACGCCACTGTATAATAATACATGCCTTTGTGAACGCCAGCTTTAGTTACGTTGGTGAATGAGTATTTTGGTTTATAGAGTGCTCTTTTCGATATTACCTTACTCTCCTTTATTAAAGAAAAAAATATTTTTTAAGTGTACAATGCGAACATTACAAGATTATAAAAATGTGTAGGGTCTAATACCTTATATGCGTCTACACTCTACAGCATTCAAATGTTGCAACATTTGAATGCTGTAGAGTGTGACATTTGAATGCTGTAGAGTGTACATTTGAATGCTGTAGAGTGTAGACGCAAGTACCAGTGTAGTCAGAATCGCCAGCCGATTGAAATAGACGAAAAAAGTGAAAAGTGATTTCCGTGTTTCAACTTTCAACCCATTCTTTGACCAAGTCGCGACTCGCGACGTTCGTACCCCCAAAAAACGTGTGTGTTGTCAGGTAGGCTAAACGCCCCAATTAGTATAACAGTTTTCAAATTCATTTTTCAACCAGGCTGGGTGACACCCGGCTTGCTGAATTAGCTATAGGTGCACGAGTGTACTATCTATCGCATCGCCGCTTGGCTAAGCGCCCTAGCACCTACATTTACATCCTCTTACACTGTTCCCAGTAACAAACGACCCAGGATGTTAAGTAAAATTCTAAAATGGATTGTGCTTCATGGAAACGCGAGGAGTGGGTTAATGTGTAACAGTGAAATTCAGAGTAAAATGTTTATAAATTTATAATGATGAACTTTAATTTTGTTTAAAAAATACAGCCCAGTGAAATTTCCACAAAATGAAAAAAATGTACATATTTATGATAATATTATAAAATAAATGTTCATAATAAATTCGAAACTTATTACAACTCTTTACAAAACTGTTATGGGCGAATATAAGCGAGATCGAAAGTTTTTAACGGTTATTAAAGAACAAACGAATTTTGAAATAGTTGTTTCAAATTTCAAAAGGTACTTACAAGTAGCAACTAACAACCATATTTTTAAAGTCATGAAGATGTCGTACGGTAATTAGGGTAGCATTGTTACAATGAAGAAAGTAAACCTGACAGCGATAGTAGATACTTGTCAAAGCCCGAGCTGTAAGTGCACATCTACTTGAGATAATCAAAAGACTTAAACCACGTTGTGTTACGAGTATTGAGGAAAGCACAATTGAGCGCAAACGCATGAGTAATCAAGTAACTGGAAACCAGAGAAACAAATGTAAATTGCGTAAGCGTTGAAATGCTGTGTGTCCTGGAAAGTCACAACGGCGTGTGAACAGTAGACCTATCAATTAATCTTAACTTCTTATTTTTAAAGTAAAAACTTGCGCTGAAACTGTGCAACAACGGGTGCGTGAACAAGAGCCATAGTTTCCGTCAACCGTGCTCACTTAAAACCGTTTATCTTAGTTATGAAGAAAACACTTTCATAACAAATTATACTATTAGGAGATAAGCGAGAAAATGCCCGTCCTTTCCGGGACTACGTCTAGAAGTCCTGGTCCGCCAAGCAGTGTAGTTCCAAGCTCAGAAGGAGTATCTAAGCATTTCTTTTTATGTGTGGCCTATGCTGACATGCGTCTTACTAATGCTTGTAGGCCCTACCTATATCAATAGATACATGACCTATCAACAAAGGTTTCTAATACTCGTATGTTGGAGTTAGCCATGGTTCGGTTCGATCCCAGAGACAAACCAAACTGATCACTTATTTTTTTTAGAAGTCAGAAACTCAGAATGGCGCGAATGTAAGGATTGATACTCACTTGAAGCATCTAGATTCTAGAACATACCAATGAATTTAAACCCAATAAATAATATTTAAAAACATCGTTTAAATAAAAAAATATACATATATATATAAACAAAACCAGGTAAGACTGCACTCCAAACTTTACAGTGTGTATATCTCAATGAATTGAGGTATTTTAATAACATGCTTAGATGCAAGAAGACATTTTTGTTAATTTACTTGAATAATATTGAAAATGCATTGAGGTGTTATCTTGTTAAATGTCAAGTAATACAAATTATATAGTGCGAGTGCGACCTCCCCGTAGATGTTTAAAAAACTTCACCCGCGATATGAAGAATTAATAATTGTCCAATAAGTTAACTTTTTTTTTTTCAAAACAGCATTAAAATATGCGGCCATCTATTTACATTTTATCACCGCGTAAAATTATTTTGAAAATAAGAACGTGTTGCAATAAAATCGCGTATACATATCTGCGCTAGTAACCTTCTTTAGAAACTTAAAAACCCAACAGACAACGTTCATAAAACATCACGTTACTGTAACTTCATGCTTGCCACCATGAGAGTATACCGGTACAAGCATGGTTCAATCTATGAGTTATAGGTCTAGTCTAGTCAGTGACCAATTTGGTTATTTATTTGGTATGTATTCAACAAAAATGGTTGGTACAAGTTTTAGTTGGTCTCAGCGTACATAAATCATGACGCTGAAAAAGTTTATACGTTGACTCTACATCATATAAACTTCCTTTCCATATTATATTTTGTCTCGTAAGACTGTCGGGGCTGGCAGCTGTTAGCATATTACTCGGGTTTTCAGCTATAATATGCGATTGATTAACTTAAAATGTGCGCGCCATTAACAATCAAATATGAATTATTTTACTTCCACTGGACATTTTCGTAGTTGGGTAGTAGTAAAAATAAGTTAAAAGACTCTCTAGCGTACACTCAATATGGTTTCGGGAGGGGGGAGAAAGACCTAAATACAAACAGGAATTACATATGTAAATCAGTAGAGCTAAAATTTAACTCTATTTTTTTATTTTTTTATTTTCATACATCAAATTATTGACAGTAGGTGTAAAATGTGATTTTTTGATAAAAACGCTTAGGTAATGGAAATGGTAATTTATTTTAATTATTTTAACTTTCTTTATTCTTTGGGTAATAATATGATTTTAAAAACCACGCGGTATTTTCTACTTCACAGACGCCCGAAGTTTTGAAGAAAATAACGACATCCTTCTTTAATTAATGTCATTTTGGAGAAAACATTAATGGGCAATTTGCGGTACATATATACATATATATGTATAATATGTATTGTGTTGTTGGTTCGATGTCATCACAATGCAAACGTGTTATTTGACGTTTCCCTCCACTTGTATTAGGTGGGCAGAAACTTATTTAATTTTAGTGGTGGGGGGGGGGGGGGGGGATATTAGCTGCGGAGACACCGGTGGCGCTACGGGTTATTACTTGGGGTAGTAAATATCGTACGTAGTATCAAACTCTTATGAACGTTGGTAATAATATGTGTGCAAAATTATTGTTGGGTAGTTTTGTGCAAATCAAAAATAATATTAATCAAAACAAAAAGGTCAATTTGGTTGTAAAAATAGTATCATCATGAACGCGGGAAACAAATGTCGAAGAATTCTATCCAGCAATAGGTTCCGCCAAAAATACCCTGCACGAAACATCATTGCAAGGTGTGGCTCTTTGGTCTACCTAACCGTAGTTCTGATCAGAATAAAATAAAATATAATTAATACATAATAATGTCTACCCACTCAGCTCTGATTTTTAGTGGTGGACTTATTTAAATTGGACCGAGCCGAGCTATCCCTGTCGACGCCGAAATCGTCGACGCGCAAATTGTTCACATATAGTACCTACATTTTGATTTTGTAGTTTGTGCTCTTGATCGGTAACTGCGTTGAGTGACTAGCGTTGAACAGCGTGCGAATAACCAAAGGTAGGCTATTAATTTTAGCTGCGTATTTTGGCGTTGAAGAGCATCTTTATCGTGGGCTTTTGGTAGTTATTTATATTCTAAACTTAAGTTTAATGTAATCGTATGAATATTACTATGAGACAATCGATCACCTCAGTATAGATCACCGGAAGTCTACAATTTTGTGATGGATTCTAAAGATATATCGAACATAATACTTTCCAATTCTTAATAATAAACAAGGGGGGTTTACGGACAATTAGCACGACAGTGCTCATTTTAAATCAGTTGCAATAAGCCAAACGTATTTGGCATTGGCCATTATAATATCATTTGCATTCTATTCTAGAGCTCAACAAAGAGTCTCCTGTGTGACTGTCTACCACAAAAAGTTGAGTATATATTGAATTTATAGTTACATTTATTTGTTTATATTTATTTGTGTATGCACACCACATTTACATTTTTTGACGTCTGAGAATTATTAAAATAATGAGCTGCAACATTCGTAATAATTTTATGTATTTTCAGAACCATAACAAAAACTTAATTTATATTTAAACCCAACTTATATGTTACCTTTTACGCCTTTGCTTAAACTTAAGTTATGAGGCCATGCAACGAGACGGCAAATCTAAAAAGCGAGAGAGTTGTAACCCACCCACCTATACTGTTAATAATATGTTTAAATTGGATCCTAATCGAATCTTGTATTTATGAGATCAAAATATTATAAGTAACCTGATCGTTGTTCCTATATATACAAATGTAATGTTTGAATACAAGGTTTTAAGTATAAGCCCGCTTTTTATATTCACATAAACAATATTTTTTAGTTGGTGATCACATAACTTAATTTTTTTTACAACCCACAACCTAAACATTAATCATATTCATGCCAATAAATAGGTAAAAATAGAAACACTTTTGAAAATAGTCGTCCAGTCAAGTCTACAACTACTTTAAATACAAGTATATAATTAAAACCTAATGCTCTTAGTACTAAGTGGGTGGTCGACCGACTTGCCGTCGTGTGAAACACTGATCTTTCATATGCTTTCACTCCCAAAGTAATTATTAATACTCATAATACAATATTAATTACACGTCAACGTTTTCCTAGTTTTTAAGTATTTCCACAAATTTATGTAGACTACGGTTAATAATGATTAATTTTTAAGTAATTATTGTAAGATTGCTAGCTTTGTTCCTATTTACTATATACTATCTTTTACAATGTAGATTATTTATAATAATTAATAACGTGCATTAGTAAAACCCATTATCATTGACTTTTCTTTAAACTAGTGATAGTTGTTCGGGGCTTTATCATATTATGCATGTGATTTGACAGCAAAACTTTATACTACTAGACCTTACAACTACCTCTCACTACCACTACCACTACCAATACCATCATCAGTTATCTACTCAACAAACTTCTACTTCATTTGCATATGGTTCATCTATCTTGCAAAGCTCGTAAATCTTTGTGCATGTATTGTATAGACATGCACATCCTGAATATTATCTTAACACATGTATACATAGTATCCTAGTTGCATAAGGCTATGAACACCACTTAACGTGGATGGTAGCTCGTTTACTTGCACTATTCTCCTTCTCGAGTTTTCTACTGACGTATCAATTCGATGCAAATTTGTAATCATTTCAGGTAGAATGGTCACAATAAAAAGACCGGTAAAAACATGCTCAAGTGGTCATTGTATTAATAATTATTATTGATTCGGGTATAGGTTATCCTACGCACAAAAATAACTTGTAAAAATAAAATAACGCCAAACGTTACACTCTCAAAAGCATTGAGATATAATTTAATGCTGGGTGGGTCTGATTGACAAGAGTCGGTGCCGGCATTCACGTTTACTGTAAATATTGTTCATTCGCAGTAGGCCTATGTCATAACAGTACTGTATCGTCACAAACTTTGTTTCAACTTATAATTTTTTTCATCTAATATTGTCACAAGTTAAGCCAGTATTAGTAATATAAAAATTCCAGATGGAATGGAATGTATTGCTTTTTTTCAATAACAAATTTTGTTTCGTGACCAATGATGATCATATTTTAGTCTGTGATTTGTAGAACACACGTTCACAATTAAAAAAATGTAGTTTCAAACCAAAATTATTTATTTGAAAAGGCAGATTCTAAAATCGTTCAATATTTGTTTCTTTCTTTATGTAGTTTAAGAGTAAGATTTTCAGTACATTATCCTGTTTTTTTTAAATGTTGTATGTAGGTGAACCACGCATAGTTGGAACAGCATACGAATGCTGCACATACTGACTGCAATATTGTAGGCCTGCTGCCGTCGACCGGAAAACGCCTTCGATAGTCTTGAGCTTGATTGTAAGTCATCTGATCGTACCATTTAATGATCGAGTAGGCCTCGAGACAATCAAGACGATTTCAACTTGATCGTCCAATGCACCGAGGGATAATATGTCTCGGAATGTGGTATGGTCACGACGACAAAATGCAGGCCAAACATAGCATCTTGCGTCGCTGCAATCAATGATTAACGTAATTACAACATCAACGTATCGTGCAAGCCCGAGATTCAAACCTGAATGTCAGGCGGTGACCTGATTTCATCCCCTTGGACAAGCTCGACACATTGTAAGGATTTTTGACGCGACTTTACACTTAAAAAAACGCTTTGTCAATTGAATTGCATAGTGTGAATGATAATGTTTTTTTTAAAATTTTATTTATTTATTATTTATTTAACGTCTATCCTATTCAGTTATAAAAACTGATTTACAAAGGAGGACAACTAAATAAATCTAATTACATAGGTGCAGAAACTACAATAAACTACATTTAAGTACATATTTGAAATATTATCATTACAACAACAATCCATTATTATTATCACGGCCAACCAGTATCAGATGTCTGAATCTTTGAATACATGTAATTAAGCGAGCGAAGCGAGCGTTTCCATTTGACTCTGCCGGAAAAATTAGTCATGGTTTTGTTTTTGTTTTGTCTTGTTTGTTTGTTTGTTTGTTTGTTTTTTTTTTGTTTGTATGGTCTCGCGCTAACGTTCGAACGGAGGCTCGGATCGAGTTGAAATTTTCACCATCCGCAAGCTTTGTTCTCGATTGAATGCCATTGTTTTTGTGGCAAAATCGTTCAAAAGTTAAAAGTTACATTAAAGTTAATCGAAAGTTTTTTTTTCAACTCAACGGCGACAAAATCTGAGATAGCCAAATCATTTTGAATGTCCGTCCGGTCACGAATATGTTAATTTTATTTTGATCCGATAAGTAGTGTAGATGGAAATTACATTATAACAAAAGTAACGTTGCCATGGCAACGAAAAGACGCGGGAAGTTTCTAATGCACTGCCACCTAGAAGTAATCAAATACTTTCGAGGAAGCAGTCTATTAATTGTCAACAAAGAGTTTTAAAAAGTTTTCCCAAGGAGTCAAGGTCCTCTAGATGGCGGTGGATTTTAAAGTAAAGATTTAAACACGGGTTTACCCAAATACCTTGGCAATAATAATGATACTGGAAACGCGAACGTCGTAAATTTTAAAATTAAAAAAAATGTGCAATGTGGGTCTATAGCTATAGCACGTGCTCGCTTATCAACGCGTCCAACTGAGCGTTTCCTAGTTATAATTGAATTTAAGGCTTCTACGATGCTTTTCTAAAAAAGGTTCAAGATCAACAAAAAAAATATTTCGATGAAGATCACAAACATAATATTTCTTGTGACTATAATCAACAATAATGGCTGTATATGTTCGTAGATGTCAGTGCATTACCAACGAAATGTTAATTATCTGCTGATCCATATACACCATGTGCTTCACGTGTAGAGCCAGAATGCGCAGGGTCAATAATTGAATTCCAGAGATTTATTAAGCGAGCGAAGCGAGCGTTTCCATTTGACTCTGCCGGAAAAATTAGTGACTGTTTTTTTTTTCGAACGGAGGCTCGGATCGAGTTGAAATTTTGACCATCCGCAAGCTTCGTTCTCGATTGAATGCCATTAGTTTTTGTGGCAAAATCGTTCGAAAAGTTAAAAAGTTACATTAAAGTTAATCGAAAGTTTTTTTCTAAAACTTAACGGGGACAAAATCTGAGATAGCCAAATCATTAATTTTAGAATGTCCGTCCGGTCACGAATATGTTAGTTTTATTTTGATTCGATATGTAGTGTAGAGGGAAATTACATTAAAACAAAAGTAACGTTGCCATGGCAACGAAAAGACGCGGGAAGTTTCTAATGCACTGCCACCTAGAAGTAATCAAAATACTTTCGAAGAAGCAGTCTATTATTTGTCAACAAGAGTTTAAATAGTTTTCCCAAGGAGTCAAGGTCCTCTAGATGGCGGTGGATTTTATCACAAAGTAAAGGTTACACACGGGTTTACCCAAATACCTTGGCAATAATAAATAATATTGGAAACATGGCCTGTGGTCAGCGAACGTCGAAAATTTTAAATTTAAAAAAATGTGCAATGTGGGTCTAGCTATAGCACGTGCTCGCTTATCAACGCGTCCAACTGAGCGTTTCCTAGTTATTTAATATGATACGGCGAGTGTCTTATGAATTAGGGTTGAGAGAACAACAGTGTAATATAACACATTTAAAAATGTTATAAATGTAAAATAGTTGTATATATTAGATGAAATTTCCTTTGTTATACGAGTGATATTTATGTGGTTAAAACTCGTCATGTGGACCAAGGAATATAAAATTAGATTGATGAAAATTGTGAGATTTGGACTTTCTTTTGATTACCGGGTAATGAAAAGTAAAAATGAAATAGCCAATGACAAAAGTTATGCAAACGCAATAGACATTTCCAAGTTCTGCAAAACGCAAAGAGATGTGAAGCTTGGATATACGTGAACGATTCACACGTGACCTTTATATGTGATGAACAGGTTTCATTCCCATTCCTTCTCAGTCAAGTCAAAAGTCAATTAAAGTTGATAGAATCTTCAATCTAGGATATCAATGATTAGCTGTAAACAAGTGGAGAAGTAACTGGAAAGTAGATAAATAGTATTATCCTACATTGTATGTAAGGTTTAGCCTACATTATCCGATGTTGAAAGTTTACATTTATAGGACGTGAATGTTTACTTAAAACGTTAATTACTGCCTAATTAGCAGACTCTCGCCAGGAGCTTACATACGTATTATTTCTGTTCGTGAACGTTTCAACGTTGGGTGGAAAGAAGTAAACCAATATAATTATTTTCATTCGAAGCTATTTCCGCTGGAAACAATTAGAGCATATTAAACTAAACATGACTAATAAACACTCGTCTTCTAATAACGAAACTCAAAAATGACTTTGCTGCATGTACAAATAACGAACGTCATTACTTCTGACCTTCTAATATATAATGTGTCTTGGAATGTAGTGTAACACTACACAACACATCAATCATTACATGCCATTCTTGGTCTACAAGGAATGCGTCTGCACTAAATTCAATTCTGTTACGTACGGTGATATCTTCGTCTGTTGAAAATACTTCAGGTCATCGCACAGGCGTATTGTCTCTTGTGGAGTATAGTATATCTGTATAGGCTATGCCTCTGCTTGAGAATTCCTTCAGATAGTTTTCTTAAAGGGGTATTCATCCACAAAACTAAGAAAATATATTTCATTCAGGCTAATTAGTAATTAATTTAGCAAACTAACAGAAAAATTATTGGTTCCACCATGACCCGATTTTTTTTGTCAAACTTGGTATTTTTCGAGCTAGGTCCCATCGGCAAAATCTCCCATAAGAAATAACATGGGGACGATCTTTATGCCCCGTGACCTTGGGAGGATTTTGATCCAAAAAATATTGCCCATCATTGACGTACTCTATATCCTTCTCTGTAATTTTTTTTTTTAAATTTGGACAAGTGGTTTGGTCAAAATATACTGATTACTAAGAAGGGGTGTGATTTTGGAATACATATTTTTGCGTGTTTGAGTGTATATTTGTGCACAGTTTCTAGACACGATGTTAAAAAGGGGCATTTTAGATCAGTACGATGCTCTAGTATCTACGTGGAACCAGAAAAGAAGCATGTACAAGCCGATTTAAGAAATCTCCGATACCACACGAGTCTTTTCTTTACCCCATATCCTGAAGATTGATATCTAATTGATTGAGTGCCGAGTTTGTAAGAAATATGAAAAATAAAGAAGAAATGAAAAATAAAGATGAATCGTCGAGATTTTAGGACGCATTATGTATTCAACATCAGGTTGATCCTGCCTGCTATTATGTGATCGGACTGCAATGTTTAAACTATTATCCTGCATACGATTGACCTCGTTGCATATTGCAAACCTCTCTCGCGTGGGATTCGAACCCACGCCATATTCAAACTAACGCAGGATTCAGTACAACCAACAGCATATGCAGCATATCAATGAAAAAGAGGAGATCCGTTTTACTTGCTTTGAACCGAAAATTTATAATTCGTTATGCATGGCAATGCAAAATATGACATATTTATTTATAAAATATGGAAGTAACATCATCTATAAAAAGAAAAGAAGTACATACACACATTCACTCTTGCAAAAATGTTATGTCAAACATATTATGCTCTATTTTCTTATAGCATTGTTGGTTACCACAGCCTTTTACATTGAAATGTTGTCAATAACAATTAATACATTAGTGATTTTTTTTTTTAATCCGAGGCTACCCGTATTAAAGGTACAACGCATGAGTTACCGTTATCGGCATCGAATTGAATTGCATATTGCCATTGTATGAGGTAGCCCTTTCGCAATGTCACGACTGCTAGCAATGGTGCAGCCATAAAGGTGTTGTTAAACTTAGACTACGAAAATGAAATATTATGTACATTGTGGACCCTATCTGCACAGTCATATCAGTTCCTAAATCTTTATAAAAATAACACATATTTTCATTTACAAAACATTTCAAAGCAAAACAACAATATTTCGACACAAGTAGGCTACATTAAGATTATAATAATCACATCAACTATTAGTACTTACATTTCCACACAAATGTTTTATCTTTAGTGCGTTGTGGTGTAAGTTTCTTGGGTGATTGTATCGCAAAATTTAAGTTTATAAAAACATAAGTTGAAATATGTGGGTGGGTTGGGTGGATGTTTTAATTTTTTGATGAAACCTAGTAACCCGCATATTGTTTGAGGGATTCCGCGCATACTTTTCATTGAAGTCAATATAATGAAACTCGCCAAAAAACAAACCCTACATTAATTGGTCTAGTAAGAAAATCGTAAAACAACACCATCTGACCGCTTGGTTAACGTAGAATGACCGTGCTATTAGATTCAAACATCATTTTTTTTTATCTTTGTCTTTTTCTTTCTTTCTTTTTTCTTTTTTTTTCCTTTCTTTTCTTTTCTTTTCATTCTCCACCCTTTTTTATATTTGATTCATTCATTAAATGCATATAATATCATTTTTATTTGTTACCAAAATTGTTGTGTTAAATGCATTGTTGTTGTAATGCTACTATTTCAAATATTTACGAAAATGTAGTTTATTGTTGTTTCTGCATCTATGTAATTAGATTTATTTAGTTGTCCTCCTTTGTAAATCAGTTTTTATAACTGAATAGGATAGACGTTAAATAAATAAATAAAAATAAATAAAATTATACATTGTAACTTGTTTTAACTACGTTATCGGAAACATCTTGCTTACATCACAGAATGGTATCACCTTTAGATAACAGACCTCCCCCCCCCAAATATTTTTGTCGTATCATAGGTTCGGATCTATGCAGTGCACGTATGCCATGTTAACTGAAAAGGTCAATTCAGCATATCAATGAGATTTTTGTCAATTCTCTTTTAATTTTAAATGGTATGATGCATCAATTCAAATTGAACTATTTCAGTGGTTATAAAGTAAACACCCGTGTATATACATTTAGATATTTTTAAAGGAATACACACCAGTTTTCTGTCCGTGCATCAGTACATGCACGAGTGCACGTCTCAAGATAAAAACCATAGTCATAACATCCCGATTACTATTAGTAGGCCTATTCCTTTTTTTGGGTAAACAAGAATGACAGAATGTTTTTGGTAACTCTGGGGTTCAGGTGTGGGGGTATAGTTACACAAAAATGGGAAATTCAGACAATACCGGCACCTCCACAACGAATACTTAAAAACTGGAGGAGTTTTACTTTTGTATCCTTTTTGTGTGTTATTCAATGGTGATTTAGTAGCTTCGCTTTCTAATTTGGATACTACTAATCTGGATATATTATTCTTGCATATCAACCATGTTAAGTTTCACATCAATATTGATACTTAATGATATCACTCATGTGTTTACTGTCTGGATTAAAAGTTCACTAAAAATGTAAATTTTAATATATTCTGATCTTTCTGAACGTCATACGAAACGATTTGGAAATCGAGTTAGTTTTAAAATTGGAACTATAGCTAAACGTGGGATTTATACATTTGCGGAATGTCCCGAAGGTGGAATGCGAACGAGTAGTAGAATAACGAGAACTAGCATAACTATCAGAAGGTTCTTGCTAGTTCCGCGAGGCTGCGCTGGCAAAGATTGACAGCAGCAACTACTGGTTGATCATCTCCGCACGATGTTGCGAGTTGTTTAGTCCTCATCCACCAGACACGCAGCTTTAGCTTAGTTTATTGGCGCTAATCACCCATTGATTGTCAGCGCTTGTAGCATGGCAGTTTGCTTTGCGTCTGTGGGCGTAGGCCTACTTACGTGAGACTTCCTTTAATTGTTTGCACAAGGTTTACCTGCCTGCCTTGAAGCATGGACATAATTCATGTTATTACATTTTACAATTGAAGTTTTAGGATTCAGACTCACCAGTAAGTCTCAGACGTCGTGACTTTTCAAAGTAGTACGTGAGAGAGCCAAAATGCAACAGCATGCAACAATTAATTACACAGTGCCATGCAGAAATGCAGTCGCTGCTATGCTATTCCTGTGATACGCAATTTATACGAAGATTGACTCAAGGCCATTTGTATCTCAATTTGTTACACTAATCATACATTTTATTATTTTAATCGTGCATGTCTGTATTATGGAGTTATTGATCTTCTCTCAAGTGAGGGTAGGTCAAGGCAAATGTACCTTTACTCGCAGTTTCCACGAATGAGAAGCTCTGAATACACTTGCTTAATGCGCTTGCGCTAGATATAACCAGAGCCATCTCATCTCTAGCTGTGATCAGTACACACTTTCCCATGCTGCGATCTAGAATTTCATGTTTAATATTACACGTAATTACTGCACACATACCAACAAAGTTTGACTACACACACACATTACAAGCTTTAATATCAATGGGTGCTCGCCTATGCGAACTTCAAATCACGAATAAAACCCTAATAAACTGATTGTTTAATGAACGTTAAGCAACAGAATGAATGAACGCATGAGGAGGCCATGCAACTTCATAATATCAACATAATTGAATATCAATGTTTTTAATGAGCGAGCTATGATAAAATGGAACAACATGAATATGCAATGGGGATTGAGTTGAAAATAGTTTATCAAATGTAATGGGATAAGGACGAAGTTCTTAAGGTTGTTGGGAAATTGAAGGAGGAATGTTTTATGAAACGTCAATGCAACAATCAATGCCTCCTAGATGCTCGTCGTGGCTCCTTGGAGCCACGACGATCATCTAGGAAGCAGTGGCAACAATAATAAAGTAATGAAATGAATAAACGTGGTGTATAAGTATTGTAAGCTATTTTTCGGAAGCAACCAAAACTAGTAACAACATAACACATCGTATTGCATCTTCGAAAGAAATAGTGATGATGTTCCAGTAAACTGTCTATACCACTGGAATTGAAATTTTGTAATGGACGTAGACCACCTTCACCTTGACACGAGGCGACAGAGGGCGTGTCATCAGGGGAATCCCTCACTGCGCATGATCGGTCGGGTGGGAATCCCAACCATTCACCCCACGCCATGAATGAAGAGCATCGAGGAAAGTGAGAGTGAGTGAAAGCAGCGCCCTTCGTATTATAGCTACCTATTTCTCCCGACCGGATCTGCTGTTGGGATGAGTAATTAACGGATTACGTTACAGCTCCGCATACTATGCTTGTTAACTTCTTAGACACACATCAATAGCTGCATAATCACGTACAGTAGCCAAGTCTTCTCTCGCGGTGAAAGATTTCATAACGTTGACTTAGAGTTTGGTCGTAATAATTATTCCTCACTTCTAGGAATCAAGTCGTCTAATTTAAGGCCCTTAGCAGTTTTGTTTTTTTAGCTATCTGTACCTCATTCAAGATTTCGTAACAAACCTAACATTTATTTATGTCATGACCAGGCTCGGGTTTCCTGAAGAGAATCAGGTACAACCAAACAAGCAAAGTGCTGCAAGGCGAAGGTTAATCATAAAGCGCGGACATTTAATCGTTTTAAAGCCCCGAATTATCTTTCTAGACATCATAAACTGCAGGTAAAAAATGTTTATGACATGAATTGATAGCATAGAAATTACAGCGGTCAGTGGGAGGAAATGAATGTGGTTAGTCTTTTCTTTGAGTAAACAAAGTTAATATTATTTTATCCCAGTCATTCTGAGGGTATAAACAAGATGTGTTTATCTGTACTAATCAATAATTGATCTTTCTCAGGTACCTTCATACACAGTAAAGTATACTGATGACTTTATAGAACATTTTTTGTATCGATAACTTAAAGTGCTAGTTTAACAAGGTGTCTCGTTACTTAACTGGAAATGAAAATAGTCACGACATCTGTGAAACATATTTTCTCACTACAAAAATCTTACCGGGTGTAACTTGGCGTTTGTAGAAGGTAATGAAATGAATATCAATTGGTTTTCGATTTAATTGAATTTGTCCGTAATGACTCAATAATATGATGATATTTATACTCTCCGATACCTTGTGCATATAAAACAGACTTCCTCACTCTATTATGCGAAGGGAAATTAAATGCACTTTAATAGAAGACTAAGTCTATACTTGCGTGTAAAGCACGTAATTAGTCGTCTCGGGTGCAAAAACTAGTAGGATCATGGCGTCATTATTAAGCGTAATGTTAGTTCTCATTTTATAAAAGTTATATACTTTCTCTATAGCTATATAATTTTCTATACATGAAAATAGTATAGTGCTACTTACGTTAAAAATATAATTCAAAGTGTTGTTTTTGTTGATAAAAAAGTCTAAATAAGCCAACCATATTATCTTATTAAGTGCTAGATCACTCTTAACTTACATTAGATTAGATTACACCTAGATCCGACTAACGAACTATAAATCATAGCCCATAATTATTTACCATCAACAGTTTTCGCACTAATGCAGAACGCCAGCTCCAATCCCAAGCATGTGCCACAATATGGCTTAGAACCCCTTGTGAAAGCTCTCAACACAAAAATATCATAACCGAAGCCATTCAGTGCATGATAAAAAGTAAATACAAATATATTACTTCGTTAAGGGAATAAGTGAGTTTAGTTGATAGCCACTAACTTCATCTAGACAAAAACAATTCGGCGATTGAGGATAGTTTCTTCTTCAAAACATTTATAAACGACTCGCCTGTAGTGATTTGCACATCTCCATGCATTTTAATGTTTATTATTTTACATTCAAGATTTTTTAAATAGCTAAGCGCCAAACGCATAGAATAAAAACATATAATAGGCCTACATCAACTCTTTTTGTTTAAAAATGAAGTCAATAAATACGACTGTATTTTTTATTTCTGACCGTGGTTATTGTTCGTGTTCGTGTTTTTATTGATATTCTCCCGGTCTAAGATCTTGATTTTAATTAATTAAATATGACTAAACATAGCCCTAATAATGTACCAAAAAACTCTAAAACTTGAAATATACTATTTCAGTGACTTGTGTTTACATTCTGTCTTAATAATTATTATATTACACGCACACAACCTTGATAATGTCCAAGGAGAACTGGCCAATACGTTGGAATTTCGTTAATGACAATTATTAACAACCAACATGATAAATTATCACTTAAGAAAAATGACACACATAACACAACATGTACCCGTAACTGGTAGTATATTTTATAATGACTCAAATTTGAAATCCTCCTAGAGCCTCAGCATGTCCTTAGTGATAGCAATTCTAGATAATTATACAACCTATCATTGTGAAAGAATGATTGGTTCATACCCACAATTACATGAGTCAGCTGAATTGTTTCTCTACCATGTTCTAACTTCTAATGATCAGAAAGATACTCTTGTTTCAACATCCGCGATACCAAAGTTGTCTGAAAAAGTATTTGCAACCCTTTCACACCCACTTAATTACTATCATCAAGAGACATCTCACTCTGCGAATGTTTAGGTCCCATACAGGCCTCGTATTTGTATACCGCTGATGTAGGGTAAGGTGCTTGAAAGAATTTTGCAACCTCTTATTTCTACTCAGTCGATCAGATAATATATTATGCTGTCTAGAGAGAGAGAGAGAGACTTGAAACGTCAATCAAAAACTAAAGTGATTCATGATTGATAATTGAATGTCATCAATTTTCTATCAGACTAGTTTATAATTACTATAATTACCACTAAGCAAAAACAAGAAACAAAACAATTTTGAATAACATAAATCTTGATAGATAAATATCATTATTATGCTATACAAGCTAATTTTACTAGAATTGCTATGAATATCCTAAACTTGTGATTAGCAATATATAGAATTAAATACTTACTATTCCAAATAGTGAAGTACTTATGGAAAACATGGTACGTAATATAATAACTGATAACTATTAATACGTGAAGATGGAATGCATATAATATATAATATGTATTTTAATCCCTTTTTCGAGATAATATAATTATAATTGTTCATATTAACAATAAAAGATAAGGAAACTAGATTGAAACATCATTCTTATTCATCAGTATGCATGCATTTGCACGACGATTGATTTAAGTTAGGCTTTGCGTCTCATATGAATAGGGTTTCGCTAAACGAGACGATGGCAATGAGGGTGATATGTGAATGTTAATAAAAGAAAGTAGGACGAATTCACACAACAGAAAGACCAGTGCAGGACAGATCCAGCCACAGAAGACTCGGAATAACAGAGACTCCGGCGTGGACACGCGGGTACCCGCATTGCGTGTCGAGGAATACGGGCAAGGGGGAACCAGTACTCGCCTCTTGCTTCAGTCCACTAGTGACAGCTAAAACCAAACATTAATGTCAGTGGAACCAAATTTGATACCAGTTTTACCATATTTTTTCGGACAGCTTCAGCAAAACTTTTCTATTATGTTCTTTGTGAACTTCACTAAAGATTCAAATTCTGGGAAGGTCAGCTTGTCTTCGAATATATGATTTTTTAAGATGAGTTAAAGGACTATTTTTGGTAACCCCGCTAATCAAGACGATTTATTAATATTATAATATTGTTAATTCATATCCAGTAAACGATGTTCCCCCACCTCCTATAACCACCTCTTAGGGCCACCATCCAAATGCCACCTAGTAAAATGAAGAGATAATCAGATAGACCTTGCCATCCTATACTATATGCGATCAGGCCCGACCACTTCTGACTTTGTGTGTTCTTTAGTGTTAGTGAAATGAGAATAGAATAAGATAGCCTATGTGAAATATTTCAATATTTACACCCAAGAAACTCTGGTTTACAGACTCTGGCCATCTGAACACACTCAATTTTAACGTGTGTAATAAAAAATACGCATTTTATCATTATTTACTTCAACGTTTTCTAATTACTATCCTCACAAGCGGACATTAATCGGGCTGATGACTAGCAAACTATTGTTAATATTCAAGTCTTTCAAGAAGTGGGGTAAGGCTAGGAACGGTCTACTTTGAGCGTGACTGTCTACATAATATTTTTTCCTCATATGTCAGAAACTTTTTGTTAATTTTATTCCTATGGCACACTCTCTCCTCAATGATAGATGACTGCCCCGTGGCTAGTTCCTGCGACGTCCGCCGCGCGCTGGTGTCGCCAGCACCTGGTCGTGCACCACCCACTCAAGAGGACATCGACATCGGGAAAGAGTGCGGCATTCCTGTAATATCCGCATTACAAGTGTTTAACGTTTCCAAGAAGACGGTGTAGTAATGATGATGGATGGTACTTTTCGTTTCGTTCTCTACAGACTCGAGATTTGTTGTGTGATGTAAGTGAAGGACGGCTTAGATTCTGCAACTCGTTACACGCTGGAAATGCCCCTTCATAAACTTTCTGCTAATAGCCTCGCTAAACGCAAACACAATAATAATGATAGGAACGAACAAGAACTTGATGTACGTTCCAACACAAAATAACGGAGTTTTAACGTTTTTAACGACACAATAAAGCGTTCTAAAGATTATCTTTCAAAAATTAGTTTTTTATACGTCGTAGAATCTGAAGAGTTTAATGCCTTTTGGTGTGAATGACATTTTAGAAAATAAAAGCCTAATCATGGTTAGCTTGACGAGGACCTAATTGCTAGTCCCGCGCGTTAAGAGGTTTAACTAATTAAGTGTGGTTGTTGGCGCATTGTTACATCACTAATTACTTTACTAATGGGTCATCTAGTAAGTAAGAGAAAACTAGGTCTACGAGATGCCATGCTTCGTTATCGCGGTGCTGCGCTGCGCTATCTGAACAAGCATTCACGATACAAGGAAGATAGACTGTTCTTCTAGTCGGTGTTATTTAGCCCGTGAAACATGTATCATCCACATCCCTAAAACACACGGCGAAGACACGATGGAAGCTCATTAGGCACAATACAGTGAGATTCCATAAAACAAACGGATTTCTTTATATCACGAGTGGAGATAATGTGTGTCATTACTTAGTCACCTAATGTGACTCACACCCTAGTCAATATTAGTTTTATTTTGTATCCGTCACTTTTATCAACATAGTGTTTATATAGTTAACTATGTATTAAATGCTGGGTCGGGTGTTAACCTTTAACTTCTCGAAATCGGAATCAATTGCGCATTGGACCTTCGACTGAACATTGTGATAATGTCTTAGTAAAAATGTACACCGTTAGAAAAAGTGATTTTTTATTTATTTGAGGGTCAAACATTATCATTAAATACCATTGATATGTGATGTAAGTGAAATGTATTGTTCGTAACTAATAACGACTGTAAGATATACACATTAGTTTTACCCAGTGATTTTTTTTTACCCAGTGACTAACTAGATAATTTAGAGAGTTTGGTAATTGCGAAGGAAATTTCCATGGGATTCAATCTTTACAATTAGCATCTACGACAGTAGTAAACCTTGGTGAAACCTTTCAGTCAGGATTGTCCAAGGAGGTTCTACATAGATTGCCGGTGACGGGATTCAAGTCCGTGATCTCCCGAAGCAGAGTTACACGCGTTGCTCGTGAGCTATATACAGTTGAGTATAGAACTTCCCTGTACTCAAAGGCTTTACCTCAATTAGTGATTGTCATCCAGTTTGTGACAAAAGGGTACAGTTGGTTTGGGTACCCTAAATCGTGACCGTTGAATGGTAGTTGTTTGGATTTGATTTCATTTCGGTTTCTCATAGGACGGAAATCATAGCGCCTCAATAACTCAATCTGAGACTTGAATAAAGAGGACGAGAACATTCTCGACGAATTTGCAAATTGTTGACATTATACGTGTCGTGGGTTATATTAGCTTTGAGGCAATATTTGTTCGTGCTTATGCAAAAACATAGAAATTGTTCAAATCCATCTAAGACGAATTGAATATCATTAGAGTTCGACACGGTATAGGTATGAAACGTATATCTTCTGAGTCCCTAGTCACGTTTGCAAGCATGGGACAGTCTTGCATGCAGGTAACGTTTGTTTTTTGTCTTTTATAGGGGAAAAAATAGATAACGTTTTGTAGATTTGTACATACTTGGGCACCAGCTCCACAAAAATGTTTTTTTCTTATTATGGGCGATTATTTTTCCTTTCAAATTGCGTATATTTATAACAAAGCCATAACAAAAGAAACACGTGTTTTTTAATGGGTTCATTTATATATTGTGATTTACTGAAACACTGTGATAAGGCCGCGTTAGGGAGCGAAGGTCTCCAATATGAATCACTTTTTGTCCGTCCGTTTTTTTTCTGAGCGTGTGTCACGACTCACGACGAAAACCAATCACGACCTCCGATTGACAAATCATTGATTGATGTTGTGAGTCTTCACTGACAAATGCCTTTTCACAAGGATAATGCAGCATGTTTTTAGGTGACCATGGCGGTCAGGAAGGCGAGGCTATTGCCCCACCGAAAGCTGGAATTTCCATGGATCCGGCACCTCCACCAAAGGATGATTGAGCGCTGGAATAAACGTTGGTAAGCTTCACTCCCAATGTTGGTGATTACTTAGTAATGAAAAAGTTGCCTTCTAAAAGAATTAATTGTACTAACTTTAAACTATGGATAGACAAAAACGAGCTCTCTATTGAGTATATTGGCAATGGGGCATAACGGCTTCACGATGTGTCATTCTCATTATTTCAGTAATTGTTCAACAATGTGTTACGTTTATTGGTCATTTGTACTAACTTGGATAGAACTTAACTTGGCAAAAGTCCTCGGGCCAAACAATGAAATACCTTTGCCCAACATTCCATGCTACTTATACTGTTTGTCTTGGGTTAATTACGGATGATTGTTTTATTGCAGAGCAATCAGTGTCTCCTTAATATTAACACTTGAGATAATGATTGGTTGTGTTAATGATGCGTGGGCCGATGACTTGTGATTGTGGTCGAAGGCGCCTGACTCCATGTACAATCTCCGGATACCTTGGCTGTCAGGGTATGCATGCGCTCGTTTAAGTGTGGGTCAAACGCCGATATGACTAAGGGGGATTTAATTACCATATTCCATTTAGATGTGTCATGGTTTTTCCTTATACCTAAAGGATGAGGAATATAAATTTTACCTTGTTTGCTAATATTAAATACCCTGGCTTTCTGCATATTTATTTATGTAACTAATATTTAATATGATTGAAGAGCTCCCCGGAACAAAGAGAATATGCCAGTTTTGATTTTGCCCAAAACTGTTTTTTTTGATTTTTGAAGAGCTTCTTAAGTACCATTTGGTTAAGGACAGATTTAAGCGCAAGCTATGCATGTAGCCCTAAGTCTGTAATTAATTATTTGTTGGCTACTCATGAACATTTTAAATTTTGGAATTGGATATTCTTCTATTTTCCAGGGATCTCTTCAATTTTATACCCAATATATTAAAATTTCTGAAATACGTATGTACCTAAATTACTTCCAGTTATCGACTTCAGTCAATACAATCATGTCAGAAATAATTCAAATCTGACTTACAACACAAGCACGGGTTGAGGGAGTGCCCAAAAGTGGGAGCAAATCAACAAATAATCAATAGATAGTAAAATTAAAAATAATCAAAAATTCACCGTCGATGACGTTTTTGGTGGAGGTGCCGGGTTGGCCTGTCATTAAAATAATATTCTTCTCTTGAAAAAAAGTGCTGTAGTTTTGTACTTACAACAATTAGTACGTAATCATGTACTTCTAATAATTGGTATGTCTTATCACCAATGAAGTTTAGATTTGTTAAAAGTTTATTTCGATTAAGGGCACATCAACCGTTAGGTCATAATGCGGCACTCTAGCCTAGGGAATATGGGGAGGAGGGGACCACGCAGGTCAGAACCAGCTACGGGGAGGGGGAGGAAAGGGTGGGTTCTCATGTAACGGTCGTCATTGTCTTTGTCATCGTTCGTGGTGTCACTGTCATTGTCGTCATCGTCGTCGGCAGGTCGTCAATGGAAGGTGGCAAGGTCACCAATGGAATAACTTATAGCAAATGAAACACTACAGATACAAATGTCTTAAAACACTTCTTTACCTATTTTCCTATACGTTTGACTATTTTAACTGATCATAGAAAGAATAGAACAATTTTTAATACATAACAATAACTGATAAGTTATAACTGACAATCCATCAAATAACTTTCATTAATGTGTGAATATAACATAACCAATAATCAAATAAAGAGGTGCTTTAAAGATATATTTAAATATATTTTGGCTTCATCTCAGGCACCAATGTTCTGATGTACCATTTGTATTTTAAGAAAGTAAATTCTTGTTCGAAAACACACATCCTTTCCACACTGTGCAATACAAGTTTTCGATATCGCAGTCCAAACAGGTTAAACACAAGTCTGCAATGTTCCACGATCTAAAACTTTCTGACTAGATGAATTCCTCGATCGGTCTGCGAGTGCGACGTCCATGAGGCAAGAAGAGAGGAGACATACGTGTACGCACAACACAGCGTATACGACGCTCTTGAGCCCACTAGGTCAGGGCGGTACACATCACACCATGTCTGTATGCGTTACAGACCTACTTCCCATACTCGACGCTTCCTTCACTCACATACACAAATATTATCGAACGCGTGTTGATTTGGGAGTTATTGATATTCTACTCGGGAGTGGATTACGAACGAAGCGTCTAACTAAACGCTCGAGGTAGAATAGAACGTGTTTAGTCTCGTCTCGATATTTCACGCCTTGGAGTCGCACGAGCCGAGAGAGATGATAAGCAATGCAAATCTCGCGGCCGGCCGGTGCAATAAATCACAAGTGTTGTAGGGAGAAGACGTCCGTCTGTCTGTCTGTTTATATGTATGTGTGTCCGTCGGAGTCTGATCTGGACCACTCTACAGGTCCGGCTTATGGACTACATCGAGAGTGACGGATGTGGTATTTGCGCCGGGTAGGTACTTTAGCAGCGTAGGGTCTAGGTTTAAATTTAGGCAATTTTTTTTACATGTAATGAAGGTATCAAATTATTTCCTGATTGATACATTGGTAAGCTTCTTGAAAAACAGTAATACGGCTTCACATCGTGTGATCTGATGACTGAAGAACAGCTGAACGTTGAACATTTTAAGAAACGTTCTCCTGATTTCACGTTTCCGTTTTCATCTTTAATCATTGATTATCTTCCAATCTTCCATAATTTGTTTTTAGTTTAATTTTGTATTGTTCAATAATCATTCACATCGATATCTTATTATTTTCAATGATGTACCCCTATCGTGATTTGTGATACGTTCGAATGGATACTAATTTTATTTTAAATTTATATTCACATCAGTATGGGCATATGGTCGGATATTATTGTTATTTGAAATCTTTGTGAAGTAGAGTATATGTAACAAAAATACTTATTTCATTGATTGTCTTACTAACTGCATAGGATTGATAAAATAAATACGTGTATAACAGTACTTGGTAACAATTGTTGTCAAACCTAGGCAGCTTTAAACATTCCGTAGCAATTTACTCTAGTAAAATGATTCATATAAAATATATGCCATCTGTACTAGCGAAATGGTGCTGTTAAAAACCTTATTTCCTATCTCTCAATTGGCAAATACGTGCTAGTAGTATACTACTAATTAATAATCATTAATATATATAAATATAAATATAAATTTTATTCTAAGGTATTATGCAAAAAAATCTAATAATAATTGCTATCTTATGAAAAATCAAATTATTTTTATCATTTTGACACGGACATGGACACGGAGGCACATGGAAGGGAAAAGTACAGTATTATAAAACATTAAGTACAAACTAATGAATAAACTATAAAGGCGTGGAGGGAAAGAAGAAAGTGCATCAAATATAGTCTAATGCACTTTATAAGAGAAATAATGGAAAGATCTATCGATCAAGATTTAAGTACGTTATTTTGAAATGTAGACTTTAGGGACTTCAGAGAGAAAGTGCAATTTGTAAATGTCATAATTTCGAACGCAACGCAATGATTTTCTTACATGTATAAGTTCATTATAATGCAGTGGTCACCGATGCAATGAAATGTGTATATAAAATAAGAGATGGCATGTGCGCGTGGTTTACTAGCTAGACGTGTCCAGTGTCCACCGAGGGCTCGTGTCTGCAAGGATGCGGCCAGTGCGAACCACGTCAAAGTAGGTCCAACTTTTTCACCTCCCCGTCCACCGACTTCCGCCTCTTATTGCATGCTCGATTATAAAAATAACAAACTTGTAACGTATAATTATATTTATAGGTTTCATGAAACTTCTCAAATTAAATTCGGCAGGAAACGACCTAATCAATCTGTAAAAAATCTTAACATAATGAAGCGACGACAGCGCTAGATTTTCATAATTATGCTCAAGGTCACAGCTCCGATCTTGAAAGATATATTTATCTCAAATATGTGTTACAATATTTTATAGTCGAGTAAATGAAATAAAATGTAGGTGTAGTCCATATTAAACTTAGTTACGCTTTTTGTTTACATGCTACCAAAATAAACTAAAACGAAGTTTTGTAAAAAGTTCTCCCCCTCCCCCTCCCCCACACTAAATCGTGGCACCCACACAACATTTAAATGGATAAAAATTATATGTTTTTTTTAAAAGCTTTTGTTGGGAAACCTGCCTAGAGACAACCGTTTAGCTTGGTATTTTGAGGTTAGGGTAATTATGAAAAAAATTCTAATAGCTGTTCAAGAGTAGGACTCAATCCCTTGCAATACTTTCAGTCAGGATTGCCGGTGTCGAGTATCGGCCTGTGACCTCCCTAATCAGAGTCCCGCGCGTTACGCTTGAGCTGTATCTGTCGGTAAAGAACGTGGATGTATAGTATAGAAACATATTATGCCAAATGTTTCGGTTCTACTTCTTCGCAATGCAAACCGTCACACTATTATACCAAGCCTACTGGAATGAGATCTGAAGAAATCTAAACGCCAAAGATATAAACTATTGTAACATTGTAGTATAGCTGTATCATATGAAATTTCCAATTGATTAGATAAAATAAAAAAGAAACCGTAATTAAATGCAAATAAAACAAAATTTACCAGTCATCAATAATACAGTTAAATGTGAATACTTGAAACACAAGTTGTTATGATGTAAACTAGGCAAAAATCAAAATTAATTTTGTTGCAAAATTGTCATTTCGTAGCAACAATCATGGATATTTTAAATTGAGTAAGATGCATTATCAAGAGACAGCATTTGTTATCTTTATTTATTTATTTATTCATTTATTTATTCGTAGTCAGTTGATGGTATACATAATATAAGCTATTAGCTAATATACATGTCCACATAGACCCTATAGTAAGCTCTCAAAATTAACATAAAATAACTAATATTTAACTTCATTATTGTATTCCTATAAACTAGGTCTACCAAATGAGCTAATTTACTCAAACAATCTAAACCTAAACCTAGGATAGTCTGTAGCTGTTACATCGTAATTTTCTCCCATTGTAGGAACTCTTTGACTGAATAGAAGGAGTATTTTTTTTAAATGAGCTAATTTACTCAAACAATCTAAACCTAAACCTAGGATAGTCTGTAGCTGTTACATCGTAATTTTCTCCCATTGTAGGAACTCTTGACTGAATAGAAGGAGTATTTTTTAAAAAAATTTAATTTAATCCATCTTGTTAGTTGTTGCCTTTTGTTGTAATGTTAAATAGGAACTTGTAACTTTGTAATCACTGCGTCAGGCTACAGAGGGCCACACTTGCCCCGCATTAGCCTTCCTGCCATGGGCAGGTAAAATTCATTAAAATAAATAAATAATGCCAATTGCATTGTTCGTTTATGTGTATCCGTAGTATTCAGGCGCGTATTCAGGCCTAAAACTCACAACCATACAGATGCAAATCCATCAGAATTCACTTCATAGCTCTGCTCTTGTATAAAGTGGTGGCACTGGCATGGAGAGCATAGTGGCACGTAATGCCTTGCAAAGAAACGTCTCTTAACATTAGAACAGCTAAACATGCCACAAGATAAGATACCACTTAAACCACTACGGGTGTTATCTGCATCGTAATTCTATTTCATATAGAAATTACTCGTGTTGCAAGCTGTGTGGTGTCATCAAAGTGAGTTGTAGTCGGAAATATTTAATGGACATGACTAAGCAACTTCTCTATACGTAACTAGGGCTGAACAGGTGAAATTATAGGCTTAGACGTTCTCAGGAACGTGTAGGCATGTGGAATTAATATTAACAGTTCTAAGTTAACACTGAAATATCCAAGATTGGGTAATTTTAGAACATGAGCTTGAATTGATGATTGTATGATTATACATCTCTGACAAATTGAATCGCCGTTTAGCGTTTATACTTACGAATAAGGCGTTACTTAAATAAACATTAAAAACATTATTTGAATTCTTCTTTTAATTAGTCAATAAAAAGAAACTTATATACACGAAGTTTCGATGGAGGCATTAACAAGATTTCATTCCCATTAAGCTACACCTTTGGACAAACGTGTAAATTATTAACGTATTTTGTATGTTGAAGAAGTGTGGAAAAGTCCAAATAGTTGGTTTAGTTCGTATTGGGGAAGAGTTGACAGGTTGGTAAAGAACAGAAAACATAAATCAAGAAGGGCTGGGAGCTACCTGCTGATGATGACTGCAGCTATAATTTAAAACTGTATGTTTATAATTTACGTTTATTGAAAATAAAATATTCTATTTTATTGACATATTTATATAAAAGTTCATTTGTTATTTAATATAAATAAACTGTTTAAAATTTAAATATAAAAAAATAACTAACTTTTTATCGAAGCACCACCAATAATGGATGTTATGTAGAATTCATTTCTTATGTTTGTATAATATGAATTAAAAAATACGATGCGTTAACACATTATGTATGTCTTGAGTAGCGAGGGAATGCATTGCCGGGTTCTGGAAAAGTTGTGGAAAAGTCCAAATAGTTGGTTTAGTTCGTATTGGGGAAGAGTTGACAGGTTGGTAAAGAACAGAAAACATAAATCAAGAAGGGCTGGGAGCTACCTGCTGATGATGACTGCAGCTATAATTTAAAACTGTATGTTTATAATTTACGTTTATTGAAAATAAAATATTCTATTTTATTGACATATTTATATAAAAGTTCATTTAATATAAATATAAATATACTATTTAAATATTTAAAAAAAAACAGTAACTTATATAGAAGCACCACCAATAATGGATGTTATGTAGAATTCATTTCTTATGTTTGTATAATATGAATTAAAGAATACGATGCGTTAACACATTATGTATGTCTTGAATAGCGAGGGAATGCATTACCGGGTTCTAGAGTTTAGAGGTGACGTACTCACTGCACTATGTGGCCACTTAGAGGTGACGACTCCAACACCATCCAGTCATGAAGATGTTGTTGGCGTCTGCAGGAACAGCGGGCTTAGTCACACACAATGCTTTCCCAGCTTAATCGTCTATTCACGTTTCTAACTATTCTTTAATAGTCATATTTTATTTTCACTTTTCGGTCGTCGGATTAGATTTAAATGAACACCCGACGCGTCTTCGGGAGCCTGTGTGACGGATTAAAATGGGATAAGAATAACGGAACGAGTTTCCGTGTTGTATTTAGTAATGAACTGGAGAATGCAGAAGTCACCGACGCGGCGCGTGAGCCCGGGTTAAAGGCAACTCTCTCTAATAACGATAAATTTAAGTCTTTTCTTCAATTGATTACCTTATATGCCATTTTGAACAAACTATTTGGGTTTTTAGTTTATTGGGCTATTAATGTACACACAGCGGGCAAAGATCGCAATAAATTGTGTACCAAAATAAGCACGCTTTTACTTTTGAGTTACTTATTAATAGAAACAATCTGTCACTACATTTTTATTTCCACACTGTTGTTGTTAGAGGATAATGAAAAATCAGCAACTTTGAAAAATAATAAATAGTTACTAATAGGTATAACTTATACCAAGAAAACTGTCTAAGATCTGGCATATGATTCGAGAGATTACAGTTTCGTTATTCCTTGCTGGCAATCCTGACTAAAAGTTTATTTTTCTTCACAACTAACTGAACTCTAAAGTACTTCATGATAAGAGGATAGGTTTCCCACGAGGAATTGAAACTCGTATAATATACTATTGACCTTGATTTGATCAGTACATTCAGTTTGATTTAATTCGCATTCAGTATTAGTATTAGTAGTTTTAGGGCGCTTTAACAGCTAAGATTATTCGCGCCTCCAAGATAAAACAATCTATAAGTGTGAATTATAAACTTTCTCACCACAAGTTAGTAATTCTTTCTTCTACTATTTTATATTTATTACGATACTAGATTTTAGTGACAAAAATACCGAAATCCGTAAATTATTTTTTAATGTTCAGCATAGTATATTGATTTGTCTCCAAGACTCAATAGTAGGTATTTGGCTAATACACAGAGGAGTGATACAAATTGATGAATTGAGTATATAACATGCATTGTTTGATGATGTTCTAGTCCAACTAACCCTATATACCACCACCCTAACCACGATAAACCCAAAACATATGGGATTTTCTTGCTATGAATGGAAGTCTGTTTTTCGTAGTCACTATCCCATGAAGTACAGTGGGGTACAGTGGTGTACCTCAGTATCTTTCTGTAAAGGTTCTAGCGTATGCTCTATGGCGAACACCCACATGCAAGGCATTGATAATACCGTTTAGGTACCCATATGAACCAATAAGGAAGGAATAACACATTATACGTTATCAGAACCTTTGTCAGATTGAACGCTGACAATGATTGTCAAGCTTCAACAGTAACATTTTAGACTTTAGAGGACCTTGATATAAGTTAACATATATTAAAGATTCCGTGAAAATAAAAATCATTGTAAAAAACAATGTAATGTAGTTCTGCCATGAAAGTATTTCTTTGAATTGAGATGATGTTTAGAGATATCGAAGGACCTTAATATACTGAACAAATGTAGGAGTAATAATTTGTTTGGCTTAGAGAGAACACACACAATTAACAAATCAACATCAACACACTATAAATCACGCATGATATAGATAAATAATGGTTTTTAAATTTATATATTAGCCAAGAATAATTTGTATAATATAGCCTATTTTGTGCAAGTATGTTACAGACAGTTTTAGCTAATTCGGTTTAATCCTAAAGCTTACATGAGTATACGTTGTAAATTTGATGTAATTTACTGATATTGTATACATATTATATATGTAGGGAATTCCCTACTTAAAAATAAATAAAAATAGTTCTATGTCAACTTTCTGAAATCAAGACCATGAACATTATTATTGAATTTTATTCAGAATGTCCTTGGTAGCTTGAAAATGGCAAACACAATTGTAAATGGGTATTTAGTTATAAATGTACAGAAGACAATCCAAATTAGCCGTCGGCTAAAACTGAGAGTGCAAATAATAACATTATTAATTTTATCATTTTCCCTAGCCTCATTACATTGAGAATCAGTAACCAAAAAATTATGCTCAGTAATAAATATGTATTTTCTAAACGACCAGAGAAGAGAGGCTGTACGGAAATAAACTATACATTTCGAGAGCCGGGGGGAGTGGCAAGTCGTTTTAAATAAAGACCTCACGACGGAACGCGGGAATATATCTTACTTTTAAATTAGCTTTTTGCACACTTGTACTTTTTATTATAAGAATACATTGAAATCGCAGCCAGTGAGTCGCACAAACACGTTTTTCTTAATTTGTCATCGTGTCCTTTGTGTAAACGGCCACGGGTTGTAAAAGTGCTGTAATTCGTCTTGTTTACAATCGAGTTGTCTGTGTCGCCATAGTGATTTCTTCAAACGTGATGTTAAAAGTTTTTTTGTTTTTTTGTTTGGCAAGAAACTTGTTTCAATCGAAATTTATTTCGGGGCTTGTCTACAGTATGGAAACATGTTGTTTTTATTGTATGCATCTGAGTGGGCACGTGGGCAATAGTCAGGCGGTGGAAGTTTGAAAGTTGGGGGGGGCAATCCATTAGTAATTTTGTAAGGCAAGTGGGGTCTGGGGCAACCCCGCCGCCGGAGGCCTGAAGGCGAAAAAAAATTCACTATACTGCAGTTATTTCGTCATGTTTTAACTGCTCTCGGAACTCTGTAAACGATGTTTTACATCAACAAAAATTTACGTGAAGACAGTGAAGTGGCCCATTTTAATAAACTAGGAAAACGCTTAAGTCCCGCCGCGTTGTTGGATGAGCGTAATTGTTGCATTGAGTTCCCAAGTGTTATGGGATTTTTCTCTTGTTCTGTGAAAAAATCTTACTTAGTTGAAGATTTTTTAAATTAATTTAAATTAAATAAAAATAAACTTTAATTTTTAATTTTTTTTAATTAAACGTAATTTAAAAAAAGAAAAAAATCGTAAAATTTCGATTTTCATAAGAATATATTATTCGATTGTGCTCAAATTTCACACGAATATATTAATTATAAAATTAAGTTTCTGTGAAAAAATCATTACAATCGGATCAAGCATGTAGGTGTTATAAGTCAAAGAATTGTTTAAAAAAGAAAAAAACCCGTAAATTTCGATTTTCATGAGAAATAATTTTTCGATTGCGCTCAAATTTCTCACGAATACCTAAATTCATAAAATTAAGGTTCTGTGAAAAAATCATTAAAATCGGATAAAGCATGTAGGTGTTATAAGTCGAAGAAATTTTTAAAAAATAAAAAAAAATCGTAAAATTGCGATTTTCATGAGAAATAATTTTCCGATAGCGCTCAAAAACGTGGCAGTTCTAAGTTCAGAGATTTAGAAGGCCTCCATAAAATTTCATCGCAATCGGAGTACCGGTTTAGCCGGAATCGTGTGGACAAACAGACAAAATACCGAAAGAAAGAGAAAGAAAGAAAAAAAAAAAAAATCCGGATTTTTTTCTCCAGTGTATAGAATGGAATCTTCGCTTCGCTCGCTACGCTCGCTACGCGCATCCAATTACAACATAATTTTTATGTATGACGAAGCATGCAGGCAAACATATTTGTTTTACCCTCTTCTTAAAAAAATTCCAACTCAGGGCTGTTTAGTACGTTTCATATTTAAAATTACGGTATCACTTATACTTTACACTTCACACCACACTACTTACACTCTAAGAGGAATAATCTTCCCACTTGCCACTTCAATATAATCACAGTCACTACACCACTCCAAAGATGACTGAACAGTGAACGCATAACGATGCGACACGAGCGAACCAAATCCCAACTTGCGTTTACCAATAACTCTAGCAAATCATTCCAAGGGATGTTTGTATTAGACGTGAGTCTGAGTCACGTGTCCACTCTCACTGAAGTGAGTGACCGGCACACAATACAAGATGGGGGGTTGGTTATAAAGATAGTCGGATAGACGGTTCAGGCATGGGGTACGTCCATGGTACAAGGATATCTCTGTGTGGCAAGGAAGAATATCATTGGATCATGGGGTACGTCAGCCAACCTAAACATTACTGCTGGAAATAAATTGTTGACAGGATCATCCGACGTTGCTTTCCCAAAAAGTAGAGTAGAAATCTTGATTTTTCAACTCTAAAATCTGCCCCCCTCTGCCCCCATGGCATGAAATTTAGGGGGGGGCAATGCCCCCCTTGCCCCCCCCCTGTTCCGACGCCACTGGCAATAGTAATTCAAGTTTAGTGAAAACGATGGTGGAGAATAGCTTATAGATAGTAGGCCTATAGCCTGATAAATTAAGCACTTTAATTCTTTTTAATCAAAATGTAACAACCGAAAATATAATAATCTGCAAACAATGAAATATATACAAACGTATTTTGTGTGCAAATCATCTTATGCATTTATCGTGAAAATGATATGTTTGAGGCACAATTAGAATAACACGTTCTGACAGAATTTCCATTCTAGTAGATTAAAATATTTAATTTGTTGATTTAAACAATATGATAAACTTACTTGTATGCGTCCTTGTCAAATTAAGCACAATCAAATTAAATAAAGTTAATAATGCATTAATTGACACATTGGTGTATTTAAAAAAAACTTATTTGTTGAAATTATACTATTTTATGTAATTTTCCTCTAGTCTTGTGGGTTTGACAATGGGCTTATGAAAGAAGCAAGAATTTTAATCTCGACCAAATTTAGCATCGCAACACGAGGTCCTAGTATTCGCAGGTATAGTCTACACTCTACACAATAGACATCCCATATAATTGGCTAGACTAGCAGTCAGCGGTCCACTTCCGGGACAATTGGAAGACATCTTGAATGGGTGAGTTTGCATGTTAATTAGATGGGAGCGATTAATCGAAAAAATATTTTTAAAGATGGCCGCCAGTTTGGCAGGTGAGCATATCCGACTTTTAACACCAAATGATTACCAAATTCCCGTATGCAATAACTTTGCATTGTTTCTGTTTGTTCAATACCATGCTGCACAAGCTAAAACCATATCAAACAATCCATTAAAGTACTTTATTGCATTAAAAAAGCATAAATTAAAATGCCAAGCCGCCATCTTGAATGGGTGGGATTGACGCTTCAATTTGGTACACTCGCGCCTGTGCGGAGGTATTGGAGACTGCGCATCTAGCCTACTATAGGTGTTAAGATATCTATAGTCTACACTCATAGACACACCCACAATTTGGTTTTCGAATTTTTAATGTAAAGGATTGGTTTGAACCTGAAAATGTTTTGATTACATCTTTGATAATAAATGTTCAACACGATTGGTGAATACTTACTAACATATTATAGAGGATGTTGTAAGACACACAATTTTGACAATGTATATTGTGCACCTTGAAAATGCCTAGCCATTACACGATTGACGAAGCTAAATTACGACCTTATTTTAAAAAAAACTTCTGGTCCGAATTTTGGTTTGCCAAAATGGAAGTTTCTGAGGAACAGATTTAAGGTATGCTTTGGTGGTCACACGGTTAAGAAAGTCCCTAGCCTAAATATGTTTTTTTAAAGATATGCAGTAAAGACGTCTGAAAACTTAGTAGAATGAAAGAGGGACTTAATAAAAGAGCATTATTATTTTTTTTTTTTACGGGACCTCAGAATCAACAATTATCTCAATTGGCCCGAATCAATCCATGTCTAGTTCAAAATTGAATTTTCTGTAGCGGTTTTTTATATACGGTTTCTACACTTCTTTATCTACAACCTGAATAATAGAGAAACTGGTTGTCTGTAGTTTCTGGTGTTGTACAATTTTTTTCGTAAAACGGTACAAAATTTGAAATTGTACCGGCGGGCGAAAAAAAACTCGTACTATGCAAGAAACTATAGAAAACATTAATTCTTTTATTTAGGTTATATAAAGGAATGTGAAAACAATATACAAAAACTGCTGCTCAAAAATTAATTTTGAACTAGCTGGAATGATTCGGGCAGTTTGAATATAATTGTTGATTCTGAAGCTATGTCCATTCAAAAAAATTTCAAAAAAATAATCTGATCTTTTATTGTCCCTTTTTCATTCTACTAACTTTTCAAACGTCTTTACTACACTGCAATTGTTTATGAAAACAAATGTAAACAAAGGTAACAGATGCAATATTGTGTTGTCAATACAATGATTATCGATGATTGGTTAACGAACGATTGAAAAACTGGCCTTATAATAAGATTCCAACTTGCATTGACAGAGAAAGAAGCAAAGAAACAAACACCATTATCATTTATTTTGTTGAACTGCATATTGCACTGACTACATTAAAAAGTGTACATAAATAAACACATAGAGCAATCCATTATGTGCCACGACTCTATCTAAACAACGTTGAGTTGAGTAAGGAGGTGTTGCCGGCAATCTCACGGGCATCAAGGAATCAGTAATCAGTATACCTGACTTCCTCCGGCTGTCCTCCCACAAACTCTCTCGCTCCTCCACCGCCCACTCTCCTCCCATTACACCTGACATTCAGCACGGGGTTTTCCTATACCCTTCTCTTCAAGTTTCTAGTATCGATGTTTTGCTGTTCTCTGTCATTCTTATACAGTGTGTATTTACACTAGGAAGCTTCGCAAACGCTTTTCTTAGTCGCGTTGATGGATGAGCTTTTTTGTAAGTTTTTAGTTTGCGTGGGATCTCTTTACTTTTGCAAGTTCTTTTTGAACGCATTGTAGGTGATTGTTGTCAAGTTTCTATTGTTACTTGTTAATTGTTATTATATTACTCAAAATACTTATATTAAAACCTTTATTTCTATAGATTCTTGCTAACTTTTTCAACTTTTTCTTTCAAAAGGTACTACATCACCATAACCTTAATGTCCATGTAAAATATGAACGTTGTTGCCCCACCCGTTTGGTCAGAATCGGCCCAAATGTCACGAAAATATCGCACTAAAAATCGAAAAAAAATCGTTAAAGTACGAAATTTATGAGAAATATTTTTTCAATTGTACCCAAAAACGTGGCAAGTCTAAGTTCAGAGATTTCGAAGATCCCCTCCAATTTTCATCAAGATCGCATATGCCGTTTGCCCAGTAGAGAGCGAACAAACAGAAAAAAACAAAAAAACAAAACAAAACAAAAAAACACCCGAGCAAATTTTTTTGGCAGTCAGTGAAATTGAAGTCTTCGCTTCGCTCATCCAACCATCTCGAGCAGCGGTGCATCTCCATCTAAAACAAACAAAATAGTATAAGAATGTGAACATGTCATGTGACAGTACTAAAGACCATAATCGTTAACTTGTTGCTGTATACTGTTTCAAATTGTGTTATCCTATTCGCACGTTTACCTTTAATGAGAAAATGTCGGACAATGGTGCAGCTGTGAAAATTCTTGGTTGCACGGCCGACTGCCGTTTCCGATGTCTAAAACTTTGCACAGATGTAATAAAAAAAAACATGAAACTAAGATTAGTGGTAGTATAAATAAATAAAATTAGGAAAAACTAAAGTCCGGACGTTGATGGATGAGCTTTTTAAAGGTTTTGTTTTTCTTAAGGATATCTAACTTTTGCAAGTTTTATTTTGTTCTGCCTACGCTTGAAGGTGAAATGTTGTCAATTTCTTATTTTCTTGCATCATTTGGTATTATTTACCGTAACAAACTTGTATTAAAAGCTTATTTATGGTATTCTGGCTAATTTTTTCCAAATTTTTCTTTCAAGGTATACATTCATCCAAACCTTAATGTCCTTGTATATATGTAACGTTGTAGCCCCACCCGTTTGTCAGAATTGCCAAATGGCACGAATATCGCACAAAAGTCAAAAACGTTATTAATAGCTTTTTCTCTCGACTTGGCTAACTTTTCCAACTTGTCTTTCGAAAGCAATACGATCCCATTACCTTAATGTCCCATGTGAACTATATAACCCCTTTAGCCTAACCGTTTGGTCAGAATCGGCCCAAATGTCACGAAAATATCGCGAAAAAATCGAAAAAAATCGTATAAAGTACATATTCATGGAATTTTCTTCGTTGTACCCAAAACGTGCAGTCTAAGTGGAGAAAACGAAGTCCGTGTAATTTCATCAAGATCGCATATGCCGTTTGCCGGTAGAGAGCGACAAACGACGGAAACAAACAAACAAAACAAAAAAAAAAAAAAAACACCCGAGCTAAATTTTTGGGGGTCAGTGAATGAAGTCTTCGCTTCACTCGCCGCTCGCTACGCTCATCCAATAATAAATATAAATAAATAAATTATGACAAAGGCAAATACAATTATTTTAATGACGTTTGATTTTTCTTAAAAAGCAAAAAGATATATTTTTGTAAATTTTCTAGTAAACAAACATTGTTTATTGCTGAAAATCTACAACTTTGAGTCTATTTCAAATCAATTTCACATTATCACGCGTGCGTATGTTTCTTGACTGCTTGAACTTGCTAAATTCCAAGTACCCTACAGGTAATATGTATTTACATTTTTTCTTTTATAAGCACAAACAATGCTATCTCTTATTTTTATTTTTGAAAGTGTTATTAATTTTGTTAGTTTTGTTTGTTGTCGCTCATATTGAATTACAAACGAATAACGGCTGCTGCACTAGAATGTCTAAAACCTGGTGGCTCGTTGTGCATTCTGCCCTATGCAGCGCGGGCGCCACGCGTACGTGTGTACGATCTCATCTAGGAAGCCCCATCCTCCTTATATCACAACATTTCCGCATGTCATAGACGCGGACACGAGCCTCAACACCCTGCTGAATAATTCATCCGCCATCAAAACTACTAGATAATGTTACCTACCGCTTGACTTTCTCGTGTTCCCAGGCATCAATCATGTGTGTGAGAGTGTGCTAAGTGATTGATTACCCCCCTCGTATGCAGTCTGGACCAGTGAGGATGCACCTGTTGTTATCGGAGAAGCGATTCCGATTGGAGGGTTGTTGGTTACGGAGAGAGTTTCGTTGACCCACATTTCCCCTGTTACCGAGGAGGATGGATGTGGGTCGTACCGCGAGTAGTAGTAGTACTATGATTAGACCGCATTCAACGCCGTCAGTCTTCTGCCCGCTTTGCTCGGGGGCTTGCTAAGCTGCATGAGGCTCGTTGACACCGCGAACCGAACCGAACCGGACAGGACTATACGTACGTACTCGTGAAGGAAGACAAGTTTAGTGTGAAACAGTTTGACGGCTACTTGTGTTTAGTTGTACATCGAGGACCTGCCCTGGACGCAGGGAGAGATGAAGCCGGCGCTCCAGTAGTGAATACGACAACAAGGTAAGAGGAGAGACGCACCGGCGTCGCGACGCACGTGCGAGCGTCTACAACCAGCGTCAAGTGTCGTGCGAATACATCTTGTGTCAGTCGTGCCAAGTGAAGAAGTTACGAATAAGTTTTACATGTGTCTCAGTTGAATGGGAAAATTAATCACATTCGTACCAATATCTAGTGGCTCCACATTCTTGTGCAAATTTAAGTTTTCCATCTTTTCGCCATAGTTTTTTTAGTTTCTAAATCTGTTTGCAACTAATGATTTTGTGTATATTTATAATGAGAGTCTACGAGTGCCTATTGTTATTTTTTTTTACATTAAAAAAATAATAAAACGTGACACATGCTTAGGAAGGATGTGATAAGATGAGCTGGATTTGAAAGTGAAGCATGGCAAAAAAATTATACAAGACGAATTATCGTGAAAGTGTCGATCCAGTTTTCAAGATACCCATAGTGTTTATCCTGGGGTCATTTGGAGGTAATTACAAAAAATTGTCGGTGGTCGTTACCACCACAACGTATACAATGATAATAACATAAAATGAAAACGACTATACACAAATTGAAATACATGTAAGTAATTCATTCAAAAGCAGGAAAAAAATTACAAAAAAATATGGTGTGTTGTGATAAGCTTACCTAATATAATCAATTTGATTTTCGTAATTGGCACTAAATGTGAATGCAACCTTAAACTTGCATAGATTTTCATCGAACAATTAATATGAACGATATTCCGCTGCGAGCCAAAACGAATTCAATCCACAGTTTGGTTGGCCAATTTAGACGCAATTTAAAGTTTTTGCAATAAGTTTTTTTTTCACTTAATAGGATAGACGTTAAATAATAAAATATCTACATAAAAAATAAAGGTTAATATAATAAGTTTTATCAATGACGTATTATGGAATATCTTTGAATATCACAGGGTAGCAACTGAAAATAAAAACGAAAGTGTTAAAGTTACACGGAAACCGCAAATGGATAACACAATTCGCGGTGTTTTGCATATTCAAGAAATGGCAACTAATGCTTTCCTTGCTACATTTGAAATTTCTTAATTTGTATGAAAGTCAGTCGAAATTATAATAGTCTAATATTGATTGGACCACGAAGGTTGCAAATTTTCCACGACGTTTGTAAACTTTGAAACAAAACTCTTACAGTATATTATATAATAATTTCGTCACATCATAATTCTCTTGATGAGCATGGCCAATTTCAATTCAACACATTTAAATCCAAAAAACTTCCATTTATCGTCAATACGTAATCGGTTACGAAGTGGTAATCGTTTAAACAACTTTAAAACACAGTATTTCCAAAGTTCCTATACTTCCTGTAAGCAACCGATTCTTCTTCTACAGATTCTCATACTTGATCTCTTTTGGCCCTTGAATTGATATAGATACCTACCAACCAGATTGAAACCCACTTTAAAGTGTAAAACACAAATAGGTCTTGACACAATCTAATTGTTATGAATATGATTCTATTCGCTGAACGAGTTGTCATTCAGTTCATCACTAGATCGCGACGCGGCCAACCCAATCCATGCAGAAATAATAAATAACCAATTAACGTTTCGTCACGGCCAGGTCACGTTGACTAAGGCGTGAATAAAGCTTTCGAGACATTCCATGAACGACGCTGTAAATTAATAACCGCAAAGTTAATTTAAGCACATAGCCAAACATCTTTTACAATTATAATACATTTTCGCGCACATATATATTTTTCAAACCATTGGTAAAATCATTTTAAATTATACGGCATTTCACATCTTATACAGAGTATGAAATAATTAGTTTAAAGTTAACATTTAAATTTTAGACTGCAACAGATTTCAGAACCGCATTCTACAAATTCACACAAGTAATCAAATAATGACGTAATTAATAGCAATAATATAACTATATGCAATTTGGAGGAATGTAAAAGAACAAGCCGGTCGTTAACTCTTGACTCTTCGGCTACGGAATACTGCAGGTACTTAGCATTGGGTTTTCAATGACAACACACTATACTTTAACGACATCGTAATAACTAATGATATATTAATCAAGGGCATAATAACCGTCAATTGTCACTTAGTCCATTTGGAAACAGGTGTTCACGGACTATAGGTAAAATAATATATCTGTTAATGATTTAATGACCATTGAGAATCATGAAGCCAAGAGAGGAGTAAAATGGGTTCTATTACATTTTAAATGTAATTTTTTCGTATTTTTTTCACAAACTACCAGATAAAGTTCGAGTCATAAATACGTCTCTCAAAATTACAATTAGGCCTACATTGTATCATACTTCTACAGGCTACATGCATGCATACATTTTGGTTCGTACGATAAAATATTGGAATATGTGTTATAGTTCCATACTACTACAGCGCAGCGAACGTAGCCTACAATAATTGCATGCAATGACCAAGGTGTATCGAATCTTACACGCTCTAGTTTCTCCAACAATTCTCTGGGAGATTGAATAAACCTTGCAATCAAAAACACGTATTTGTACTGGCTATGTTTTCCATAGTGTTGTTACAGATGATAGACTACACTGCGTTATATGCATTTCAAAACATGTTTTATAATTTTTAAATACAATCAGAAATCACAAAATCTTTCCCAGTCAGGGATTGAACCCAGGTATCCCACATTCCGGGTATAAGGGCGCCTTATCCAACTAAACTAGAAAACGACAAAGTCGTTGTTAGACGAGTGAGCGAGTCAAATGTTGAATACGCGGGAACATCAGCTGCACACAAGCTGATTGATATATAGGTATAGATGATAGGGTTTTGATTTGTTATAAGGGCGCGTCAACTGTCTGGCAAAAATGCGCAACTCTAGCCTATGATAGGCTATAGGGAGGAAAGACCAACGCTGTCTAGATCCAGTCTTAGGTATAAGGGGAGAAAAGGGAATGATACCGGGTACTCAACACATGGCTCACTCACTCGTCTAACAACGACTTTGGTGTTTTCCTAGTACTTACATTTATAGCCGAATCCCAGGAACGTGTGTTTGATCCCGCAAATTGAATGGACTTCGATGACGCGTCCTTCGTCCCCATAAATCACGATACTCACTTTTTTGTCTCGTCACTACACGTAGTATAATCAATAGCACTTTAGTTTCAGTTTTGGAAATGATTTCCGCATGATTTATAATCGCACATCCGCACTTACAATCTTTGTACTTTCTAGAACAAGGTTTTGCAATTTTGGGAATAACAACGCAAGTGAAGAGAGAAAATCTTAAAACCGAATAGCTAAAACAGCATTTGATCGATACTTATGGAACTGTACGCTTGACAACTCATCGATTCGTCGTCAATCTATCAAAATACTTCCTCAGGACACGCCAATCAAGTGACGAACTATATGTCCTTCGTCAGTAGTGTCCGTCAGCTAATGGTCGGCGTTAAGGTTTGGTTGATAATTTTCCAGCGGCTAGAAAATGATCAACTTTGCATGGCAGTCAAAGAAAGATGTGTTCACTCCTCTGCGAGAGTAGATTATAAAAAAATATTGATAAGCAAGAAGGAAGTAACTAAAATATGTTTTTCGAATCAAATCCAAATGATTCAGACAAATTTTATTGTTAGTTAAGTGTTATATATTTTTATTCCGATTTCCAAAAAACAAAATATGTGCAAAGTTTTTGACGTCTGTGCTGTTCGTCCGTGCTGATAAGCGAGTGTTTATTCTACAATGGATCGGCGTATAGGCGAATAGGCCTAAATCACGTGGGTTACTCTATTGGTATGTACTCTTCCGGGACTGATCAAGTAGCCGAGCGGTTCTAGTGCGCGTCCAGCTTTAACTCACCCACCAAGGTCCTCGGATTCTCCTAGCTGACCTGGAGAGCACGTGGAGATTTAGAGGGCCCCATCACCAGAATAAATACTACAGGAACCATATTTCTCGATTTGGATAGTCGGGAAACACTCCCGTAGGTGGAATAATTAATATTTAATACAATCCAGAAATTAAAAAATCCATCCCGATCGGGGTTCGAACCCGAGTCTCCCACTTTCCGGGTGTACGCCTTATAGCCAATAATGTAACGACAATACAGAAGTTAAATAGTTACCGTCTCGGTGGTCTGGATGGCTAAGGCGTCCACCCGGAAAGTGGGAGACTCGGGTTCGAACCCCGATCGGGATGGATTTTTTAATTTCTGGATTGTATTAAATATTAAGGAACCATATTGTTCTCAAGCCGATATCTGATAATATCCACCTCATCGTTTCAAGACAAGCGCACAATACAAGAAGCGCTTGACACAGAGTTCTAGTACTGTGGTGTTCTCGGGACACGCGATACTGGGACGTTCAGCATCACCGGACTCGCTCGCTCACCAACACGCGTGCTACGCGCAGCACAGCTCGCCGCAAGTCAGCAGACTAAATTCACTGCAATAAACGAACGACCCACATTTCAGGAGACAAATGTACATAACCAAGTCGCACTCGCACTGTCCAAGAAGGACGTACATGGCGGTTTGCAGTTCACACAAAAACATGCAGGCCGGGCTATTAGAACAGCCGGCAAGAAGAGAGCCATACACGACACGAAGGTCGTTGCTGGTTTTTATTAATGTTCATCAACTAGAAACTGGTTGCCGTTTTTAATGCATCTCCTTGTCGTTTAAATGTTTTATTAGTTTCTAGTGGTAGATTCAAAGTTAGTACTTACGAGTGATAGTTGCAATTTATTTGCAAGCAGAACTAAAACAGGAAAGATTTATATCAGGGCTATATGAAACAATTATTAATATTCTTATACAATGACGGGAACGGGTTGAGTAAACAGGAAGCGAGGAGGCATGCTCATTTTACGCACTTTCATATTACTCAGCCAATTTTAGTTGCATCTATTTGTGTTTTTTTATAATTGAGTAAAAAAATATATATGAACTCATCTATCATAGCACTTTTCCATTAATTGATTATAGAAAATAAACAGAAAATAAATTCAGTTTTCTAGAATTTAAAAATCTGTCAAAATGGTCAAAAACACCCAAATAACTACCCAATTTTCTGATTTATCTACGATAAATATTTAAATCTTATATGAGGGGGCGTACAGATGTCCTTCATTATGAAATATGCCAAGTTGTATTAAGATGTAATGATTTATGGCTGCAGGAATACAAAATTAAAATACATCGCTCTAAGTTGATATTTTTGGTGGTGGTGCCGGGTATAGTTACCACAAAAAAGGTTTGCAACTAGACCCCAGATTCAAAATGGTGGAGGTGCCGGGTAGTTACCACAAAAAAGGTTTGCCACTAGACCCCAGATTCAAAATGGTGGAGGTGCCGGGTAGTTACCACAAAAAAAGGTTCGCCACTAGACCCCAGATTCAAAATGGTGGAGGTGCCGGGTAATTACCACAAAAAAGGTTTGCCACTGGATCCCAGATTCAAAATGGTGGAGGTGCCGGGTAATAAATTTTCGAACTCTCAGGGGGGCTAGCCACTACTTCTTTACCCTCACGGTTACCAAAAACATTCTGAATCATCCGTCGTATCTATTTTTAAAAATCTGTATAAAGAGTTGGTCAAATATAATTATGTTGATCGGCTAATACGAGCATACCCAGATAATGTGATATTAATTCAACCGTGAAGTTTCATAAACACGAAGGTTGCTGAAATGTTACATTGAGATTGCAGAAAGACTTGGTCAGAAACAAAAGTAAAGAAAATTCATCTCGTTTTTATACTTCCACACGACCCGCGCAGGCGCATCGTCTCGATTACCCTAGTTGCATACATAGACGACGTCACAGTCAACTCAGTCATAAATATGGATACATATTACTACGGCGACGTTTTACGGTAGATTTAAGAATGATGTTATATTTTGAATTGCTGATTGACTTTAAACGTGAACAGAATTGAGTTCATGGCCTAAAATGTTTACATTTCTTTTAGAAAAATGTGCTCGCAACCCTACTTTACGAGGAAGATTCATTGCAGTTTCAATCTTGTAAAAGAGCTGTGTGTACGTGGAACCATGAGCAGAACCACTTCGCAATGCTAACTCCTCGTGTTCTTGATTGCAATTGTAATGATTGAGACAGCTTATGCCCCAAAGGCGAATCTCAACATTTAAAATTTATACACCGTGATGCAGCAGCATCTATTGCTGAACTTTCGCTTGAAATATAATTATCTTCCACAAATTTCACACAACCTAATAACCTATAAGAAAAACATGGTTCATAACGCGATACTCTTCACACGTTGCAAGCGCAATAATCACTTTATAAAAACTAGTAATATGGCACTAATTAAATGTATATTATTATGATGGGCCATGCGTCAAGATAGCACACTCAACACTGTGAGTTTATATTAAAGCCTTTAATCCTTATCATTTTAATGCGAAAAAATTCGTTTGAATAAAGTAGGTATTGCAATAAATGATTAGCGTATTAGTGCCGACGATTACTTTATCGGGAGCCTTTCAATGTTCCATCAAAATCCTATTCCTCACATGGTTGCCTAATTATTGGTTAAATTTAATTCTAGATTTGAATTAACCTTCGTTTTGAATTGAATGGCATTGAAAATGAACATGAAAGAATCTTCCTTATATGGTGAAGTGTACAACAAACCACAAACTGTGTATGCTGATACCTGCAATCATGCAAAGCTCGCACAGGTGCTAGCAATCAATTACGTATTGATTGTAATATGATGGCCATTGGGCTGCGGAGAATGATAAACAGACACTCGCGGTAAAGACTTGATAAAACCTGACAAAAGAGGCGATAGAAACAGATTTCTTGGAACAGTCTTGCGATCAACTCAAATAGGTTCCAAATTAATAGGCTGTGAATAGTTGTCTTGTAACCAACAATTTGCATAAATCAGGTTGAATGTCTTCAAGGAAGCAATAACCTCAAAACATTGTTAAACACAGAGTTCTGTACACTGTCATTACCACGAAACATGTTTAAACGTGTTTTAACGTTGCACAGTGATCCAGGGGATTGTTTTGGAACAATTATTTGCAAAATATGTGAAAAGTTTGTATTGGACTGTTCGCTAACACTAATCAGGTGATTAATCTACACAATGTATTTAGAAATCTAGGGGTAACAAAGTTCAAACAACTAAAAAATATGCACAATGTTTCAAATCCTCGTTTTAGCAATTCATTACAACGTTAGAGGTTCAAACAACTTTGTACAATGTGTAAGAAATCGATTTTAAAGAAAATTTATTACAACAAACACTAACAGGTTCAAATAAACCAAGTTTTAAGAGTAACGTGAACAAGGAAAAACGAGGACTGGTACATTAATTGTAAATCCTCGGGAAAGAAGTAATTCCGACGACCAACAGGGATCTGCATCGACTGTAAGCTACAGGAAAATATATTGCTGTACATCAATGTATGGAATTAATGAAGTCCGTTCATAATAATTTGTTTATGATGACTTATCAAATTAATCAAATAGTGACGGCTTAAACAAACGTAGATATAGCAAAGAAATACATCATTCTTAATGTATACAAAGATGAAATATGAAATCATATGACCTATGACCTACACACAAGACTGCTGAGCGCGCGGGCTTCATCAAGGGAAATGAAACAGGCTGCCTAAAAGAGGCGTAATCATCTGTACGTTTATTAGCAGTTTTTCAATCACATTATCGTATGAATATGAGGCCCTGTAATCAATCCACGTTGCTAAGACATAGTCGTTAATAGTTGGGCTCCTGTGATTAATTCCACATTAAGTCCGCAACAATATCGTACACATTTACTCGTGTTTACGGGAGAAAAGGTAGCATGTTGTGGAATTATGTGAATGTCCACGTAACATCAGACAATGTTGAACATCGTAAATTTGAAATTTCTGGTTGTATTTGTATCGAATGTGCACGCAGTCTATAAAAATTTTGTTTCTCTTATGATGTAGGCCTTCTTTCTATGCTGTGCACCATTTGACCCTTTTCATTAGCGTATTTGGACACAGGAGAGACACCTCAAACGGTTATCTATTATGAACACTGCACTCTTCACTATATATTTGCGATTAGTCCCACCAGAACTGCCGTCGCTGCATGATTTACAAGTCTTCTACAAGCTTTGCAACTGATTGGCATTATTATATACTTTAGTCACGTCTGTTCATTACGACACTGCGTATTGGGGACGAATGTTACTTTAGCCCTATATTCATCGCAATGACATGCCTCGATGGCTCAGCCAGCCTAGCCTCGTGGTCTGTGGTCGTGTCAGGTTGACGTTGTTTGTACTCGATGGCTGCCGACGACCACTTACCACTTCGAAATGCATTTCCGCGATTATTTTTGCATTAGATTATACCCGTAGCCTATTTTGTACTAATTGAAATTCTGTGAACGTATTGCATAAGCGTTCTTAGTATACACAAACAAGTGTAAAGCCTAATTGGACGATATTGTCCATCCTTCCTATAATATCCTATAATACGTCTTATGGTATTCTTCTGGTGCCATGCTAGTTATATACAAGTTCGACTCTCACGAAATCCCGAATAGTGTATTATTGTGAATCTAAGCAGGGCTTTAGGCAAATTCTTGTTTGATGCAGTGTAACAGATACTCAAAACTAAGTTTAGTTGGCAAGTGCGAGCATAAAAAATTACCATGTCAATTTTATCCAACATTGTTTTTTAAATGATAAATAAACTGATATGGGTAATTTTGGATTTGTTATCGAGTCCTTATAATAGTATAGTTTTAAAAAGTTTTTCTAGATCACAACAATTGACGAAAAACGAGCAATGCTAAGTTTCATATGACTCAGCTGCAAGCTGCCTATACAGGATAGGTGTTTGCTAAATGCCAAATATTTTGTGCGCCAAAAACTGTACTACTTGCGATACAACTTCTAGCTAGCTTTATTATGTATTGCGTATGTTGACTTTTAACATATGATTGTCATCCAAAATAAATGATATCTAAATACCGTACTTAAACAGATTTTGGAGCAAAGACGCATACAAACACTTTTAATGAAAGTACAATCAGGATGAACACATTTGTCTTAGCTGCAGATTTGTATAACAGATATATGGAAGCTAAATATCAATAAAACCTTCCTGGTGGCCGAAGCACACACATAAGGTTTGCTAATAAGCCAAACCAATAACCTATATAACTGTACTGCGTCTCTAGATAATTCGCAACATCATAGCCAAATGTGCAGCATCATTTTTCATGAATTACCTGTTTAACACTTCGATTACCCTCGTTGCAAAACAACCATGCAACGAATTAAACCCATACATGCACAACACTAGTGCCAATTATATTTGAGTCACCGACGTGTTGGTGGTGACAGGTGTAGGTACATCTCTAGGCGTCGGTTTCTTTCAGGTGCCGACATCCCTAACAAGAAATTCTGGTCACAGCATCGCGGAGAGCCGCATAAGGCGAAGGCCATGTCACGACACGACAGGATAGGGAGAGAATGAGAACAAGGCAAGCCACTGAAACGGATGCTGTCTGAAGGTAATTTACTCGATTGATTGCATTAACTTAACGTGGTGGCTTGTCTTTACGTGCGTTTCTAAACTCTTTGGTTAATCAAGGCACAAGGTGTACAAAATGGACGAGCTGTGTAGGTAGTGCTTTATCAACCCCTGTAAATAGTGAATGTAGCAGCTGATGGTATCAGTCTTTTTGTAGTTTTTGGAGAATTACTGCCTTGAATAGTGGTGTGAAGCAAATCAAGAATGAAATGGGAATAGGAATAGGAATAGGGATAGGTACATAAACTAATACCCGGTAAAACTAAGTAGCAATTGCTTTTGATTGAAATGAAAGTGCCAACGAGTCGAGCCATAATGAACAGTGCAAACTTGATTGGAAACATTAGGTTACGACTCCAAACTCAGCTACAGTGAGCACAAGCCTGCTATATAGTTTTGAACCCTACACTTTAATTTTTGATACCTACAGCACTGGTAATCAATTTCTCTCTCAATGTGACACTAGATTATGATGCACATATTTCGTGATAGATGTAGGATTGAGTAGAAATGAATCCTGGCATTCAACATAATATGAATTAGAAAATGGTATAAAAATAACTTCTGCTAAGTTTGCCGATTAAAGAGTCGAATCCGAAGTCTTCAGGATGCATGCTCATGCACAAGTGAAGAACAGCGCAGGATAGGACGAGTAAGCTTAACACATTTTGATCACACGCGTATACTTGATTCGTAAGACGCCGGTCGCCCTAGTAAAGAAGTTGTTTGTAGCTGGCAAATATAGATTGGTTTCCGCTAGTAAAATATAGGTTTGTAGAAAATACACCAAATTATAATCATTTTGGAGTAAACGTAATTGCGGTGTATGATTCACATGCGTTGCTGTAAGCTAGACCCTAAATTACCGCCTAAGTATCTAGAAAGTTACTGAACCACATCCAGCACGCCTTGATTGTTGTCTTAATACTGTTCCTCGCAATGATGGTGTGGGAACATTAGCGATTTGATCAATGGCCAACGCAACGGCCAGCGAACATGAATGGTTTCACTTTTGCATGATTAACGGAGCAGGTACGAATACCTATTTAACTGTTAAGTGTTGATAATTTTTCTTAGAAGACTCACCGAGTTTTTTTTTCTAAGTATTTACGGGCAATGTCACGTTTTCCTTACGAAGTATTATAATTTGATCAACAGCTAAACGCATCCCAACTTAAGAGTTGTTTCTCACGTTTCTTTGGTGTCCAGCCAGGTCTAATCACTTCTATGAAGTCATCGAGCGAGATCGATTTATGGATGAAAAGGAAAGTGAGATGCTCTTGACTTTACGTCGACTCGACTCCATACAATGTAAAACATTTTGTTTTGTATTAATCATTCGAAAGTATGGATCCATCCTATGATCAACATGCCGTATACAAACCATGGTATAACAGTGTGTATAAATGTTGCCATTATGGTATGGCCGCTTGACCAAGATAGGGTATTTGTAGCGGGAAACGAATATTCTTGGCTTAGCGAGAAAGCATAAGTTTGATTGTGAAATGAGTACATATTGGCGTTGTATTCTTAAAAGAAGAAATCCATAATGAGGTCAATGCCACCTATACAAAAAAATCCCAAATTACCGTTATAATTTTCCCGTGTATCAGTTTCACTTGTCATTCCTTTGATTTCCATTTTTTCATTTTGATAAATCAACCTGCTACGGTGATGCTGCATTACTCCTTGTTAATGCCAGTCACATGGAGGTACCTTGGGCCCGCCCAGTGGAATCCCTGTAGAGTAGCATGCGGTGTAACCAGGCTCCTAGGGTGGGTACAGCATATCGACATGCACACACTACGGCTAAGTGGGCAAGGTGTAACCACAGATAATATATTACACTTTCCCCTCCGATCTGTTATCTGTGGTGTAACCTACTAGCAAAACACATCAGCTCACAGTAGGACACGAATATTGATAAGATGATCCTTCCTCTGTTTAAATTTAGTTGATTTTGGTGGAGGTGCCGGGTATTATAAAGAGGGATAGAAAGGGAAAACATACGTTTTGTTCGTGCATTGAAATCTCTTTGTTAATAGTTGGTGTTGCCGGATATTTAGGCCTTAACTTATGTAAAGTTTAAGTGATGCTAGCCCTTCCCCCTGACGCCAACGTACCCAAAATCATTCCTTTTTGAAGTGCAATGAGAACAAAAACGCATGTCAATCCAAGGTCGTGTTCAGTTTTTATTGTTAAACGTGACACACGCACAGACGGACAAATAATAATGCTCACCAATTTCTTAAAATATTGGAAATTAATGCAGATATTTTAATAATACTACCAACAGTTACCTAACTACAGCTTCAAAGACAAAGATGATGCCATAGATGTATTCCATCGTACAAGTAGTTTGTCGATAAGTTATAAGTACCTACTAGTTGATTAGTGCGTGTTTGAAGTTGATAATTAGCCCACCATTGCCTTGCGCAACAAGTTTCTTAGAACAACGCCACATGTTTGTTGTCGTCGTATGCGTCACTGTGAATCGCTTCGACCTTCTCACACGCGCATTGAACTCACTATTAGACTATCAGACAGACAGACACCCACCCAAGCCAGGCTCGGGTCATGAGTCACGAGCACTCTCGCTTTCAGTGCCGCGTTAGCGTGCGGTGCTACGTGACAATGACACCGGAAACAACGCCCTGCACCTGTAGCTCGCTGTAGCTGGTGTCTAGTGGGTGGGCTATTAAGAAACACGTCGTAGTTCTCATGTATTAATTTAATATTTATATATTCGCAATTGCAATGAACACACGAACAATACAAAATGACGTTTGCCAGAAAAAGGCATAAATGTATCTGTCAACCGAATTATCAAATACTTATTAAAACTAAAAGAGTAAATTGCAAAGATTATATACCTACATTTTTTATTGAGGTACGTGAACATAGCATTTCGATAATGAAAATTTGTTAACACTTTCTTGTTTAGACCCAACATTTTCCTTACATTTTGTAACAACTATTTTTTACCTTCTTACAAAAAAACCGGCAAAAGGGCATTCCTCTCTTTTATGAGGAATATCTCATACACAAGCTTTTTATGTTAAAACATGCGAAAATAAAATAAAGTATAAACTGAAATGAAAGTTCGATACAAAAAGTGAGAATTTTATGTTAAATAATTAAGGAGAAAATTTGCCATAAGCATCTCTTTTCTTTTCTGTCCGTACGTCCAGCTGTGCGTGTGTCACGTCTCACAATGAAATCCGAACATGACGTCCGGTTGACGTGCGGTTTTTGTTGGTATTGCCCTTCAACAAGTATGGTACAGAATGTTTTTGGTTACTATGAGAGTAAGGAAAGAGTAGCTAGCACCACAAAAAGTTTTTAGATTCGTGACCCGGCACCTCCACCAATACTGAGTTAACATAATACATAACATATTTAAAGCAGCGTCCGCACAAATTGATCAGTGATAAAGAACTAGTGATTAACCTTTCAAGGTTAATCGTTAGTCAAATTAATTCCAAACAATGAAATCTTAATTCATTAGCTGAGAATGGTAGTTCTGATTGATGAGGTTAAAAACTTGACAAAGAATTGAAATATTTTCAATCCCTTAATCAGTAGTCGTTAAACTAATCATTAGTGAATAGGTAATTTGGAAAACGTCGACACTTCAAAAGTCCCATGCATCAATTTGATTAATCACTAATCATTAATCGTTGGTGGTTTTTCTGAAGCTTGTTTCACCATGCAGTGTTTTGTGGTAGGGTCGGGATTTTGAGCACCACTTAGGTGGCAATCAACTCTATTGAATGAAATTAAAGATTTATAAACATATTAGAAATCAATGAAGAACATCAAAGGTTCTACCTTCAGACTAAAAGCACATAATTTAATGCGGCTAAAGCAATGTGAATAAAAGAGAATGAAATTGAATGTCTAGCTTAGTCATAGTCACTTTATCATAGAGTGATAAAACCGAGACAACGGCATTCCAAGATCGAGTACTGAAGTGTGCATAATATCTTACTTGTCTTGTTGGAGATCTTATCTACACTGCCATCAATCATAAAGCGTCGGTGCACTCACATCAACTCTTTTTTGTCAACAACCATTACAAGAAACTGCATCATATGCAGTGACTTGAACTTACGTGAGAAATTACAAGAATATGAGAGAAAAAGTAATATGCAATCTTTCATTACATAAACATTGCTTGTGCACGTGTGCTTTTACCTTCACCTAGACGTTTTGTTTTTTTTACGTATGACTATTATTTATCCATATGCGATTTAGATGTCAGATGACCTTGATAAAAAGTATATAGATACATGTTAGGCCTGTGAACAATGCTTCGTGGGACTTGTTGTAAGTGTGTGGGGGGGGGGGGGGGGGGTAAAAATTTAGTGCAACACCATTTGCCATTTTTAGTCACGTTATGTTGCAAATGTCTTGTGATTCAGAGTACATGGTAACACCATTTTGTACAACAACTCGACTCTACATAATGTCTGCATTTTTTTAGTAGTTTTAAAAGTCATGCAATGCCAAGCAACACATTTATGGTTTCGTTATTTGTATTGAATAATACTTAAATGTAAGTCTACACATTTCCTTTAAATTCCACTATATAATAGATTCAAAATTATACTATATATTATAATGTGTCAGAAACGCCGCATGGTATATGACTAGGTAGTTGTCCATTAAATTTATATTTCTACACATTCATGCTTACATTTTAAATGAGATAGAAGCTAGCGGGTAGCCGAGGTAGTTTAACCGATTCCCACTAGAACACCGAAGTTAAGCAAACTCGGGCGTGGTCAGGGGTAGAGTGGGTGACCGTTTTGCCCTGAAACTCACGTATATCGCTGGTTAGAGCAGATGGAGGGTTCGAGAGCTAGTGTAACGGCTTCGTTCTCCTCGACGTCTGCTCGGCAGTATGGTTAGTGGAGGAACCTATATGACTGTCAAGGTTACACCGTCCTTTTGGATGGTACTTTTCGAAAGGAGTAGGCTACGTACCGGTACTGGGTTTCCCCTCCTCCCTTCTGTTTACAGTGAGCATAACATTTCAAATGTCAAAATATATTTGAGAGTTAATCGATCAAATTATTTATTTGTTTATTAAATTTCACTAAAGTCGTTTTATAGTAACTTATTGATAGTTGCAATCAAAAGCAAATTTAGTATTTCTCGTAGAAGACAAATCTACGTGACACTGACAGCATTAACATAATAATTATTATATAGTACTCGAATTGAAATAAATTAATACTAAAATACAAACCCGGTTCTGTATCGTCCTTCTTAGTCCTCCTCAAACCCGAAACAAAGTGGATGTTCTCTTCATTCCGACGAAAACAAGTTTGGGCTCACATTCTACAAGTAATTAAACATGTAAATATACCTTTATGGCACGTGGATTGTAGTTTACGTGGCCGACCCCTGACACAGTGCATTTACTTAAGAGATACAAAATACTAGCTACTCATTATTCATAAGAGAAATTTCCTCCGCAATGCCGATCTATCAACCACAGGCCTGAAGACGCCCGAGAGTAACCGGTAAGCGACAGTGAACACTTACTGATCCTCAGATTTATCATCTTAAATAAATACAGGTTTCTCTCCAGTCTCCGCCAGGGTATTCGAACATAAAATCTTTAAGTAACCATTGTCCATTCTTGGATTTTATAGGTTAAATTATCTGGGAAAGCATTCGGTGCTCGATGTGTTTTAATGTCCGTGGTCCCATTGAGTAAAGTGTTGATGGTAAGTTCAAGTACGATTTGCCTGCCGGCAGTTAAATAACCCAGATCATCATACAGTGATATGCCTATTGTTTAATTGCTAGAACATAATGTAGGGGCGTACTGCAGTGTTTTGACCCTGAGAGCCAAAACTCGACCGAGGTAAATAGGTTAGTGTGTTTGCCGCCACCTTGGGGTGAGTGTGAAATGACGTCAACAACGCAGCCATCACACTTGTGACCGGGCGGGGTATAGGCACTGCTGCCGCATTGCTGCAAATAATGCCAATGTAAAAAGTGATTCCTAGGTCTTGTAGGTTTATCCTAGCTTGAAATGAGAAAGATAGCATGTTTGTTGGGTTACTGCCGATTAGTTTAGCAGCTCGTTTTTATAGCAGAAGAGACTGGATTCCTTTGTGGCAAACAAATATCGATGCTTACGGTAGCTATCGTCACTGAAGCGTGACACAATACACTATGTCCACCAATGAAAGTCAATCCTTATAATGAGTGACTGAACAACAAAATCACGTTTTTATTATACGTATTGTAGTCGACCAACTCAATTGAAACGTGTAAAGTGATGGTATGAAATCCAGAACAACGAATACCAAAGCAGACCTGGGATTGAACCCGGGCCTCCCACTTAGGTCCCCCACTTAGGTAGGTCTTAGAAATCATTAGTCGGGATTAAAAATATCTTAGTGGATGAATATCTGTGTTATCAGTTCCATCCACGCAAGAGTTTTGCAATTTTTAATGTTATATTAAATTGAACAATTTTAAAAATTTCCAGATTGTAGTAGCTATTTTTGTTATAAAATTACGCTTGAGTTACACATACGGATGAAATATTGCAAACGAGTATATTGTATTTGTCTTTCCTGCACTAAACATGTTTACTTTAACTAACATCTGTTTTTTTGTCATGCATCCAATATGTATTTGAATTGTTGCAGTTTCAATTTTGCAAGGTACAATCCAAATAGCTACAAACAAATATACGACCATTTACATTATAATAGTCCTTTGACGCCTTTTTTAATCAAGTAAAATAATGTACCTTATCAATAATATCGTGTAACTAAAATGACTGTAAAATAAAGAATTTCAGAGATAGTTAATTAATAATATATATATATCCTATTTCTTGATATTCCATACGGTTTTCAACCTAAAACACAACTATAGGTTGATTATATTTTTTACTACCGTGATCTCACATAATTAATTATCTAGTCCAAACATGTAGTGGTTTGCATTCGGATTAATGGCAAGTACAAACAAATAGTGAAACTTCCACGCAGATTAGTTTGACTTCTTGCCAATCTTAAGAAACGACAGTGTTATGAGTTTGCTAATCGATAAAAACATTCTGGCCATTGAATATGCGTCATGCTCCATTCAATTGCAGTGAAGGAACTGCACAATAATCGTTCATTTATAATTCACTGCAAGTAGAAAGTTTTCCTGGTACAGATAATGATTATAATAACGGGAAATAGTGATTCTCTTTTTGTATACACTATTATGAATCGAGTAAGCAAGCACATCTGAGGAGCTAGCGCATGGGGGCTTGTACTTAGCATGTAATTATCTTGTCTGATGAAATGTATACTAACTTATGTAAATGATGAGAAGCCAAGGTGATGACTGGATTACATTCGTTTTTTCTAAATTTAATCTGAAGAAACAAAAATTCTCATGTGCGCGTTTAGATTGAGTTTATGGCCTACTCTTCTTAATAATCGACAGAAAAATACACGGGCATTGTAAGTTTTTGTTACCACTTTCTTTATAATGTTGAGGTAATTAAGCTATTTTTCACCAAAAGTGGTTTTATTAAGAGCAGAGGTTGTAAAATTTAAGGTCTAAAATCATGCGAATTAAAGCTTGTGTATCACAAGACACAACACGTAATAAAATGCACAACAATAGCTTAGTTAGTTGGTAAGGCTTCAATGTTGAGTTTCTAATAGATAAATTTTTCTATGTGAACAAAACAACGCATGTATAGAAATTTCAATAATCACGTTTCATACAGATTTAGATCATAAGATCCTCTTCTATAGCTGTTAAAAATTTATAAGTGAAATCTTATCGAAACGTCGGCCCAACGAAAATATATGTGGCATTATAACCGAAAAAACGAGTACATTATATATATTTTGTTCTGGGTTCGATCCCCAGTCGGGACATACTTTTATGACAATTTCTATCATTCACTAATAATATCCTCAAAGCGGGCTTATGCTTAAAAACGTTATATTCATACTATTCATATATATTGTTTAACCTTGGCTTTATAGTAGGCGACTATGACGCAATATAATTATATATTAATTTATGACGCTTTTGGTAGTATTTAGACAAATAGGCATTTTAAGAACTTCGTGGGTTAGTTCGAACACGTGATGAGGTAATTATACTCAGGACGTCTGTACCGTAAGACGACATTATCTAATAGTTACATGTCCTACAGACGCCAGACGGTCCAAAACGTTGACATGGGTAAGTCAAATCGACGTGGCGAAATAACCCGACAAGTCTACAATTGTGATTCTAATAATTGATATATATATATGTATATCTACTATGACGCTGTTTTGTTAGTACTTTAGACAGAAATTAGGCACTTTTTTAAGGAACTTAATTGATAAAGAAACTTCAGTGTTAGTTCCGAAACGTTGAGAGGTAATTATACTCAAGGAGTGGCTTAAACAGTAAAACACAATTATTTCTAAAATAAGTTAACTTAATGTCTAGCCACGCAAGTATTCGTCAACATATATATTAGGAACTTATTATACATGGTAACCTTACAAAAACGCACCTGCTCGCATCATTACTGTAACTCAAGGAAGGGTCCACTAAACTAAATCATCACCATATGTGGCGTCCCAGTCACGATGTGTAAATTGCCGGCGATTCAAACTAGTTTTTCATCATCCCTCCTTAAAGTGAAAATGTATGATTGCATAAATTTACTCGAATTTTTGTGAAACAATTACGATAACTTCGTAAAAAATAACAAGTTCGGTGGCCATTTTTGATTATGGCTGTTTTGCGAGGTACGTTTATATTGCATGTTGGGTGTGGTGTTCGAGTTTAAAACTGATTTCACTCGCAATGATCACCAAAATGCGCGTTCTTCCATTAATGAAATGTGCATCTCTAGAAGGGGTACCAATTATTCTCTAAGTTTCTACTCTTGCCCACATTGTTCCGAGAAGAAGCGACGTATTCCCGCGCCCCATTGCAGCTCTTGGACCTCGTTTCTTGCCTCCACGTCGTCAGGCACGGCTTCTGCGGGCTCGTCAACGTCTCATCCCTGCACGTCTTCGAGTAGGTGTAGTGGACCCACGACTAAGTTACTCTCCTTCGGTGTCTCTTGTGGGACTTTTTCTGCCACGGATGCTGCTACTTATTACATCCAGTGTAAACACCTAGAGGTTTGTTGCCATTCCCGATCTCCTGTGGTATTTAACCGAAATCAACGGTACCTGTCACCATCCACCATGCAGCGCAAGGACGCTGTCCACCGCTCAAGTCTGGCACACATAAGTTTTTTAGTTATAGATGCTTCGCACCAGGGACTGAAATACCAGGGGGGAGGCTTCGAGCCCCACGACCATTCCCCAAAAAAGACAGACAGGATAGACAGTCAGTCTCAGGCCACATTCCCCTCCACAAGTATCTAATAATATGGCATGAGTGTTTTCTGACTTTCGGGATATATAAGGTGCCGTACCATGCTTCAAAATTAATAGTCTTACATTATAACAGTTCGTCAGATAGTGCCACTTGTTATTATATTATTTTATTGACGCTTTATGTTAGTGGCACAAAATTGTAAAACATTATTTAAATCATATATTATTTACTGGTTTGAGTGTGCTAGAAATCGTCCTATTAAATTTCTCCGATTAGGAATAGAACCCAGGACCTCCGTAGTGGAAATAAAATGAACGCGGCAGAATTATCTTCGATTTCATCACAGTGTAGTCACAATAAAAGTTATTTAATAAGTGAGTGTGGTGATTATTGTGGCCGCGATAGCTCAATTGGTGATAGCATCCGTAGCACAGCTGGAGGATCAAGGTTCGATCTCCAGAGGGGCATCACTATTACGACACTGCTATCAAGCACATTACAACATCGACCATAAAGTAGTGATTATATCTCAGCAAAAGACGTGTAATATTCTGAAACCTCATAAGTTAAATGGGGACCACAATGTCAGCAGAACAGATAGATAATTCAATATTGGCCAATGAGTATGACATTTGTGCCCCCAACAGAGCTATGTTGAGTTCACAATCAAGGCATGTTGGCGTAATAGAGTAATCCATTTTCTGCATCCATGGCTGCATTTCGTTGCATAACCCTAATACATATATTGTACGGTATACTTAGAATTGTTTCGTTTCTCAAGTTCAAACGTAACGATATGCATTATTCATAGACTTTTTAAAGAATTCTATTCCATTGTCTTTCAGCCTCCTATTCTCATAAAACGTTTTGCCTAATTTTCGTTTTCTTTTGGTTATCTAGTTGTTCCATCAGCTTAGAGGTGGCCCTCGTTTAGTCGCAATTAAACGGTTTTGTCTTAGATACACGTGGTTAAAACAGAGAGAATCTGTTTGTTGCTGGATATACATGGATTTATCACTTCTTTCATTCTCCTCGTTGGCGTTTCCCACATTAACAATTAAATGAATTTGTTCCAACGTTTTCTAAAATAATATCTCCCACAATTATTATGTTCGAGCACGGCCCTTTAGTAAACCACCAGCAAGATTCCATTCAAGAGTTTAGATGTAATAGTGTGCCGGCTACAGACATGTATAACATGCATGTATACATACATACGAGCATGTTCGTAAGCCACAAGAGTTTGCGGAAGTCAATTCTGCCATGTTAACTGGTATCGCAATATCTCCTCTTGTAGACAAATGATATTCACGATTTTTTTACTATCTAACTTTGGGATGATGCTAATGTGCGTCCCGGGAGTACTTTTTAATTAACTCGCTCTACAATCTACATCCCCTTAAGCGCAACGAATTGTAAAATTAGTATTTTCGATTTTAGGACCAGTCACTAAACCGATTCCAAAACGAAATGTATGTTGAAAACTGTTTAAAAACGAAGCAAATCCTTAGCCAACAGGTAAAATTATTGTATTGTGGCAAATTATTGTTTTGTGGGGGAGTGGGGTACGGTGGTATAAAGCGAGTCAATAAAAGAGCAATACCAAAGCCGCACCTAGCATTGCCCTAAAGTTTGTATTAAAAAAAACTCGTAAATATCCTTGGTCTACAAGAGGAGATATTGCGATACCAGTTAACATATATAATATGTATAGTCAGAGTTCACTCCCGCAGAGAAGTGCACAGTAGTGTACGAAGTCAGTTTTCATGCTTTCGAGACTAAAACATTTGCTTCCTATTTTCTGTTTAAAGTTAGCACTTCAACGTGTGGTCAGCTATACTTGTCTGACGAAATTACAAGACGAGCCTAAGAGAGGGTGGCAATAATGCAATATGAAATTATCTGTCACACAAAACTGCCTGGCAAAGATATATCGATATTTTAAAATATGTTAAGGGAAATGTAGATAAGTTCAACAATTTGTGTTATCTTGAAAATGTTTTAACGGAAAAATTTTGAACAGGAATATAATCCAAATGCTTCTAATATCCAACAACAAACAACATTGTTTTAACATTTTAACATTTTAACATTGTTGTTAAGCGTATCTGCTTCCAATGCAGAAGGTCCAGGGTTCGATTCCCGTCAAAGTCAGAAGTTTTTTAACTTCTGATTTGGACTTAAGTCCATCAGTTTGTGTCTTAGGAGTTTGTAAACGGTGACTTTGGAGCCGTCCTTGCAACGAAGCACATAATAAATTCAGAGTTGTTCTGAATCGGCCTTGTTGATTCTGGCGTTGATTCGCGGGTGTTCGCACTGTCCATACCACTGATTGCTATATTTCCTATTAAAAAATATCTATCTTTGGTTGGTTATCGCTCATTGTCGATTGCGTCGGGCCTACAGGGTAGGCTCAGTCGCTTTGATTTACTGTCCCTCACTGAAAATCAGTTATATAACTGAGTGGGTAGACTCTAAATCCAATTTATTTATTTATTATTTATTTATAATTATTATGAGTCAGTTACCAGATGGGAATATTTGGTTATACAGTGCCATATTATAAGAATTAAACCCATTTCCCTACTTGCTTTACCCTTTGAATCTACGTACCTGCCACACCCGAGCGTATGAGTCAACGTGCAAGTCACAAAATTTAGTATTTGCGAATAATCGTCATTACGATTCATGTTCCGCATTAGAAATATTGTCCCGGCATTTCGCTAAGGTGTTAAGTGGTGAAAAGTGTCACAAATTATTCAGTGTACATTCATAAACAAATATTGATACACGTTAAACGAAAGTTACTATGTCTGTGTACATCAATAACAGGAGCTCTCAAAGTGTTTGTCTTGCAGAGAAACGCGTCAATACAGTGTAGGCATGTGTATTTTAGATAATAACACATTTACGAGTAGGCTTTACCACTTATTTGTTGAGTAAGTCTCATGGAGGTAACGTGTTTACAGGACACAGATTACAGAAACGAATGACTGGATCTTGGAAATAACACACGCATGCATTGAAAGCCTTGGCAGAATAAGAAAAAAATAGATTATGCATTGGAGGTAATCGTCAATCACATTTATTATAGGTAGCGATGCTCCCGTATGTGAATCACTTTTCTGTATGTCCGTCCATCTGTGCGTATGTCATCTCAATGATAAAAAGTAAAGGCAGAAAATGACCTCCGATTGACATGCATATTTTGTTGACATGAAGATTGATTTTGTTGACCCTGGTGGAGAGGGGGACTAGACTAACCTCACTCAAAAGGGGGAATTTTTAGACCGGCACCACCACCAAAAGAGCTGGGAGAATTTTTATTTGTGTGTAATTCTTCGACAATCTATTGATTTTGAGCTTCGCTTCCTACTTTACGTATTCCGTGTTATGCTACCTTGTACCACACATAACAAAAAACTTGTAAAAATACAGCCAAACCTTACACAATCAACATATCTTTGGATTATACTTGCAATATTAACACAATCACTTGCAATTCCCAAATTATACAGCATTGTGTATTTTATTAAACGGTGTATACGAGCGATCTTAATAAATATGATTAATTTTTCTGTCTAAGTTCAGAAAATACAGGATCGACTGCCTGTTGTTTAAGGCGACCATGATGATCTTGTTGGCGAGAGTAGAAGATGTACTACAAACAAGGAATTGTCAAATATAGAAACGCCATGACTTATATACACAGGTTACGTGCAAATGAAACAGAGACTTCTTTTAAAAATAGTTTTTGGTTGTCAAAAATTTTATTGCAGACAACGTGGAAAAAAGATTTTAAATCCATCATTTCTTAAAACTTTTTACCTGTTGTCTACTAGGTGGCGTACAGATATCTAGAATTCTGTCAACTTTTGTTATGGTAATTATTTTGTTAAAAGAATTTATTACACTCAATCTCGTTAAATTTCAAAAGAAGTTTCGTGAGAACGTTTGAGATTAAATGATTTGGCCGTAGAATATCGTGCGTTTATTAAAAAAGAAAACGTTTAGAAAACTGTTGACTTTAATTTTTTAGTTTAAAAAAGGGATTAATCCATTGCGGTGTCAAATTTCAATACCCAGCCTCCGTTACCTAACTCCAAGCAATCGTCATTTCCTTGCCTGTAACGGACATTGGTTATAAGTAAATTCCAATTACACATCTTACTGCGATCAATTAATAAATAACATTTCGTGAGACGACATTTTGAGATTTTGGCCACCTCAGATTTGTCGCCGTAAGTTTGAAAAAAACTTTCGATTAACTTAATGTAACTTTTTAACTTTTTGAACGATTTTGCCACAAAACTATACAGCAACCCGCCTAGGTGGTATGTACATGTGTGCAAAAATTTCAGGTTGATCAGAGAAACGGTGCGACCTGTATCGAAGCAGTAACAGAAAAAAAAAAACAAAAAAAAACAGACATTCGAGCCATAAGAGTCAAGTGGAGACGCTCGCTTCGCTCGCTCAATAAGACTACGCCATATTTATATACACAGGATTCATAAGTGACAAATAACAGAGACTCTTCTTAAAATATGTTGTTGTTGTCAAATAATTTTTTGCAACACGTGGAAAGTTTTAAATCCAGATTATTAAATCTTCTTTCCCAAGATGGTGCTACTGTGGCTACAGATTTCTAAGCTTCTAGTCACACGTGTTTTTATTTATATTATTTTGACTGTGCACAAAAAGTTATAAGACAAATCTCGTTAAACTTTCAAAAGTAAGTTTCGTTAAACTGTTTGAGATTAAACTGGACTGCGGTAGAAATATGTGTTTATAAAACGAACGTCCTCAACATGTTGCGATTTAATTATTTTATGTTTAAAAAAGTATAATCATTGCCGGTTGTCAACGTCCAATACCCAGACAATTCTTACAACTCAAGCCTCGATCATTTCTTGCCTACAACGCAATTGGCGCCACTTACAAAGTACGCGCAATTATATCCTGGGTTTGATTTTACATGTGCAGATTGAAATCAATTAATGGAAAGTAAACGGTGCCTTTGAGACCACACGTTTGTCGACGTATTCCATCTGAAGCCCAGCAGGGGGCATGACTTCCAAGTTATCGCCGATGATGAGAAGATCTCTCTTGGTTCAACTCACAGAGGCATCGGAATCTTCCAAGTCACTCGACTTGACACGGAAAAGAAACCTACTAAGTATTAAATTGTTTATAAAATACCTCCATTATCAACTTTTGGCGTTTCAAATTTTATCCAAGTATTATTTACACTTGAGTCCCCGTTTACAATGGGGTTTCTATTATAACATGGTCTATACCCAAGTGAAAGCAGTTAGTTCGAAGAATGCGACAATGCAACAACAATCATTGTCATAATAGCTCATAAAGAATGCCCGTAATAAGTTAAATATGACGAAACATTTTATCACTTTCCGCTGTCGAGGCCGGGACAAAGACACTCATCACTTTCATTCGTCTGCAAAAGATTACGGTGAGAGTGTCTCGGGTTTATTGGTCACCATTAGTGCCTATAGTCACACATGGACGTGGACGTCTGTCATTGTTTGTTCGCACATGCCCAGATCCCTCCTGCCGCGCTCGCTTTCTCCGGTACAGAAGAATCAGGACAGAACACCTGATGATGGCGTATAGAACTCTTTTAGCTACTAGCATTCTGTACACCCGTTATAATTAATTAAAATTAATTAATTAATCGAGAAAGAGTTCAACTAGACCTGGTTGATTAATGTTTTTCTCGTAAAATGATAATTGAGAGTTTATACGGCGTAGAATCTAGAACAATTAGGATGTAATTGACTAATTTGTAACCTTAATGTCCTTCAAAACACAATACCACCATAATGTCTCACGATGACTGTGCCAAAATATGGAGAAAAGTAAATGGCATTATTTATAGATTAGGTTTGAAATGGAAAGGTTACGATTACTAATTACCTTTAAGAATATAATATAGTGATAACGGAAGACTGTATGAGTGGAGCTATATTTCCCATTAAAAATATCGATCTTTGGTTGGTTATCGCTCACTCGTCGATTGCGTCGGGACCTACAGGGTTGGCTTGGTCGCTTTGGTTTACTGTCTCCCACTGAAAATCAGTTCTATGACTGAGTGGGTGGACTCTAAATACGAATTTATAAATTTATTTAATCAGTACTGTTAGTGCACCACCCGGTAGTATATTAAATTGTCTATGTCATCAGAGAAAAAAAATTAGGAATTTATTATTGCCAATGATAAATGCGTCACATTTGTTGAAAAGCCGCGTTTTGTAAGATTACTTGGCAATGATAGTCAACATACAGGATTTCAACCGTTCACACAGGGTAATAAAATAATGTTAAATGATTAATACGTGGTGACTAAGCTAGTTGACTAACGTTTAATAACTCACAGTTAGTTCTTAGAAAGAGCCAATTAGCAGGAAAACTACGATGTAATGAGAAACACTTATCACGAATCCTTGTTACCTTAGTAAATCATCGCACAGTTGGAGTTGGGGCAGACAGCAGATTTGATATCAGAGGCTAATAAAGATTATTCCGCTTATTACACTCATGTCAACGTTGGCTCATACTACTAGGGTGCAGTCTAAAGCACATGGCGAACAAGGAATATGGGATGGAACATCATGACTTTTAGAAGTAGATATAAGGATGATTTCTATTTTTTTTAAACATTTAAATTAAATCGAATGATGTGAGATTAAGGAATCGACGAAGAATCAATTCTCAAGTTAAAGCAAGTTTTAGTAGGTAGGCCTAAGTTTTAAATTATTAACAAGCTTTAAGTCATTAATTTACCAATTTTATGTTAACCAACGACAACAGCATTCACTCCACTATAAATTGATCCGTTTCTATTAATTGATTATTTTTTTTAAAAATGTATCGTCATGCCACAACGTTATCAAGCAATGTTTAAATATATACGTCAGGACCAACAATTGTGTCCAGCTTGACTGGCATAAATATGCATAAATGGCATGGCAATGGCATAAATACATAAATATGCTGATCTCTAGTTGATCATGGCTCGCTCGTCGATGATGTCGGCGCCCACAGGGTTGGCTTGGTCGGCTTTAAATTTAATGAACCCCACAGAAAATCAGTTGTGTGACAGGGTGGTAGACTCTCTAAATACAATTTTACTTTTTAATTTATGTGAAAACTAGAATTGCATTGAGTGAACCTTAAGGTTAAACACACAATTTTCTTAATGATTTTGGCTGTAGAGTACAAATCAGATTTCCTGCTGTGACCCTCTTTAGGGACCGGATTCATGTACGCGCTAACCCCGAGTTAGGCGGAGCAAGCGGGAGTTAGCACGGGGAACTCGACGTACATGAATCGGGGCTCAGGTGCCGAACTAGGTATTAGAAGTTGTGAAGAGAATGCCCAATGGCTGCTAGCAAAAACACCTTGACAAACCTTTCGGTCAGGATTTCCGTTGGCGTGTATCGAGTCCGTGATCTCTTGAATCAAATTCTAACTCCTTCGTCGGTTTTAGGCAAATAACATATTATACCTTGCGTTTTACTATAAACTTAACATCAGATTTGTGTATAAATTTTCCATAAGAAGATGATTTAAAGCTTAGAGTGTGTGTGAAGAATTGAACAGAATCGATTAATTGATTAATAAAAATCATCATTATTAAATACGCATATTAAAATAGAAGTAAAGGAACAAACTTCACCACCAACTCTCATGTGTATGCAACAAGGTTCTACAGAAGATGGGTGTGTATGTGACACCGATATCCTCAAGGACTCACAACTGGAACGCAGTGAGTGAATCAGACCAGGACCTTATCCCTAAACCAAAGCGGTTCACTTTGTTCCGCGAGAAATACCGCTGGACCATGATGCTGCGCCTTAATTAATTCTGCGGTCATTAATACTATGTTAATTTTGTTTGTGTTGTCTTCGTAGCAAAGTGATTCATTCCTCGGTGATGGGAATAGTGATTCATGTGAGTGCGATTTAAGACAATACGCAGTCAAGAGTGGTTTATTGTTTGTCTTCTCTTTACAGTAACTGTCTTGTAGGCGTGTGTGTACACCTGACTTGCCGCTAATTGGTTAACATTGGTTTTACTTTTAATTATAATTACGATTCAGAGAAACAAACGGCTTGTTATGTCTGCGGATGGGGCGTATGCCCGCACGCGGTAGCTAGCCTCGTTGCCGTGAATACTAATACTCGCGGCTACAATCGCATGGGTAGTTCATTATGTCATCTCGTGTCCCATCGAAGACAATTAATTACATGTCTGTACTTTACGAGAAACGAATATTATAGTATTTCACATGAGCCGGAAGACAGGCGAGCATCAATATGATGGTCACGTCCGTAGGTTGGTACGTAGAGGAGGATGCTGCGGAGCGGAGTGTGATGAATGGGAGGTAAAGACCGGAGGAAGGAGAACCAAATCGAGTGGAAAGATCAATCGGTTAACACGCACAATCTACAAACGTGGGAGGATTTTCACGCCTCACTTGGTATCGTGGTAGGCTAGGTAGACTTCAACTAATGGGTCATACACGTTTTAATTACAGATTCAAACACAATTGCTAAGAGTATAATAACTACAGAAGTAAAATATAACTGAACGTAAGATATTGTTTGTATTAATTACTATAATTAGACTGTAACAATTTACACGCGAAGAAAATATAATAAATTTACAAACCCTAGTAAGCTGGATGTTTTTATTTTTGTTTATTTGATTAATAGTATGCATTCATTTTTTCATATCAACATACAAAACATGCCATTGTTATAATGAATAACGAATATAAATAAATGCAAGAGCAACAGAAAGAGCATCTGCCCTGTATAGTACTTTCTATCATCATATATAATTTATGTATCAATATAAATTACGTAGAAAACATTCATGATAATGTTGTTATTTATCTTTGAGTTATTTATTTTAAGTATTGGCAGGAGTATCCGTAAAACCGAGATTCAATAATTGTTCAGTTTCACGGAATGATTGCACACCCGGCGTCAGAAGTAAATCAAGGGGTATCGTTGTATCTACAATATTTACTTCTGACGCCGGGTGTACCTTTGTAGTGACACCGAAGAGAGCACATGCATGGATAGCACATTCGTTACGCGCGCCCATTCTTATAAGACGAGCTCCAGGCTGATTACGTGAGGTCCATGACAATTAACCACACCTTAAATTACAAACTTGTCCTACTGGACTAACTATTTGTTTTAATGCAGGTGAAGAGATAGATTCCGTACGAGAATTTTTTTATCGTCCCTTGGATCCACACAATTAATTTCAATTTCACAATTCAACTCTTTAGACGAATTAACAAAAACACAATTCAGGTTTGGCTTGCAGTTGATTAATGACGACCAACGATTGATATTATTGTTCAATAGTTTCTAACATTCAATAGTATTCTTGTGAACGTTTCTTATTTTGCTAATATAACTTAGTTAATACTTATTACTCTTTATCCGAACAAAAGTTAAAGCTGGTTGTCACACACGCATCTTCACAAATTTACACAAATAGTAAAATCATGGGCGCCCGGAGGGGTGGGGCAAGTGGGGGGCAAGTGGGGGCACTTGCCCCCCCTGGACAAAGCACATGAAATGAAAATTTGAGTATTTTTATCAATCAATTGGAAATAAAATAAACAAAATAAAAAATAAAAAAATTTGAAGGTTTCCTAATTCCTTTTGGTGGTTTTCTAGTTTCGAGTATCGACTGCACAAAAATTACATAATTTTGGTATTGTATTCAGCCCACTATTTTTTTCTAAAACCCACAAAACGCATTCTAAAAACCTAATTTCAAAATTATCGCCTGCGGCGCTATTGTTCTGGAGCTCTGCCCCCCAAACCCCCTGTGCTTGCCAACGAAAGTACAAATTGTAACTTTTACCCCTCCCCCCCTGCCAAATTTCCTGCGAGCGTCCATGAGTATAATTAAACTTTGCAAACAATTATGATCTACATAATAAGTTTCGTCTCAGTTGGCAACATGACCGAAGTCTTTCATGCTCAATGTGCCAATCAATATATAAACATAATTTTTAACAACTCTGATTAAAAAGTAATGCATAAGAAATAAAAGTACAAAATATACAAACAACTGATTAGGTCTGCAGGAGCTGATGTGTGTTTATACGAGAAAGTAACCTTTCTCAACAGTAAACAATGTAATTTGAATATATTATAACAGAAAACTGTGAGACAGGAAGCTGTAAGACGTACAGCTTTGTTTATATTAAAGAGTTTTCCACAAACGATCATAAAATATAATTACAATACATTGTTATGGGTTGTTATAGAGTGAGCTATCATTGGATTTTGCTCTAACGATGAGCTGCTCAATGCCTGCCCTTCCGCCTCCATGTAAGCTAGCTTGAATAGGAAGATACCATTTGTCGAGAGCGCGCATTTAGTTGTTGCATGAGAAACAATGGACATATCATTTAACCAATGATAAATTCTATTCAGTTTTAGTTCCTACCGAAGCGTTGAATCAAGTGCTTCACGGTGTGATTCTAGAAGTCTCTCAGAGAGAGTTCTAATTAATTATGAAATAAGATGTTCACGTGGATGTTCCGTACCTCATGGTTGGCCAATTCTAACACTGACCTAATCCCGAAATAGCTCCAAGGCGCGTGGTGTATAATGGCAGCTCTACAAGTAATATCAATAATACATACGTTTTGAATTACATTGAGACTATAATTTTCATAATAATAAGAAATTAAAATTAAATTACTACTTTTAAACAACGAAAGTGTATATTTTAGAGCAACTTTAAAATTGAAACCTCCGAAGACTCACCAAGTCTTTGAGTCGGAAACACTGTCAAGGCTAAATACGGTTGAAATTTCAAACTTAAGAAAATAAAAAAAATACACAACTTCCAATTAAACAATACAAAACGTATTTATCATTCATTGATGTGCCACATGAAACGAGATTTTTTGACTGGCTTCACTATTTTTAATGCGAGGAGCAAACTTTACGACTTTACGACTTTAATACGACCTTTGATACCCCAGCAAATCTTGTTGTGTCTACTTTTGTAAGTAAAAAACGAGAAACAAATCTGATCCTCACTTTGTCGGAGAGGAGTGGGAGGAGTTAAGTATAGTGCCTACCTTCGCCGAATTTTGAGAATGTGGAACAACAATGTGCATTTTAAAAACGTATAGATGAACGAGCAGGGAAGAAATAATTCTGGTGAAACTCAATAATTGGGGTGGCGTCATATTCGTGATGCAAAGGAGTGGCAAAACGACCTAGCGCGAAGCACTGTAAGCATTACACGGTGGACATGCAGCGTGTTGTTATTTACCTTATCTACAATGTTTCGGCAATGTAGAATTTAAAACATTGTTGCTTGCCCTATCTAGAAACTCATTGTATGTCACATCTAGGAAGAAGCAGTGCCTTGAGTTCAATTCCACTCAACTCTCTAGCCCTCTAATGATGCAAACGGTAACTAATGTCGATGGTTGAAATACAACTTGAATAAGAAATAGATGGTACTTCTATTTAACTACAGGTTACAATAATAATGACCCCTGATTGATGATATTATCCCTGTAATGCTGTTTCTAATTTGATTTTGTGCTTGTTTTTATTAGCCTACTTTTTGCATTTTCTATTTTTACATATTTGTTTTGTGATTGCCAATTTGTATCTATTATTTTCTCATACACTGTATAGGGCCTATACTTAATGATTTTTAAATTTCATTAATACAAATTAATATTGTATTTAAATCTTACTTTATGTATTGGACGTACTTACATAATTTTTATTACCACATAGACGTGTACTATTTTACACCTGTTACTTCTGTTTCACACCTGTCACTATTATATTGCCTTTCATTGTTTATTTGTTGTTTCATTGTTGGTCAATTTAATAACTGTAGTCATTGCCTATACATAAATACATCATTTTCTACTGCTGGTAGCCACATGGAAATGTTTATGTTTCATAGTAATCATACGAGTCAGCAGATTTGCCTCATAATGATACAAGACGATGAGTAAAAGCTTAATCGAGATTGCAGGCGGTGTATTTATCATTAGCAACATTGGGTGTTTGGCATTTACAGTACTTTTCAAGATAAAAAAGTGAACTTAAAAAATGTTCAAAGATGGAATTAAAAGGTAGCCTTATGCTAAATCAAAATAACGTTAAGTTTTCTGTTAGAAAACACCGTTGAAAATTATAATTAACTCCGCCATAGGTAGCATTTGATGATGTGTTTGAGTTTTTGCATGATTCGCCATTATGTTATGTAGCTCTCCAGATGTTGCATTCTTAAAAAAGTCATTATCTGTAGAATCTTTTACTGCACGAATGTTATAGTTGAACGGTACTTTTATCACCCTTTTAGTTGTAAACGAAAACATAATATGACGAATGGTATTGCAATTTAGGTTTGTTTAAGACAACGGTAATTGCATCATGTAGGCCTAAAGCTCAACCATAAAAATAATTGCTAACTTTGAGTGACTGTAGTTTGCAATGTTGTAAATTCTTATAATTAGCTTCACGTCTAAACTAGGGAAACGCCAAAGTCGTTGTTAGACGAGTGAGTGAGCCATGTGTTGAGTACCCGGTAACATTCCTTTTCTTCCCCCTACCTTAGGCCTCCCTAGCCTATCATAGGCTAGAGTGGAGCATTATGGCCTAAACTCTAAACTATGACTTAAACTTAAATACCCTATTATTTATACGAATATTATAATCAAACTTAAATGCAAATATTCCGCGTACTCAACACATGACTCTCTCACTCGTCTAACAACGACTTTGGCGTTTACCTAGTCGAGTTGGCTTAAGCGCCCTTATAGCCCAAATGTGGGAGACGTGGGTTCAATGGTCGGAAAGATTTTGTAATTTCTGGATTGTATTTATTAAAATATTTAACATGTTTTGAAATGCATATAACACAGTGTAGTCCTACATCTGTGACAATACCATGGAAAACATAGCCAGTACGAAATACGTGAAAATATTGCAAGGTTTACTCAATCTACGAGCGGAATTTGGGGGTACCTTGACGTCCAACATTCGACTAACCTTGGACACGGCATTTCACAGCCAGCTAAATAACAAACAAAAAATATTATTTCAAAATGAAAACCATTGTCGTTAAAATAATTTCCATACATTTCAACGTATTTTTCAGTTTTTTATTTCTTGCAGGTTTAAATCGTAACAGATTGTGCTCATTTTGTTAGCAGTTCTCAGTTACCTGGTCACGGATGTCTGTTTAAAATTTCAGCTCAGTCTATTTGGCCGTTCGGCCGTATGGGACCGGACAGACAGACATTTAACATTTAACAGAATTAATCACGACCAAGGCCTGATCGAGTAGCGTTGTAGACTACGTTCGCTGCGCTCACTCGTCTAAACAATGGAACCATTTTTATTTTATATTTTCTGTTAAATTTAATTCTGATAATAAGAGATGACATGATATTTTTCTCCAGTCCTTTGGTGAATACAAGTTCTATAGTCTAGAGAATATACATGGAATCAATGATAAAAGTCTTGGATAAGAAACGAACCGGCATATTATTTAAATCAAGCGCTATAACGTGCTGAACTATTATCAGAAAGGTCTCGAGTTCAATACCCGCCACTGGTAATCTTGCCTGACAAATTTTCCAAGGGTTTTTTAGTCGGTAATGTAAATGCAAGGGATCATGGGGACATTCCATTCACAATAATTGTTCGAACTAAAAATATATTTATTTATACACGGCCCAAATCTACAAAGAAGAGTTAACCAAAACCAGAGTTTATTTTAGGAGTAAACCGTACTTAACTCCCATTTCGATATCCACAAAAGGACAGGATATATACTACCATTTTTACACAAAAGGGAGTCACGCATTTTTCGGTGTTATTTAACTAGCCTTTACTATTTATTTCGAATTATATTTTTACTCCAAAAACGGGTTAAGAAAAGCATACTCCTAAAATTAACTCCGTGTTTGGTTAACTCCTCTTTGTGGATCCGGGCCCTGAAGAGGGGTATGCAATGGCACCCTGAGGAGGTTTACCAAGATAACTAAGGAAAGTGGTGAAAGGGTTTGAGAATAAGTCTGTGGTTACAATATAGTTTCAGTTGCTAGACCTGAGGCCGTTACCTATAATTAGCAAGCAAAATGCAAATTTAATTGGCGTGTCACTTTAATTTCTCGATTTATAAGACTCAGTGTAATCATCAACAATGTAATTAATGGATTTAAAAGAAAAAGTATTGTACTTATACAATGTGTTATGTTACCACTAACGCCAACGGCTAATTACAGCTAATATTAGACATTCATATTGAGGATAGGCATATACAATTTTGCAAGGACAATAACAATATAGCAACCATTCATATCAGGACATTATACAATACACAAGTTTCACAAAGCAAATCCTTGTAGTGATTTGATTATGTAAATTAAGTGGAATCAGGATCCAAATACACATTTGTTCATAAATATTTAGCATGGAAATATATCATTATCATGTAACCATCATAAATGCTTATTAAGTATGGCAAGTTCGTCTTTTATGACCTTCATACAAAAATAACTATTTTAGCAAATATCGTATTTGTAAAATTATATATTTATGTTGTAATTAACCCCACTAGGAAGGTAAAGAAACAACAACCTGCATCCAAGCCTCAATTTAAAACATTTTATAGAATTGAAAAGATCTATTTTGAATTTTCAAGAGAAGTGCTTACAGAGTGACTTATTGTGATTGACCAATAAATGCATTAAATCTTACAAATAAATAAATGAGTATTGAGAGTCCACCCACTCAGTTACAGAACTGATTTTCAGTGAAGAAATACAAATGCATCGATTTCGTAATAATTACCATAACATTCATACAGCAAAATAAATAAAAATATTTAATGGTTATTATTTTATCATTTGTTAAAAATAACGCATTTCATTCAATAACACATTGATAAGTCACTTGGATGGAACATGGGTATGTGATAGTATTCTCGTAGGAACTAAGTTTTGAAATTCAACGCACGTACACGTGGGAACTGGGAAGTTTCGCCAACGTTTATAACTTTATAACGTATACTCTTTAACATCCCGGCGTCCACTCCACTTGCCATTTAAATCACAAGAACCGTTTACTTTAGTGCTAAAACGACGTTTATTGAAACAGCATTACGCAGACGACGTAAGTAATAACACAAATAACTGCCAAGAATAACCAGAATATTAACTTTACGTTAGTTTACTTTAGTTCGTTAATGGCAAGCAATGACAATGCCTGGATTGCTACTGCAGCAACCCATGACCACACTCTACACGTTTCACTCTAGAACGCAACGGAATTTGATACGAGTTTTATTCTAACAAGCAATTAAGGTTGTTAAAGTCATTAGAGTTAGGCAGTATAATTTAATGGATATGATACTATGAGCATTAACTGCGTGTTGATTGCGTTTAGTCGCTAATTCAAAGAGGAATCCTGTGAGATAAATCCTTTGAAGACGGATTAGAACCCTCTTAAGGAAAGATATGGCTTTCGTTACCTTCTACAATAAGTTGATACTAAACTTCATGGCGGTTCTGATAGAAAAGATAATTGCTTTGAGATATGTATCATAATTGATATGGATTCTGAACAAGCGAAGACAGAAATATGGCCTAAGTCGTTTTGTCCAAGTATAGCTTATTTGAAGCATGGTATCGCGTTTTGTCTAGTGTCTTATTTCACGTTCAATGTAGCGCTTTGTCTATATGAACCTGAAATTAATTTAAAATTGGCACTTGCAAACTGAATTAATCAATAAAAATTGTGACGATTAATTTGATGTTTCAATGTTTATCTTAATTATTTTTGTGATTCAGGGCGATCACATAATATTAGAGCATTTGTTATTACAAAAGCACTCACTGAACTATAACCTGGGTTACTTACTTTAAAAAAAAAAAAAAACTCCATGGCATGGGGGTTACCTGAAGAAGGAGACGGAGTCTCCGAAATATCGAAACGTTTTAAAGTAAGTAGCCCAGGTTATATAGTTCAGTGAGTGATTTTGTAATAATAATTTCCGGGTTAATGAGTTGAAGAGCACTTCTTATTTTCTGCTTTCTTGAAAACAGCAGAAAGTTTTAAACATTTGTGTTTTCAGTCAACAGTGTAAAATAATATATTATAATGCGTCTCTAGGAAATGCCCATGCCCAGAAATATCCTAAGTGCATGGCGGAAACGCAACACGTGAAATATCAGCAAAACCAACCAAGAAGAGTTGAGTAGACGGTTTCGCTCGTCTTGAGAAAACGTTATTACTGTTACTTTAAAGCTTTATTGCGGCAATTAAATGCATTGATGATTTGTACTTTTTAAAATCATGCTCTTTGTAAAATCCCGTTTACTGTAAGTGCTAGATTTAACCTATTTAACACAATAAATCGATCATAAAACAGAATTTAAAAGGGCAACTGTCATCAGATTTGATTGGCAGTAACACCACATTAAAAAAACACACATTCAATTACATTTTATATTTATTTATTATTATTATTATTATTGAAAGAATTATAATATTACGATTTTCTGCTTGTGTGAAATATTATCATTATTCATTATTTCGAACTATGAAGACATTTTTAAGGATCCTAAAGTCTTCAAGGGACGCTACGTTGGAAATCAAGCATTGTGAAAGTTTCCCACCGACGGTCGAACCATTAATGTTATAATTTTTTCAATTATATTCGCGAACATACTTGTGATATTATTATTATTATTATTATTATTATTATTATTATTATTATTATTATTATTATTATTATTATTATTATTTATTTATTTTACATCTTCCCTATTCAGTTTCCCCAACTAAAACCCAACCCCTTCAGCTTCATGTGTACAAGTACAACCACAGGTATGTACTCTACAGACAGGGCAAACTTCTTTTTTGTCTGGTATTTCTTGTACAATTATGACGAGTACAAGAGTAGGTTGCAATGTCACGTACCGGTTTAGTTTTGTTGTTTTCACTGTTTTAATCACTGAGCCTGAGTTAAATACATAATAAGAGTTTTCGGGGATCCTAGTTGGGAAACGCTGTATGCACACAGACGATCTCATAGGTCGACCCAAGGACACACAATGGCTAAAATTAATGTACCTAATCGTAATGTTTTCCATGACGATAGCTTCGCTCACTGTATCTCTTATCGATTGGATTCGGAAGCTAGAATGGCAGGTACTTTTAGAGGCTTACTATTTTCTTAATTTAACTTTTAAGAAAGTGACTAATTTTCCCGGGTGAACGTGTTCATCCATATTTAATTGAATATTGATTTCGTTGAATTATGTATTTTTCAGAAGCAATCAAGCAATGTGTATACACCTAAATTATGTTCATATGGAAATCAACCCAGAAATTAAAAAAATAAAAACATCTCAGCGGGATATTAAAGCCAGGTCTCAACTTGATTTCAACAAAACAAGACGTTTACGTTTTTGTCAGCACCAAAAATAATGTTAATCATATATTATCAGAATACTAATAACATTATTGTCTGTACGTTTCAACGTGCACGGATGGGTCGTTACTTGATCAGCAAACTTCCGTGACAGATAGTAAGTAAGAAGAAGACGTAGTAAGAAGTAAGAAGAAGTATTCTCACTTACTTTATGGTAACTTTATTTTTGTTCAAGTTAAGGTAGGATGAAATAAAACTAAGTTATAATGTTGCTTTTGATTGGAAGCTATAATTTGCCTACCGATTTGTTTCTTATTTAAACTTTTAATTTAAAGCAATTCAACCAATTTATTTCAGTCTAATTCACGTTTTTGTACACATCATTTAATCATGTTCGGATTACCTTCATTATCTGTCAGGGTTTTCGTAGATATTTTCAAATTTTTACTTTGAATCTGTTAATATATTAATTTTGTAAATTTTTGTTTGTGCATTTGTTTTATTCCATTGTTAATTTTTCCCACTTTGTAAATCAAATTAGTCTTTATAACTGAATACGATATACCTCAAATATCATAAATAGATAAACGTATTGTGTTCTCTCTCCGCGATCGCAGTACAAAAACACTGTGAAGTAGGCTATATTTCGGAACACGCTGTAGATTAACTTGCTAAAATAAGACTCTCGGTCACTATTTCTCGCAAACCTACTTATTAAAATATTTTAATCACTCGTATCATCTCTGCTCCTCCGGCTCGGTCGATGTAACGCGGGAGTGCATGAGTGGAGTCTGGCTTTCATACGGGAGGAGAAGACGAGGACCTCGGGGTCACTGGCGGAGCTAGCCGGGCGTCTGTATCTTCTCTTGGCCTAGGTCAAGCCGCCGCATCACCTGCCCGTTATACCCACCCGTCTACCTTGTTATGTCATGGACTGATAATTCCTAATTAGATTATAGTTTCGGTTGTCACATTAAAGGAAATCAGATTTGAAAATACGTTTCGTGCGGTTTTTAGTTTGTTTTCTTGTGTTCAGTGGTGCTTGAATGAATAGTTTTTAGTTAATAGCCAAAGACGTTTAAAGTTACGCCTTAAAACCATTTCGCACCAAACCTCGACACATGATTAAAATATTCTGGCACTTCGTCTTCAGCGAAATTGTCTAACTCATCTTAAAGCGTTTACCTCGACGTGGCAGCATATAATTACGAGCTGCACAAGACTGTGGCACATTACCTGGTTTCACTGCAGAGCCGTCGATAGACACACACGAAGAGGCTGCGAGATAGAAAGGAAAGGAAATGGCTTTAAATGTTGACGTAAACGACCAGTGTTGAGGCTTCTCTCGACTTAGTTTCGTGATCGTTGATCTAATGATTGTTATCAGTGGTACCGGTATCTGATCTTCATGTAGACAAAAAACCATCATCTTATAGGTTTAAGTTTTAAAATTAATTCATTTTTAATCGTTTGTGAAACATAATTTTCAGAGCAGCCTGCGTTGTTTGATGTTTCGGTCATCTCTACAAATTCGTAATTGATATAGATTTATGTAAGAAAGTAAACAAATGAGTAGAATATAACACACAAAGGCAGAACCATTGAGTGACCAAGTCCACGATACTCGAATGGGAACATAAAAAACTTTTTTAACCTTGTATAGTTACGGACTATAAAACCATTAAGACTCTACGTATCTCGTTCACATTACATCCCGTATACATTATTTGTTCATCTTTTCTTCATATAATTTCATGACAGCTCTATCTTTATCTACATAAAAAGAACACTGTTCAGAACTTCAAAAGGTTTTATATGTAGCATTGTGTAGAGTTATTACGACAAGCCGAAACTTCATTTTTTACAGTGAGTCAACGGTCATACGCAACGGGCATGCACACGCAGCTAGCAAAGTATATAATTAAGTTGTAATTGAAAAAAAAAATGTTTAAACATGAATGACAAATAATGATACTGACTCATTGCTTTACGAGCATTACGTGTGTGTATTTCCTATTTCGGGTTTGTATTTACGAGAAGTAAAAAGAAGACACCATGCACGAGATCCCATCGTCCAAACACTACGAAGCGACAGCGAGGGTATACTTACAACCGAATAAATTAACCTTTTCTTGAAATTTGATTTTTTAAATAAATAGTTTTGAAAAAGTAGGGTATAATCTCCATGAAACATCAAATATTTTATTTATTTTAATTTTTAAATGAGTTATTACATGGTCTACACCCAGAAATATTTTCTCCTATTAGGGCTCGAACCCGGTGCCATAAGGCAAACTTATTCTAAGATTGTTGAGTACCAACGAACATGGTTTTATACAACTTTGTGCTCAAAGCGGAGTTATGCTTAAAATCCCATATTATATCATACATAAATGTAGACTTTGAGCGAAACCCATTTTCACAGGATAATATGTAAACAAATATATAGTTAGTTATTCGTTCAAATAAATAAATAGTAGGTATATTCTTTATTTATTTGTAAATGTACTAAACGTCATCTTTTATTATTTTCATCGTCGATCATACCTAACCTCTCACTCCAACACATTTATATATAATAAAAAAGCAAAATTTTGTGCAGTCTTGTCTCAAATTGAAACATAGCATTGATGCACAAAACTACATATTAAAGAGGACACCACATTATTATTCATAGATAAATTTTACGTAGCAGTTGCACTCTTAAGCATATTATGGACGAATAAGGAACAAGAGTTTTGCCTCCTTTGGTAGATGACCATGCATAGCATTTATCATGTCCACAAACTTTCGGCACTCAATTTCACCAAATATGATCATTAAAAAATTATCTTTGCTAGAAGGGCCATCTATTTCTATAATGTCCGTCAATTTTCTCATCAATAACCAGTTTTAAACCAGTCATTCAGATTCGTGACATCCTGAATTCCAATTTCGATAAATGGTCAGATTATCGCGTCTCTAGTTCTTCGCTGAGATCAAAGTTTATTAATGGCCAGAGACATTGTAATAAATTGTGTTCGTTACCAGAGAAAACGTATCGTTCAGGGGAAAAAACTTGAGCTGCAATTAAATAATAACAAAATGGCTGAAACCATTTGAATTGTAAAGTAAATATCCAGTTCAAAAGATCAGATATATAAATTAGAATCTTAAAGTGTTTAAAGATGATATAAGGATAATGCGGTTTAAATTTAATAAAAAAAGGAAATATTTTGCTTGAAATATACATGCAATATAAATATGCATGCTGCTGCATGCTCACACTTATAGGTAACGTGTGATAGGATGTACCTCAAATTTTTGTTTGTTTTGATTGTTTTAAGTTCTTATTTAAATGTGTTTTTCTCCTTTCCCCTAAAACCTAATTTTAATTTCTGTGAACTTGATATGTGAACTTGATATGTGTACATTGTAAATACAAAAGTTGTAATTTTAAAAAAATCATCATAAAAAAAATATAATTACATATTGATCGGATTCAAATCAAATTGATAATGTATTGGAGAACTTCAATGAAAAAATAATGTAATACAGTAAATACAGAATTTTTTTTTTTTTTCATGAAATGGTTTATTCAAAACATCGTAATTGAGAGAATCTAATCCACTATATTGTTCAATATACATAACACTCGATCATATAGTAACCGTATCACACCACACAGACGGTTGAAGTTTCTGTAATAATTTGCGTTTTTGATCACGAAATATATAGTTCTATAGTTTGATCTTTAATCTCATCAACCACTCCAATAAATGACAAGATGAATATTCATTCCATTTCTAAATTATCTTGTTCCAAGAAGGATTTGAACTTAGTAGGAATGTCGTGAAGAGGTGGACTTAGGATAAGGCTTTTATTTTAGTGTTACCAAATGGCTTAATATGATAATGATAATTGCAGGTGATTAAAGCAGGAGTCACAGCTAGATGACTGGTTGTAATCCAGAAAAGTTATTTAAAATATATTCTAGAACGGGTTTATGTTTTAAGGTCGCAAGATCGCATACACGATGGCATAGCATTAATTACATCACAAACACAAATGAAAATATGATTCGAAACGTTGACACACATATTTATTACGTGAATTCCTTTCAGCATATTCGATAAAAGGGGGTTAGATACCATAGTTTCTAAAGGTAAATTACCACAGAAGACGTTAAAAAAATACCTTCTCGTAGGGATGTCCGCTGTCAGGTGGCACGAACTAGGTTATCATGACTTAATGGTATACGAGAAAGAAATATCTAAGGGATGTTGGAGAGCAGAAAACTTTGGACAACATTTCAGTTAAGTATAAGTTATATGCTGGTGTCGGGAATCGAATCTGGAACCTCCAGAATCAGGCTTACGCGTTACACATGAGCTATCTCGGTCGGTAGAAGACATGGTCCACAAGTCCCTGTTTTAGTTCGCATGATTTAAATTTACTAGGAAAACGCTTAAGTCCCGCCGCGTTGTTGGATGAGCGTAATTGGTGCATTGAGCTGCCATGTGTTATGCGGATTTTCTGTTGTTCTGTGAAAAAATCAGAACTTTGTTGAAATTTTTTTTTAAATTAAATCAAATTAAATAAAAAATTAACTTAATTTTTTTAAATTAATTGTAATTTAAGAAAAGGAAAAAATCGTAAAATTGCGATTTTCATGAGAAATAATTTTTCGATTGCGCTCAAAAAGGTGGCAGTTCTTAGTTCAGAGATTTCGAAGGCATCCATAAAATTTCATCGCAATCGGAGTATCGGTTTAGCCGGAATCGTGTTAACAGACAGACAAAAATACAAAAAAAGAAAGAAAGAAAGAAAGAAAGAAAAAAAAACATTCCGGATTTTTTTCTCCAGTGTAGTGAAAAGGAATCTTCGCTTCGCTCGCTACGCTCGCTACGCTCATCCAAAAATGTGGGCAAGGTGGGTAGCGGCGACTTTTATGATCTCGGATTGTTTATTCTGTATGAATGCAGTTTTTGTCGATAGGGGATTCGTTGTGGTGATCGGTTCCTGTAAAGAGGGCTCTTGGACATTTTAAAAATAATTTTATACTAATTCCTCATTGACCAGAACTATGCACTGTAGTATCATTCTTTGTAGGCCTATTCACTGTAGTATCATTCTTTGTAGGCCTACTAAAATAATATTTGCAATTCACTACAACGCAATTTATATGTGCTGTTTAACCCATTTATTTTGCAACATATTTTTATGGCATTATGCAAATTGTAAACAGTGAATTTGGAGTTGATTTTCAGATGTCGCACATGTCCATTTGTTATAACTTTATTGTAGCAATATACTGTTGAATGTTGAAGGGTTCTACCATGCTCAACTTGCAATTCTATTGTTCTGTTTGATGATTGAGGGTTAGCCATACTTTACACATTTGAAAATACATGTTACATACTAGAATCTCTGATTAAAATCAGTCCATGTAACGGAAAGACTAGAAAGTAAATATGAGTATACTTTTTTTCTAAATAATCATTTAACATGAAATGTGCGTGCACGTGAGAAAGAGAGATGTTGTTCAAACACAAACGATGTTGCACTGTTATTCTAGATTCCAAAGAGCAAGTGGCCACTTAGAGATTTCTTTTCCGATCTATAATAATTACATAACGTTACTAGCACTTTGATAGTTTGTTGTGGTTTCGCTTCATTTCCGAAGTCACGGAAACTCGTTTTGTGAAACCGTATTGTTTTGCTTTCTTTTGAGTGTGTAGTACTCGCACTGGGCTAACGATTTTCGAGAAGATTCGGAAGTGGCCGTTTAACCGAGTCGAAAAGGCTTTTATTTTACTTGTGTATAAAGCACGATCCTAACCCGTATAGGTCTGTCGTTATGATTTTCTACTTCTTCATTCTAAAAACGAGAATTACGACATCTAATTTAGTTTTTTATTGTGGTATGTATTTCACATGCATGGATTATGCTCCAAACAATAACCCTCAGAGTTGAGTCTTATGCTCCAAAGCAAACTAGTATACAATATTTATGTATATGTAGTGTTATTGTTTTTCACTGGTTATTATATAATGCACTTGTGCGCTTATGCCCTGTTGCAATAAGTTTACATATACATCAGCACATACAATTATTTATGTTCACACACAAACATAATATTTACCTTGGATTTGGCTAGACGGGAAACAGTCTCGTAGGAATGGAATTAAATTGTATTGAGTATCAATAATACTTCATTGTTCAGTAACAGTTCCAAAATGATAAAGATGTTGTTTTGAAATAATATGAGGTATTATACTAATTTAAAAAACAAAAATTTTTTATAAAAAGTTTGCATTCGTGGTAAATATTTGAAATACTAAAATTCTGTAAAATACTTATTTTATGCTTCATCATTTTTCTGTCCGTCCATTGCACTTCAACAAGAATGATACAGAATGTTTCTGGTGACCCTGGGGGTAAGAGGCGAGTGGCAAGCCCCCCAAAAAGTTTTAACAATGATGCACTGTACGCGCGAACAGGCAACGAACCTTTATTAAGAGGGAATGGGACACATTTGTCAGTTAGCAAATAGCTATTCGCCCGACCAAGATGCACCCGACGTATATGAAACTTTGCAAAGTTGACAATAAAGCACACATGTACAGCCCTTCGGTCATAAAGTTTCAAAATTTTTGTCTTAATCAGCAGAAAAAAATCACGAATATAGTCAATTTTGAAGTTTTAAACAAAATCAAAATTCGTAAAATCTAACTTATTTTTTGTATAAAATTTTAAAAGAAAATTTGGAAATGTGTTGATATTTCCACATTCGTGATATATGTTTAAAATTTGAAACACGTTTGGTGTCAGTTGGCCGAGCAAACAGCAATTTGACTAAAACCCCTCTTAATTAAATCCTAAACAGCCACCAAAATAATCAACGCATAACGAATTATCTTATTTTTGTATTTTTTCTAGCAAAGTAGCTTCGCTCCCTCTTTCGGATATACTCCCGATCCCATGCTTGTATAAAAAAAATTATAAGATTTTTAATAAGTTTAATTTAAAATAGTGTGTCTGGTTGAGAAAGGAAAATGATGTTGTTCTTTTATTGCGAATAAAAATAAACAAAAAACAACAATATTGTGTAAATTTGTGAATGTGTAATCTAAGAACACTCGCCTTCAGGTTGTGAATGTCAATCCCTCTCTGATTTTACCGACTGGATAGGGAAGAGGCCAAGTTATAAGTGCACGATCCTAGGTACCGCTCACACTATCGCTTAGTGAAACCTCGTATGGAAGTGCATTAGAAATTAGAATACAATAGTCCATCCCACACAGCCTCGGGCTGACAACCATAACCATAAACCGATTTCAATTGTAAACCAATCAGGATTTGAATTTACTTCACTGATTAAAACAAACACATCGGTTTAAAGCAAGTTACTCGGCTTGATGTATAAGACAAACGTGAATTGTTTTATTGTGTTGGGAATTGTACATGTTTATGGTGTTTCTGCACCTGTGAGGTAAAAGTAGTACAGTTACCACAATAACAAACCGAAATGTAGCCCTAAAAGAGCACGTAGGCAAGAAGATAAACGAATTTTTTTAAGACTACTTGGAAACTTGTCGTTCGAAGAATGCAACCGACAGAGTAATTTGCTTAATACACATTAAACGATCGTTTGTAGCAGTATTCTTCTCTGAAGAAAGATAACCCTTGGTTACTTCCTATACCTTGTAACCGTAAACGAACAAGATTTATCGCTGCTGCTCTTGAGTGGATTACATTATAATTAATTATCATCGGCAAAGGAAACGGGAAAGTTGGCATTTTCTTTCTTATGACGATCTTGATTTGTAGGACGATTATGTTGATGGAGATTCTGCGACAGAGTTACAAGCTTTTGTTTCCTCTAACTTGCACAAAGTGGGGTTAAATCAAGAAGAAGTGCAATTTTATGACTTTTTAACGGTTTATTTATTCGATTGGGGATGACGCAATCAAAACATGCAGATTATAAGAAGCACGAATTTTATTGCCTGGCGTCACTGTCATTGAATTAATTAAATAAATAAATAAATAAAATAAATTGTATTTAGAGTCTACCCACTCAGTTATATAACTGATTTTCAGTGGGGGACTTTAAATCAAAGCGGCAGGGTATAAAGTACGAACCATTTTATTATGTTATATTGTTCAGTTTGTATCATGCAATTGGTAATCATATTTATTACCTACTAGTTATATAATCGAATGTGATACATTAAAAAAGTATTCCCTACATAGATTTCGTATATTAAATAATGCTACATATAAACTAATTACATGAATGAGACACAATTAATATGCAACCTCTGGAAGAATATAAATTTATCAATTTCAATATAATAATTTCCATACACCTTGTCAATTGATGTATATCTTGTTATACCTGGTGCTTTGCAAACGAAAACATTGATCGTAAATGAATGTGCATCTAACGAAAGAATAATCGCCAAGAACAAGATTTAAAAGTGTAAATTTTAAATTATATTCAGCTGCAAAGTTTGTTTGACAGTTTTATTTCCCCGCATGTTTATTGGATGAGCGTAGCGAGCGAAGCGAAGATTCCATTTCACTACACTGGAGAAAAAATCCGGAATGAATTTTTTTTTCTTTCTTTCTTTTCTGTATTTTTGTGTGTTTGTTAACACGATTCCGGCTAAACCGATACTCGATTGCAATGAAATTTTATGGAGACCTTCGAATCTCTGAACTTAGAACTGCCACGTTTTTGAGCGCAATCTGGAATTTTTTTCACATAAAATCGCAATTTTACGATTTTTTTCGATTTTTAACAAAATTCCTTCGACTTATAACACCTACATGCTTTATCCGATTGTAATGATTTTTTCACAGAACCTTAATTTTATGAATTATAATATTCGTGTGAAATTTGAGCGTAATCGAAAAATTATTTGTCATGAATATCGAAATTTTACGTTTTTATCTTCTTTTTAAAAACAGTTCTTTGACTTATAACACCTACATGCTTTATCCTTTTGTAATGATTTTTTCACAGAACCTTAATTTTATGAAATAATATATTCGTGTTAAATTTAGCGCAACGAATAATTATTTTTATAATTTACATTTTTCCTTTTAAAAAATTACGATTAATTAAACAATTAGTTAATTTTTTATTTTATTTAATTTAATTATAAAAATTAAGTTAATTTTTTATATAATTTAATTTAATTTAAAAAAATCTTCGACTTAGTAATGATTTTTTCACAGAACAACAGAAAATCCGCGTAACACATAGCATCTCAATGCACCATATACGCTCATCCAACAACGCGGCGGGACTTAAGCGTTTTCCTAGTTATGGAACATCCTTGATGCCAGTGTGCTGTCAACAATAAGTGTGCAATAACGACACTTCCTGTAAAAATGTTCGCCATTGTAAGGTACTTAGGTACTGCCTGTCAGAACACAACTAAAATTATCGTTCTCTTTTTACGTCTCAACGTATGGGCCAGACAAGGCGGTAATAAAGTTCGTGTCCAAACTTATGAACTGCATTTTATTCGTGCCTTTAGTACGACAGCCGTTTCATTCCCACTGAAATGTTTTCCCGATATTTTCTTCAGTCAAATCACGAATGTTGAGATTCAGTAACATCTTCGAATCCCCTAAATTATTTTCATACCGAAATTCATCTGACCCATCCATTCATAGCAGATACCGTAACGAAACCATCTAACCAGATTCAATCCCTTCTCATTGAACTCGCAAGCATTGACTGGATGGAAGATGTTGTATTTAGGTTGCCCTACAACTACAAGTGAGGGAAAGGTACGTACGTGATAAAACACGGACTCCTTCGGGGCTCGAACTAAGATCTTCAGCTTTCCAGAGAGACTGTTTAACCAGTTTACCACAGGGCTGGGCAACGTTCACTCGAGTCACTTTTCAGAGAGTACGAATATGCAAATAGTTGTGGCAGCAGTTGAAATAATGTAAACGCGGCTGTAGGCCTACTTGCAGTAGTATAATGTAGTAGTTCATTGTAATGGGATTGAGAAACTGTATAGAGAAGTTATAGTTTAGCATAATGGGATATAGCAGCTATAGTATAGTGGTAGTAGTGGCACAAATATAGTTTTGTAGTGAAATTGTGGTTGTTCTATAAGTATTGCCGTATTGGTAGTAGCACTGATAACAAATGGGTTATAGCTTTTTTGTGGAAGTAATAGTAAAATGAGTTACATGTTGCAAAATTGTAGGTATAGGCCAAATAATTATTGTAAGTAGTAGTAGAAGACTAACCCGTTACCTACGTTATAGTTTATAGATAGAGTAAGGTAGGTAGAATTAGTTCTATAAGTAATAGCATGGAGTATAGTAGTTGATTAGTTGTAGTGTAAATGGTGAGGTAGTTGAAGAATACACAAAGTATGTATAATATAACTTAGACGACGTGACTGGGGGTAGTATCGAAGTTTGGTCTCCAAGACATTCATTTTGTGGTATTTTATTTGTTTTACTACAAAATAAATTCTATTCCATTACTGCTGGGACAACCACACCTATATCTTTCACCGAGAATGTATTTTCTGTTTTTCACAAGTCACTACATAAAGCGCATGATATTGGTATGGATGGTGTTTCGTAACTGGAAATGAACCTAAGTCTGATTCTACGGTTATGTGTTCGTTGGTGAGCATACGCTATCACAGAATTACTATATCCATCATTGTCACACAAAGAGAGAGACCCATGAGCTCAAAACAGAGTCATGGGATGCGGTACAAATAGTTTCTGGAGAATGAAAAATGGCTCTGATGCCGACTTATATCAATTAATCGAAATCTTAATTATACGAGTATGATATCCACGTGTGTGATTTCAACCCGGGCCTAGTTATCAACAAGCTTGACGGGCCACGTGTTAATTGTAGTATTCTCTCTCAACTTTTCAATAGAACTGGTTGTAATGTAAAAAAACACTACTTCATAAATAAGACATCATTATAAATTAGACGTAAGTTATTCATCATGGCACCTTTAACATTCGTCTATGTAATTATTATTAGATTAAAGCCTGTATATGTCCTGCCTTAATTTCCCCCATACGCGAAATCCTTTCTTCCGTTAATGTGTGCCAGAATTCAGATCACGACATTAACTCTTAACGAATAATGTCTTAATTTTTTAAAACTAAGAATGGTGACAAACAAGTCGCCCGGAAACTGGGCAACAGGAAAGTGCTTTCTCCGTGGTTATCTCGGGTCTTCCTTGGTCGCAGGAAATCTGGTCACAGTCACAGCTCAAGATGGCGACACTAATGTGGCAACTTTTGGTTTCATCAGTATCTTAGTAAAAGACTGACATTGATCTAGGAATGTTTGCGACTTTTCTCACAGGTTTTTAATTGCTAAAGTGAGCAAGGCTTCCTTCCATTTGCATCGCATTCCAGTCCACTTGCTTCTGCCTGTTCTCTCCACTCAACTTTCAGTGCAGAAATGTTTTCAACACTTAAAATAGTTTTTTTTAAAACGAAAAAATATGTAGGTGCCTATACAGCAGAAATTTGCTGAAAATCGAAAATATGTCTACAAAATATTAACGTCAGCTCACCAACTGCTCGTCCCAAATTTGCAAACCTTCTTTGAATGCAATAATTACTAAACTTCTGAACGAAGCCTTATATACTACACTTTGTTCTACGTCTTGAATGGAAATAATGACAATTATCATTGTACATACGACAAAACAAACGGATTCCTATCATCTTCAAACATATTTGTGAATATTCCATTATTACATTGACTGTTCTCACGTATCAATTTGATTATATTTTAAAAAGTTAAAAATCCTGTATCTAAATTTTTTTCAACCCGGAACCTTGTGTATTGGTCGGAACTAGACCCGTATAGCTACGTGCGTGTTCGTGTTTGTGACAGTATAATATTATTATCATTACGTTCCGAGTCTGAAGTATTTTTAGCTTAGACTTACAAGAGTTCATTGTTGTTGGTATTTTTGGCACACAACAAAATTACCGTGTTTATATCAAGAGTAGAAGGATGACATACAACGTCCGCATGTCATTCTTTCTTCTCACGATAATTAACGCAATTTATCTCAAAACAGGCACCGACTGCATTGTTTTATTTATATCTTGAAATTTAGGACAAAATGACAAAAAAATGATGTAGTTTTTGCTAGTTCGCATGTGATTAACCGCAGAGGCTAGCCTAGTTCGGAGCGGAGTATAGCTTGCCCCTCTTGTCTCGCGACCCGCACGGCGTCTTCGGGGACCCTGTCACGCACTGTCACGCTCGCCGACAGTCCCGGCGACGGAAGAGGATGACCCTAATGATCGCTCCCTCGGACAGTCGGACCAGGGGACCGTCAACACAGACAGATAGACAGACAGAAGAGGACCGTGTCCTGGATCGGGAGGGGGCCGGAGCCCCAGGCGTGTGCGTGGCGATACTAAACGCCCGGGGCGGCGTAGGCCGTCACTCGTAACAAGCACCACATGGAAAATATCTTCGGTGCAGGCATAATTACAACTTCGAGAAACATAGGAAACGAGGAAATATTTGAGGAAGACGAATTATTGCGATCGGCGCGCGCCGAATACGGACTCGGCTGTTTCCGTGACCGGAATTCCGAGCCTGACCTGTCAAAATAATGATAGGAGGGCTAGGTTACGCAATGCTACGTGCCAGATGATTGACTTATATATTTGATATGCCGCGTGTATGGAGCAATCTCAGTCGTTATGAATCCATGTCATGTAGACGTGTGCACACAAAGAATCAAGTATCATGGTTCCAGTTTTAAACACTACTAGAACCACGAGAAGAATATTTTCAGCACACGTGCTAAACACGTGCCTGCTCTCTCGACTGCGACAGAAACGGTTCTATTGGTCGGTCTTGATCAAATCGAAGGATACACAATTAAAATTACTCCAGCATTGAAATCTCTGTGTACAGGACTACCGGGTTCAAGTCGTGATTTGTTGGACGGACAGAAAAGTCATAATATATAGAGGAGCTTCGCTCACTTATGTTTGTATAAGTTTGTCCTTTATCCTTATCTTCAAGAGCATGATTGTATTATAGAATAGGTAAGGCCACAAAATTAGCCACCACAAACACAAAACTTAAAATTATCTGTTATTTCTATCCGTCGTCGGGCCATGCATGCAGTCTCATGATGGATAGTCATAGTGGTGGAGTTAGTTAATCATCCAGTCCAAGTTACGAATCACAGATAAGGGGTAAATAAGACGGAATAAGTTACCGGAGGCTCGCCCTTGTAGATGAATGTAATGAAGGTTATTCTACCAGGAAATTCCTAAGTGATGTAACAACGTATACGCTATGTCCGATGTACGTAACGTACAGTAATTAAATCTTGGCCATTATACAGTTGTTAGAGTGGATTTAAACACAGTCATTATTGAATTCCAGAACACGTTTCAACACCATTCCAAGACAAGATTGCATAATGTGATTGTGTTTCTACAAGTGATGAACTCTCAAAAAGGTCTTCACCTAGAAATCATTTAGCATACATGCATTTTGTTGGCATGTATTGATATATATAAAAAAAGAAATCCGTATTATAGTGTATAAGTTTGGAAAAGTTAAAAATTGGAATGTTTCGCAAAGAGGGCGCATAAAAATTACGTCTTTTTTAGTTTTGAAAACATTTTAAAGTATTATTAAACGTGTTACATTTTATACTTATTGACATGAAAAATAGAAAATCCTTCTTTCCCTAAAAAGCAATGTAGGGTATAACGTCATAAAGTGTATTAATGCAGAAACCCTACTAAAAGTTCCTGAGTTGACATATACGATGACCCAAACTATGCATGATCATTGATATCGCTGCTAGAACTCTCTCACTTAGTTTGTAACAAACGACCTTAACTCGCGTGATGAGCCATCTATTGTCAGCATCAGCATACACAGGGCGCTCGTTCGTGACCGCGGTAAGGTTCCCGAGGTAAGAAAAGACCACTTAAACGGGTGACCTATTATACTTGTATAGAACAGTAGCCAACTTCTTTCAAGGTAAAATGGTGATTGGCTGGCTTTTGACCCCGAGTGCATCTATTAGAGAAAAGTCGTGATTAGACAAAGCCAGAGGCGAGGACTGCGATGGATGGCTAGCGCAAAAACATGCGTCCCAGCGCGAGCGGATGACTTACTTCGTACGTAGTGATTAATCGCACCAACCTATGCACACCACGCCGACCTATTATTATTATCATTATTATCCTAGAAACTACGCACAGGAAAAACGTGAAAGTGACAGTAATTACAGCAATTACGTCGGTAAACGTTGTTACTGATTATTGTGTTTACATTATAAGCGTTAATAAATGCATTAGGATGAGTCGAACAAAATATTCAAAAAACGTTGCACAGAAGATAATGAACGGAATTAGTCAATTGTAGTCGGAGTATTAATGTGTGTTCATGGCTGGTCTATTATTTTCTGAGTGTCAATAATTGAGACTAACGAGCAATATGTTATTAAAGCGTGCGATAAAAATTACATGTTTTCTCTGGGTGCACACGACAATACGAATTGTAATTACTCTAAGTGACGATATTACTGTGCATTAGTAAATTTAACTTCGGCTTTTGACAAAAATATGTAAAATTCAGGACGTGATTCTATGAGATAAGTACAACATTAATATGTCGCGAAATTTCAATAAATTAAAATCGGAATCTTGTAGATAACCATCTTGCATTTAGAAACATATTTCCAACAGATATATTACAAACTGCAGTAGCTATAGCAAAATTGCAACTGCTTCCCATATTGCAAAAAACACAAATCTTATTTCAATTGTGTTAAACAGGAATGCAGGTTACGAGAACAACTACATAGCTACGAACGAACATAGCTGTGGTTTTAAGGTTTAAAACTACCAGACGTACCGTACGTATAAGTGGAACAATGTTTCCGAAATACGTTTTCTCAGTAGAAAGATGTGATTCTAAGGTCACACAGGGTCAGAATAGATCAACACCGGATGGAGGACTAAAAGCAGTCTTCGGTATCGGAAGTACGACGTGTGACAGAATGGCATAACAGTAACAATACGACTTGTATGACTTCAACAGCTTGCATGCCTTTACAAAACAGACGAGGCAACTCAACTAAATTTAAAATAATTTGTTATGACGACAGGAATATTTTCACAAATGCTAGAGTGGTAAAATTAATAAATACACATGCTAATGAAAATGATAAAATTAATGTGGAAGTTTAATGTGTTGTTTACCGAGTTTCTATCGTTACATTATGTGTACCATTTAAAGTTTGCTTTCCAATAATTCTCACAGAATAACAGTTTGGTAACGCAAGCGTCGTCGTAATTCCTTAAAAATATATAATTTGAAAATTAAGTTTGTGCACTTGAACCTTATATCACTGAAGTACTTTGCTTTAGCGATAGTTATTGTTATGTAAGTGTACGAGATAATGTTTTGTTTGTATGACCCAACATCCCATGAAGAATAAGTGTTACATTTGGATAAAAACCACCACACTATCCATATTCTTGCCCGGATCTAATTCGGACATGGAAGTTTATCAGGCCAGCGTCTAATCATCCGTAGCGAATGCGAAGGCTAACTTGTAACAATAGATCGATGGAACGACGGATGCGAAAAAACTCTGTAACGCTCAAACCCAGATTTTCTGCTATATCTAGGTTTCCGTCTGATCCCGCGTTCATCTCTCCTGTATACACTCGAAAGTAGTTTTCTTATCTTGTGCAATGTGTCTTAATCCCGAATAATTCCAAATAGATGGGAAAGTATGCCCTAATGAATGTGTGTGTTGGACTCAATTCAACATCTCTTTTCTCGTAATATAATCGGATGTAGATTTGTAACATTGTGCAATGCGCACAAATTCTTCACGTTTGCGACTACATTGGGAAAGTAAGCCCCAGCGGATATTTGTCGGACTCAATTCCAGCATTCACCTTATACCCTCAGTGAGAATTGCTGGTGGCTGGAATCGATTCCTCGAACTCTCGATTAAGGTCTCTTATACTGAGCCACTTATGTCTGTGTATTCCATGAATACCTTTTTTGGGTACAAAACGTAACTTGTCGTAGCCCCATGTTGGGTGGAATGAATTGATGCACTCACAACTACGCGGAAATCGCACAAACCTAACCGAATGCAAAACTTTGCTACTAACACAGGAGTGAGTTTCTTTCTCCCTGTGGATCGTTTAACGGTTATCCTTTGACTTTGAGAGGACGAAACGGAACAGTCAGTAAAAGAAAGTGACGCAGCGCGCGCACATGTGGCAAAGTTAAACTTGTAATACAATAAGAAAAGTTTTTGTTAGCAAGCGAGTGAGTGAGTGAGTGAGTGCGCGAGTGTGCTATCGACGTCACACCAAGTGCACTGCTAACGGAATCCGTCCCGTCCGTCCACTCTACTCGCATGTTCCGTTACCGCGAGTGCGAGTGCGATTCCTCGACAGCAGACAGTCGCGCGGCTCTCGTTCGACAGCGTGTGGTGTGGTGCGGTGCGGTGCCCTCTAGCCTACACCGACGACGACGACGACAACACATGGAGACGGCGGTGCCGGCGCCGTCCTAGACGCGCCTACTGTGAGTGAGTCGAGATTTATTTATTCTCTGACAACTTGATGAGCGGCATTCTCGTCTACAGGTTCATTAATTACGTTGTAATTAATAATTTTTTGTCGTCATTAATCAAAGAAATGAATTACGAAACACGATCGAGAAGAATGTGTTTAACTTTTAATTATGTGGTATGTACACAACACACGTGGACAAAACAACAACTTTCCAAAGTACTAACCTAAAAATACCCTGTACACTCGTAAATAATTTCTTTTACTGAAAACTTTTTAATTAATTATTTATTTGGTTGTAAATCTCTCGCTGACTTGGCAAGAAAGCCATTGTAGACATAGTGCCCTATTTAGCCTAAGACAAAAATCAGTGTGGCATGCACACCACTGGATAATTCACAAGTATACAGCACAATGCACAACGACTCCGCTCAAGAACACGTGCAGTATAATATTATCCAGGTACATATTCTTACTTAGGTTAATAGTGTGTCGGATTTGTGTGTGTTTTTATTATCTAAAAAATCTTCGAGTATAGAATTTTATCGTAAGTCACACGTTTTGATGCTGAATTAATATAGACCTAATCACATAAATGCGGATTTGATAATTTCGTCTTAAATAGTCTTTTAAACAGAATTAAAAAAGCTTACTTTATTGTGTATGTACACCCGGCGTCAGAAGTAAATCAAGTGCTGGGTATTGTAGATACAATGAGATCCCTTGATTTACTTATGACGTTGGGTATACATGAAATATCTCTACGTTTGAAGATAAGCACAAGGCGAAACATAAACTGAAAGAATTGAGATTCAAATTTTACAAAATTTAATTTTGAAATGATAAATTCGCCCAACAATGAAATTAACACAAAATAAGAAGAAAGGATTCCTTCATATTTTCTCTTGCAGTGACATACACATAATTGAACAAGTGGATACTTGAGGAGGAACGTTCTATGAACTACAACATTGATTAACTTTAAAATAACATTACGCCAGAATATTCAATTCACATTCGACTACAGTGTGCTAGCACCTAGCAACTTGTATCAATATGTAACAGCTGTCAGCTATGAAAAGAGTCCCATGACTATTTATGAACTGTGCGAAGTTAAATATTCATGACATACGTTGTACTTTTTTATACACACAAAATCGACAGTCATTTTGCGTTTTCCTATCATTATACTTTTGTTAAGCATCTGCACACGATAATTAAAAACCGTTTACCCAACACATACAATTACTTTACATTAGCTTTGAATGACGATTTCATTTGCAATGCGTCGGGAGTGTTCAATTGTAAAATAAATGTTATTTGAAGCCCTTTAGTTTCGCTCGTGCTCAGTGAAGGCAGCGTAGCGTGGCAACTAATAGAATGTTATGCGTGCGACTTGATGCGTGTTGAACCGTGAGCATGACGCAGTTCAGGAAGTGGGAAATAGGTGTTTGTGTGATCCTCCTCCTACATGCGTCTTTATCCCTTTTCTCCCCGTGACAAGACGGGGAAGATACGATAGATTAAAATCCACTGAAAATCAGTTATATAACTGAGTGGGTAGACTCTAAATACAATTTATTTATTTATTTTTTATTTATACTTTTTGTTTCAATCTTTCTCAATATTCAAACAAATTAACATTCAAGTTGGGGAGAACATTAGGTCTAGTGCATTGTTGGCAAGTTTTGCTTGCATTTGCCGGATAGCAGAGTCATCTTGGTGGGGGTTTTGCATGCAGCATAATATGCATCCCCTTGAAGCACCAGCCTAGTACAGAGTACTTATCACTGGTGCTTCAAGGGGAGCCATACCCGACGCAACTCCGTCAAGCCTCTTCATCGGTTTCTTCTTCCATATTCTGATGCTTGCTTGTCATTTATTTATATATTCCCATCGACAGAGTTGGCTCAAGCGTCCAGCGCGCGACTATGATTCGGGAGGGTCTGGGTTCGAATCCCGTCGAGACCGGAAATCCTGACTGAAGGTTTTTCCCGAGGTTTATCTCATTCGGTAATGCGTATGCAAAGGGATTTAATCTTTTTAAATAGCCGACTGACATCCCTTCACAATAATTGAACCTAGTTACCCCTAAAGACAGGCATGCATTGCACTCTAGGCAGCTCTCCTGAGAGAAATTTAATTTCTACTATCTGTTGATAAAGATACTTCGCTCCCACTTTTGGGTACTCCCATAACCGTGCTTGTTTAAACAAAATAATTGTTGTATTGATATACATTTTAGTTATCTTCAATATATATTCTACATTAAAATCTTACAAGAACAGTGACACCAATCCAAGTAAACAAAAGGATGCATAGTACCAATATTGATTGAAGTTCCAAGTTTTTTTTAACTAATGCATGTTTGAAGCTTAGTTAAATTTCTCAATTTTAATATGAGATTGCCATCATTAGAGAGAAGAATACCATGTTTAATTCATAAAATGCGAAATGTGATGGATTCCACTTAAATTCCAAAATGATATGCCGTAAGGATGTGTCTTGACATCAATTTGTATAATTTGCATAAACAAGGTAAATAGAGTGCCTCTCTCACCAATGCCACAGGATGTTTTAAAGAAACAAATAACATCCATATAATGGTCGTGTTCATTGAAAATGGAATCAGTTAACATTATAGTTTGAACGAAAAAGAAGAACAGTGGCTATATATTTTAAAACAAGCAAGGTTTGAAAACTGGTTTAGCGGTTCGTGTTTTAGAATAATTAATTGATAATTAAATATCACTTTATATGGACAAAGCAACAATGAACTATTAAGTGTATTCTGATAATTACTTTGAAGTGTTTGCCATATTGGAACAAAAGAAATGCGTTTTGTTTGGCCATTGTCGTGGCTCAATTAAAAAGCTTTCTACCACCGCGACGATTAGCTAGCTGATGCTGCTGCATACACTCTCTGTAAGAGTAAGAGAGGAAGAAAATGATAGAATAGTCAAGGTCCTCTAGATCTCCGCCACCTGGCGGAGGCTCGTCTAACTCGCTCGTGTGGCCACGAAGTTAGGTCGTCGCAACACGTTCCACTGTGTATAGCAGCCATTACGGTGATTTGCACGAGAAATAGAGGGAATTTTAAAAAGCAAAGTGAACATCTACTTATAGCGCGCCCTAAAACTTGACTATAAAATGACGATGTAGAGGCCAGAAAAGATTCGCGTGCATTTTGAGATAATAAAATTGACAACCCAATAATAATGAAGCTAGTAATTTGTTGCAATGTAATTAATAAAATGAAATAATTTTAAATACACTTTGTTATAACTTTGGGTTTGTTATAGTGTGATGTGTAGGATATCCACGAGCAATTTTTCTTACGACTTTAAAAATTTATTTCTTTCATGTCACTACACTGAAGAAAAAAATCCGGAATGTGTTTTTTTCTTTTTTCTTTTTTTTGTTCTTTTGTCTGTCTGTTAACACAATTCCGGCTATACCAATACTTCTAATGCGATGAAATTTTATGGAGGCCTTCGAAATCTCTGAACTTAGAACTGCCACGTTTTTGAGCGCATTCGGAATTTTTTTTCTCATAAAAATCGCAATTTTACGATTTTTTTTCGATTTTATTATTATTATTATTATTATTATTATTATTATTATTATTATTTTTATTTATTATTATTATTATTATTATTATTATTATTATTATTTATTATTATTTTAAAATTTTAAAATTTCTTCGACTTGTAAAACCTACATGCTTTATTCGATGGTAATGATTTTTTCACAGAGCCTTGATTTTATGGATTTATATATTCGTGTGAAATTTGAGCGCAATCATGACTAATCTTTGGCGCAATCAAACGATTATTTCTTAAACTAATTGCAATTTTACAATTTAAACAGCGTTTTGATAAAAATGCTAAGGCTTTTACAATTTTCATTTATTTTTTAAAGTGAAAGGTGTTTTAGATTAAAAAACAATACATCTAAACATTCACTAGACGGATTTTATTATTTTCGTTTTGTTTGATAAATATGATTTTTTCCTTTGCATTGTTGGAAAAAGTATGTTTTTTGTAACAAATCTATATTTCCCATATTTTAATTAAAAAACTATAAATCTCATCAAAAAAGTGTCTAATGAATTTTTCAGAATAAGACTTGTGAGCATATCAAAAAAGAAATTATCCTTTTATCTTAAAAACTGTAGAAGAAGTAGGAAAAATGTTAGCAAATATGCTAGAATAAAAGTTTTGAGATAATAGCATTAAAAGTTTATTTATGTTGTTGTTTTTTTTGTAAATTTGAATATAACATAGCCTAAAGGTTCAGTTAGTTTATTTTTACATGAATTCACTGGGCCTTTATAACCTGTTAATCTAGGCTTCTTTAAAATTGACTAAAATTGTTATGAATAACACTCTATACAGCCCTAGATTAGGCCTAATATCAGTACTGGTAAGCCATTTTCCCATGTTAAATAGCATACAGCGCTCAAGAAAAAAATCATTTAATGCTTTTAGCATTATATCAGCATAAAATAAATTTATGTATTCAATAAATAAAAAAGTAAACTTAAAAAGCAATTCAAACAATAATAATGCAAAATTGCTGGTTTTTCATACTTTTTCAGTGAAATAGCACCTTAAACAAATACGCTCATCCAACAACGCGCCTGAAAAAGCGTTTGCGAAGCTTCTTAGTTTATTACCAACATGCTTGTGCCCAAAGCAACACATGTGATGATAATAATAGTGTCTACACATAATAATAAAAACACTAGTTAATGACGGTATTTTCCAAGGTGGCGTGTGAAAAATTACTATGTCGCCGAGAAATGCTAGTTTTAAATGAAAACTACGATATGTACAAACATAACCACTATATAACGTTATAGTGGCATTCACCCTTATTACAATCTTGGTATTTAACCTCGTTGACAACCTCCAGTTTTTCTTTAATTTTTTTTTACATATTTAACTCATTAAATGCAAAGTGCGTGAAATACAACATTCCCGGGAAAAGCTCGTTTTAAAGGAAAACGACGACATGTCCAAACATAACCACTATATGACGTTATAGCGGCATTCATCCTGATTACTAACGTGGTATTGAAAGTCGTTGACACCCTCCAGTTTTTTAGGTAATTAACTCACTAGTATGCAAAGTGCGTGAAAGAGTACTAGTTACTACATTCCCGCTCTAGAATTAATCACCAAGATGGCTTCTAATTCGCTGCTGCGACGACCTAACCTAGAGAGTTAGACGATCCTCCGCTAGGCGGAGATCGAGAGGACCTTGAGAATAGTGACTCTTAATTATGTGTCAGAGTCCGTTGTACACTGGACTGAGAATTCGCGGAACAACACATCAACATAATTACATTTCAATTTCATACGATTTAGACAAAAGATATCTTAGAACGGTTACTAAGCAGTAAAAACAAAAACGCCCCCTATAGCCTCTCGTAGTCGAAACAGGTGAAGTTGGTCATGAAGTCGACCAGTCGTCAACATGGCCGCGATATGCCCTTTTGTATATACACTCCTTTGAAGATATGTGTTTAATTAATTTATTTGTTTAATGATTATCCGTACACATACACTCATTAGGAAGATCACGACTAACATAGCCATAAACGCAAAAAAAGTGTGTGTAATACATCTAAAAAATTACATACTAAAAATTAATTAAAATTAACAATAAGCACTTGGCCTATAATACATAACCGAACGAAAATATGATATTACTAAAAAACTATACAAAAAGAATGCCCGTCTGGGCCCGGGGTAGAATTGGCCCAGAGCATGGCTCTGCTAATCGTAAAAGGCGATTCAAGAGAAAAAGTCCACCTCGCAAACATCAGCTAGAAAGAGCGGAGTATCTTACTCCCCGAAACTAGAGGCGAGCTCTGGCAATCGTCGTCGGGGACCTTGCCCCCTTCCCTTGACGACCCCCGGCGACGATGACAATGACACAACGAACGATGACAAAGACGATGACGACCGCGACGTGAGAAACCCCCCTTCCTCCCCTTACCTGTGGCTGGTTCTGACCAGCATGGGCCCCACCTCCCCACCCCCCTTAGGCTAGAGTGGTGCATTATGACCTAACGGTTGACGCGTCCTTAATCCAAATAAACCAAAAAAAATCTACAGTTAATCACAATAGGGCCTATACGTAAACAATAACAATTATTAACATTCAAACAAATTGACATTATAATATCTTAAAACATTACTCACATCAAAATTCAAAATGCATTAAATATTTAATATTGTTATAAGTAATAAACAAATAAAATAAAATATGTTATTATAATATGAATTCATTAATTTATAACAAAACAATATGTAGGGGCAATGTGATTGTTAAACGTTAATGTCATTAACGTACCACTTCTTTAGAAATATTGACTTCTGAATACCATTGACAATATGTTGAGGAAATATCCTGCCTCTGGAATGTAAAATGTAAGCTATTTTTAAACAAGAATTACCCACTCACCTGTATAAACCTGTATAAATTCGCGATTATTATAGTTACTCTTCTTCAACTTTAGAAAAGCTATCTATTAAATATGTCGTCAGAGTTTGAGCGAAAACACACCTTCCTGATGTGTTGACTCTTGTCAGGCTTCTCTGCAGCAGATGCATTTGGTCTGAACTAGTTATCTTCCCAGCAGGTGCAGCCTCCATCCAAACAGGATCGACTTGTGTGATTGTGATCATGATGGCGAAAATATACATTAGTAGTTCGTAACTCTTCTTAGTTTTTGATGACAATATCAGATTGGCAAGGATGTTGTTTGAGTGCAAGATCTGTAAGCTGACTTCGTGCTGTCGACTTAGATGATGTTGGACATCACCGATGTTAATGTACTTTGGAGTATTAACCTGTCTCATCGAGGCAGCTGTAGTCTAGTCTGGTCCATTCATCTGGACAAGCAATCTCAGCGAACCATTTGCTATCTGCATCATAAAGGTACCAGGAATTTGATAGTATTTTATGGTGAGAAAACAATAAATATCAACGCCGTAAACCGTGTCGGGGTCAAAATAGCGAAATTAATACAACGTGATAATTCTTTGAGGGATCCTGAGTGCAATGCCTAGTGCACTCAATTGTATTTCGTATTTTTTACTTTCATGTTGGGTTGTAGTTGGCCCATAAAATATTAATTACATATTAAATTACTGCTTCGTTATGTGAATCACGACTGCGATGATATCTGAAACGTTTAAAGAGAATTAGCAACATCTCTACTTCATCAATCTAAGCCGCTAAAAGCAGATAGTGTTTAAACGCTATCTGCACTATCGAACCAAACATCTACCGTCTACATCATTATTAGTCATCAGGTCAGAATACGATCGGAAGATACAATTCTGAAGTAAGATTCATTTCAAGATATTAATATAATTGCAGGGCTGGATCAATACCTATAATAAATTAGGGATATGCCTTACTTGTTTTGTTTGAATTATCTTAGGCAGGAGGGGAATTGCCTCCTTAAGTTTGTATGGTATTATGCATATCTGCACTGCATATTTATACCAAGTTTTGGGGTTATCAATAGATAAGGGAATGATCTATATAAAATACATTTCCTTCGCGGGCTTTGATCTGATGAACCTTGGTTTTATACAGTTTGGAGTTTGGACCAGTGTCCAAATCATAAGCCATACGGCACCGCAGACGGTTTTTAGGTTGTGTTCCGCAAAGGCGACCAGAACGACCAGTCTGCGACCAATGGAATTTAAGTAAACACAATTCGCACCAATGACAGATCAGATTTGCAAGAAATGTATGCGATGCGTTGCTGTTTTCACTGTTGTGGTCGAGACCAAGAAGCCACAGTTTTATTCCGGTCGTGGGCTGGTCTTGAAGAAAGCGCGGTTATTTCAAATTCTTTCATTGAAAATCATGGAATAATGTCATCTTCCGACAATGTTCCTGTAACTACACATGGGTAGACAATAATTCATTCATTCTTTCATTCAAATCATTCATTTATTTAGTAAATGATATGATTTATGTAACAATTTAACGAGATATCACAACTTTTCATTAAAACACGGCCTTGTAGATGCAAGCACCATTTCGGAGCCAAGGCAGTACCCCAACAATCAGACGTTGAGTGAAACAATGAAAATAACAATACCCAGTCGAGCCCAGAATGGTCGACCGGTCGCCTTTACGGAACACAACCTTATGTATTTAATGTGTTCTACTCAGTGACAAGAATTGGTGGCAGCGTGTTTGCAACATTGCATTCTTTGATACAGTATTGTACACCTAGTTTGTGCAAAGGCAGAAACAAATTATCAGTTTGCATATTAGATCATACTATTGATAGGTTCAACTTCAAGTACATTTTTAGAAGTAAAAGTACTCTGCCCGAGCCTGGAAATGAATCCGAGGCCTTGTGCGTTGGAAGCAGGAATCAATCCATACGAATGAGACACGCAAGACTTGCTTTGATGATATTGCAGTTGTTGTTCTAGGAATAATTCACCTTGCTTAGTGGCTTTTCATATTTGTTGTTTGACAATTACCACTCAAGACAACTTCGACATCACTTGAAGAGAATGTTCTTGAGCCCTTTCAGCAAACCTAAATACAAACAATTGAAACACATCTTGACCTGCTGTAAAAGAAAGATAACTGCTTAACATGACATCATTACTATTAAGATGAAAGTTGAAACAACACGCTCGAAAAAGAATAACAATAATCATCTATAAATATTTACATAACTGATGCTCAGCAGATAAGAGAACAATGAATTCACCATACATTCTGTTGGCAGCTTTGGTGTTGATCGATTTCACCATTCAGTTGGCAGAAACCGCCAAAAGCAAAATTTAAAGTATGTGAGCTATAGTCGGAATCACCCAGAGAAGATGCCTCATTGCGGCAACAATCTCTGTGTTTGGTGAGTGACAACCTTGCAAATATCTGAAGATTACCAAGATGTGCATGTTTATCGGCCGAACTCGTTTTCGTGCATCAATTGGCTTTTCACATAGCAACGGAATATAATGTATGCTCAACAAGATGTTAAAATACACACAGAAAATTATTTTAAAAATGTATGGTATTCATTCAAGTATTTGATTTTTATATTGTCAGTTGTTGTAGTTATAGATATTGTCAAACATTTACAAATAATAAAAAGGCAATTTTGTGACATCTTAACTATTACATGTCGGGTATTTTATACAGCAATGTCATAAAATAAACGTAATAATGATGTATAGCTCTTGGTTCTTGATGTTATGTGTGTTTGATTCGCATTTCAATGATCAGATGCTCCATCCCTTTTTGAGTCGGTGAACGTTGGATGTTGCCTCAAGTTGAAGAAAGTAAAGGGAGAAAGGTATAGCATTAAGAAATTGTTCAGTTTTGCTTGACGTCTAGTAACTGTGGTCGATCTTGTGGGTGAAATGTACTATAGTTGATTTCGCCATCAAGATAAGCGCCGTAATATTGGCCTAATGGTACATGGAACGAGGCTGCTTGTGCTCGCTCGCTTCAGGGAGTGATAGATAGATGATTGACGATCCACCGGTCTCATCATTGTTGTTCGGCAAGTGAACAGCTCAGCCATGATCAGATTTCAACTCGTTAACATCAGTGATGAGATGTCGACACAGCCGGTGGTAGAACCCCCGAGAGGAAGTCAGTGGGAACGGATTAACCACCACTGAAGGTAAATCCGCAAATCACTTACGGAGAATCATGTCATAAGCGGTTATTTCTGAAGTGGACGTTGTTGAAGAAAATACATCGTCTCGCTAAGACATCCCAGAAAATACATCATGATAGAATTCAATGCATTACGTAATTATTTTGTCTGTACCGATTTAGATGACTTAAGGAATACTTCCAATATCAAATCTTCGAACCTGCTCTAAGCCACTTCCTGAATCGTGTATAGCACCATTTATTAATGGAATTTACAATTTAATGTATAATGTAGTATTTGTTCTGATCAGAATATAGTTTGGCAACTGGTCAAAAGCGAAAAAAAATACGTTAAAACCAAATCCAAAATGTGTGAGTGTTTTGCTTTCTGCTTTAGATTATAAATGCAATCGTGCAATTGAAGACAACGACAACTGAGAATTGAGCATTTAGGGCTACTACGTTCCATGCCATACCCGGGATAAGAAGCTATGTCTCTTGACTTCTAGAGTCATACACTTCGGGCCTGCGTCCCAACCGTATACACATCGTATGTTTCGTAGCTGAGAAGCAGAACCAGAGTTCACGCAATGACTCGAGGTTGTAACTTAACGACTATTGAGACTTTATGACCACGAGACGAACTGAACCCACGGTCATCGAGCGAGATACAGCAGACGCCGCCGGTCAGGGTAATTAGGCCTACTCGTGTCGGTGCTTGGCTGATCCTTCCCTTGCGTGGTAAATAATAATTGCTATCATAATTTTCTTCTTTGGTAGCTTCTAGTAATGGTGCTTGTTTTTCAAACGATCAAGAAACTGATATAATAAGCGTCTGTCTTGTGTGAAAGCATCATTACCGTGGACTGTCTTGATCTCTGCAAGTGCAATCATGCTTCTGCTCTGTCGGAGTCCGGGATGCTCTGTACCATCAATGTCTACTTGCTTTGCGCTACGCGGATGATGATCGCATTAATGTTGGCATTGTTAAAACTTTAATTACCCACGCATGCGAACACAGACAAGGGACCAGACGACGATAAGAATAACAATAGCACTCATCGCGGGAGTGTCACTGCAAGTATTGCCTTCAGTCAATAACATCCTGATGAACGTTCGTGAACATTTCTATACAACCCTTCACTTTTCTGTCCGTCCGTCTGTCTGGCTGTTCATAAGTAAATAGAAATAAAAAAATAAATTCTTATTTAGAGTCTACCCACTCAGCCATATAACTGATTTTCAGTGGGTGTGTCACGTCTCACGATAAAAAGCGAATGCGACCTCCGTTTGACAAGTATGTAATCTTTAATGACACAGGGCACATGCCCCACAAGTGCAATTTAATAAACACATTGAATACAATAACACATTTACATATACATTAAAATTATATACATTGACATTACCCTTCAACAGGGATGATACATAATGTTTGTGGCGACCCTTGGGACCAGGGATGAGAGGATAGCACTTCTGTACTCGGGACTTCCGCTAAGGATTTCAAAACCCACGATGATATTTTATTTTTATGTTCATCAACAATGTATTGATTGAGTAGCTTTGTCGCTTATTGTAAGTACTGACGTAACAGTGTCTGTTGAAGTTATTATTTGTAAATATATAACATAATGGAACGTTTATTTACAAGAATGCAAATCGTCAATCATTCTTTCAAGTGGGAACTATAGATTACCTTGCTCCAGGACGATTTTCTTTTACAAGTGTTTTGCATCTCAATTTCGGCAAATCTGAAATTTTGCATATGTAATTGCTCCGTAAATGAAGGCAGGTCAAGATGTCAAAAGCATGTTATTGATCAGCCGGAAACAATAAAACCAATTCTTTTATTTATATTCAGACAGGTTTAAGAGTGCCCAAAGCGAGATTTTGCAGTTAGGTGTAATCATTACAGCAGTAACAAGTAAGAAACTCTAACATGTCAACTGGTTCTTGAGATTGGAAAAAGCTTTCATGTGCAGCTTTAAGCATGCACAAATTCACTGATAACTGGCAGTAAAATTTGTAATTTCACGTACATGTTAAAAGAAGCATTAAACGGCACAATAAAAAAATATAAAGCAAATACAATTTGAATCTACAATTTGATTTATTTATCAACGATATGCAAACAGAGAGTCAACAAATAGTCGATGAAGAATACAAAATACAATAATTTGCCATGTGTTGATTTTTTTGGTGGAGGCGCCGGGTAAAATATTTCACACATCTGAGTTACCAACAATGCAAATAAAACTCATGTTAATCGGACGTCGTGTTCGGTTGTTGTCGTGAAACGTGACACACGCACAGACGAACAGACATACGGACAGAAAAAAGATGCTTGTCAAAATATAATTTAATTTTGAAAAATAATAAAGTACACTGCACCTCATAATATATACGAATGAGTGTGTGTATAAAACATGAGAACCGAACTCCAGAACATTTTGAGAATAATTAATATGTTGTCTGCAACTGCAAATAATTAGTGCTGGTAATACGATAGCTTTATTTTGACTGGAAGGTCGGATACAATACCACAACATACCACATGAGGAACTAAAGCACATTTAAAACTATCGACGAGATTTTGCAACAGCACCGTGCAATGGTAAAAAGAAAACAAATGTAGTAAATTTATTTGTCATTCTGTGCTACGAGCCACGATTGTGTTGGCTGTCTTCACATATAACGTGATTGCAATCAGGACTGCTATCACTTATGTTGTGCCCGAAACATTGCTCTTATTTGGCCTTTCTCTCGCTACCTCGGTAGAAAGAGAGAGATTGATAGCATCACTTATTGAACATCTTCACCGCACTTTTGGTGCTCAATTCGTCGCGGTCTGTCTGTCTGTCTGTCTGCCTACCTGTCTAGCGCGCTACTTCTTGGGTGCCGACGACGTGATGTGACAGGGCCAATGGTCCGTGTCGTTTGTTGGTCTTATAGATACGTGTCTATGATGTCGTCGTGAGATGATGATGATGATGATGAGGATGACGGGGGCATTGTTAGCTTCGTTCGTGATTGTCATTTGAGATGATTAGTAAATTAAGTGAACCCAAGCCCTCTAAGGGATTCGAACCCACGTCCCTTCGTTCCATACACGCTTCAGAAATGTGCCCAAGGGCTGCTGTCATTTAATTCTTGATATGCGAACGTGAAATGACAGGGCACCCTGGTATTATATTACTGTGTCTTGTTAGGGAGCAAATCACCTTTAGCTCCGTCTATCTGTGTTAACGTTAACGTGTCACGACGATCTGAACTGATTTCCGATTGACTTACAGTTTTTTGTTGGCATTGCCCTTTAGAAAGTATGATACAGCACGTCAATGTGGAGATTTCGATAAACCCGGCACCTCCACCAACAAGTAGTCCAATTTTATGTTGTATCCTTCTTTGTTAGTTTGTTGTATAAGTAGCTTCACTCCCTATTTCGGATGCTTTTCTGACGAAACAGAAACTCATTGCTTTGAAATTGTTTGTACACTACTTGAGAGAATACTATGTGTACGCATGTAAGAAAAGAACAAATCAATGAGGGAGGGGAGGGGAGGATGTCGTTTATAATCGTCATTCATCTCATTAGGTCCCTCTTTTTCGAGTTTACTAAAATACAAGCTGTTGACTTTATTTTATATATATATATTTTTTTTATATATATATTTATCTGTTGACTGAAAATCAGTTAAATAACTGAGTGGGTAGACTCTAATTTTTTTATTTTTTAATACCAAGATCGTAGAAATCACTATCATTATTAATCACTATTAAGATCCCAATTACTAGATAATTTTAACTGTCTTTCCGTGGAGTCAACGCAAGTTTAATTTTTCTATTCTATTACATTCTCTTTGTAACGACAACAAATATTTGCAATTTTACCATCTTTGTATGTCGTTGGTGGTATCTTTAAAGGAATTACAAAATTACATCAAAATTGTTTTGAATGTCTACATCATTGACGCCACGATTTGATTTCGTTAGGAGTAGGCCTACTTACTTTGCTGATACTATAAGCTTGCTTTGCTATTTCCACATGATTACAATAATTCTAATAAACCGATTATTGGCAATAATTAGTGATATTAAACACCCGCTACCCAAAACTGCAATAACCGAATATGGTAACCGTTTACTCTGCTGTATAATCACTGCTGCGATTAAACTTCTTTCGAAACTGACCCAAATAAAAATACACCAAAACAAACATGATCTAAAATTAGTCATTTCCGTCAAGGCAATTATGATATTTATTTTCTAATTTCTCTCTAAAGAGTTCTAATGTGAAGGTATAAGGCCCTTGCTTTGGCGGATGCCGCACGGATATCGGCTGTGATAAAAAACAACGTGTCCCCTCGGTTTCACTAGCAGGCTTTCTAGTAACGGTAAACGAGTGAAAAATGTGTTTTCAGAATATAATCACTAATTACCATAGGCACTTATATATTGCAGGATGTCAGTGGTGTATGTTAACCACGACAGTCGATACAGTTCGCACTTAGGCTATGAAGAGCGTAGATACGAGAATTACTTAGTAGGGGAATTGGTTGTTGGGAAATGCATAAAGTTCTTCAAGATAGCCTTAGTAACTAGAACATTATTCACGACTCGAGGAACATACCACCATAGCAGATTTTTATGTCATAATCCTTTAGTGTTCCCTATTCTCAGTTTTATTCCGTAAAAGCAACCGTGTGATTTTTTTCGGAACATTACAAATTTCAAATTTCAAAAGAATATTTGGCTGTACATATTAGACAGCGTCGAGATGTATACGCTAAAAACCTCTTCCGAATACATAAATGGTCCACAACTCACAAAGAAAAACACATTTTTTTTTAAAAACATCTACCATATGTGATAGCAAAAGTTTCGTTTAGTAACATAACCATTTTTTTAGACTAGGAAGCTTCGCAAACGCTTTTTCAGGCGCGTTGTTGGATGAGCGTATGTTTTTTTAAACGAAAAAAGCGTAAAATTGCGATTTTCATGAGAATTTATTTTTCGATCGCGCTCAAATTTCACAAAAATATATTAATTCATAAAATTAAGGTTCTTTGAAAAAATCATTACGATCGGAGTTAGCATGTAGGTGTTATTTGTCGAAGAATGTTTTAAAAATAAATAAAAAATCGTAAAATTGCAATTTTCATAAGAAATAATTTTTCGATTGCACTCAAATTTCACACGAATATATTAATTCATAAAATTAAGGTTCTGTGAAAAATTCATTACAATCGAATAAAGAATGTAGGTGTTAAGTCGAAGAATTGTTTTAAAAATCGAAAAAAATCGTAAAATTGCAATTTTAATAAGAAATAATTTTTCGATTGCGCTCAAAAACATGGCAGTTCTAAGTTCAGAGATTTAGAAGTCCTCCAGAAATTTTCATTGCATTTAGAGTATTGATTTAGCCGGAATCGTGTTAACAAACACACAAAAATACAAACAGAAAAAATAAGAAAAACGAAAAAAAAATCGTAAAATTGCGATTTTCATGAGAAATAATCTTTCGATTACGCTCAAAAACGTGGCAGTTCTAAGTCCAAAGATTCTGAAGGCCTCCAGAAAATTTCATCGAAATTGGAGTATCGGTTTAGCTGGAATCGTGTTAACAAACCCACAAAAATACAAACAGAAAAAAAAACTAGAAAATCGAAAAAAATCGTAAAATTGCAATTTTCATGAGAAATAATTTTTCGATCGATTTTTTGCACGTGGTAGGTCTAAGTTCAGAGATTTCAAAGGTCTCCAGAAAATTTCATCGCAATTGGAGTACGGTTTAGCCGGAATCGTGTTAACAGACACACAAAAATACAAAAAAAATAAAGAAAAAAAAACATTCCGGATTTTTTCTCCAGTGTAGTGAAATGGAATCTTCGCTTCGCTCATCCAAATACTGAATAGATAGTTTTGGTTGATCTTTGAAATTATTATGGTCACATTAATATAGGTGTGAAACAGTTTGGACTTTTTCCAAATAAACTTCAGAAATCTGTTTATGCTGGGGAAATATATTAATATAATCTAATATCTTATGTTTATTGAGTGTTTTTTTTTAAACTCACTTACCAAAGTCACTGTTTTTTCCCGTTCTCGGCGAATTTTCGACGAGGGTCCCCTCATCACACATAGTGTGTCTGGCGTGGCCGGACGAAGATGAGGGGACCCTCGTCGAAAATTCACCGAGAACGGGAAAAAACAGTGACTTTGGTAAGTGAGTTTAAAAAAAACACTCAATAAACATTATATTTCCTGGTCAAATAGCTAACGAACTAATATCATAATATCTTATAATATATTCAATTCGTTGTTGCCGGATGGCCTTGAATGTCACACGGATGGGTATTGAGTATCCTCGGCGGAAGTACGTGGTCAACCTGTGCGGCTGTGAGAGGTGGTCGTTTTCTCCGCGCTTCGGGATATTCTACGACGTTGACCTCAGATAAACGTCAAGGCGAAACAGTGTCACGGTTACGTTATGTAATAGCTGTCTGTATCACTGGTTAGTTTCATTCATTCTTTCTAAAGAGCCCTCTACTACAATCCACAAGATCCCGCCATCGTTTTATACATCTAAGGTGCGCGTAATATTTTGTAAGAATTCACAATTCGTAACATATGGAGTTACATTAGAACATTTTAAGTATTTAAATGCACCTGCATAAATTAAACATAAAAATACATCGTAATCAAGAAGTTAAAGTAGAAATATATTAATATCAATATTTTTTATACATTGTTCCATATCAAAATTACATTTTGGCTGCTTTCCAAGATCATATTTCATGAGCTTGCTAAATGAGATGAATAATTTTCTCGAGATAACCCAACTATCCTAATCGTTCAATTTATTCATTATTTTTTTATTTTTATTTTTTAAAAACTGATTTACAAAGGAGAACTACAATTACGTGGACTTAGTATTCATGTGTGATCCGCCAAGACGTACAACAATCTGGGTGGCGCGTACCCCCCCCCCCCATCCCCCCCCGCCACACACATTAAGTCACGTGTGAAACATTTCGCGGGTTAGTTGAGTTGTGAACTGCAAGAAACTCAATGGACAACGCCATCCTTTCATATAGCTAGCAACACTGATTACCATTGATATTTACGTCTTGTTTATAAAGCTGTAAGTAGAATAATGCCGAACAATGTTATTGTGTTACTGTGCTTATCTGTGGAAGAATCTATGTCACAGCTGGTAGAGGTGTGAATGGTGATTGATTTCAAGTGCTTTATGAGAAGACGAGACGAACGCTTCAAGCATAAATTACCCATCCTAGAACTCTCACTTTCAAAACCGAAACACCACTCCTCTCCGGCACCCGGAACTACTACCCGCCCCACAATATTTACTTCTGGTCCCCATTTCCTTAAATGGCAACACCGCATAGATCTAACAAGCACGTGCTATTTGTGGCTAGCTGTTAGCAGGTCCGACATTGGCCGCACGCCGTTTATGCTTGTGGGTCTCTATGTTATTATTGGGTGGGGCATGATAATTTGGGGTCAATTTTTTAGTTGCACTACTTTGTAGTCGTATTTTCATATTGATTTTAATTGAGTCTGTGTTCCTATGCCCGAGTGCTCGTGGCTATAGGCGTAATTAACAATTATTAGGGAACCCGTAACTAAAGTCCTTTGCACTTCATGGAACTGGACCGGGCCACGGGTGTTACTCAAATCGCCGTCAAATTCGGACCGCGGGCTTTCGTTTTATGACAGTGTCTGCGGGCAATGATCTGTACCAAGTAAGTAGCAGGTATAGTTTTTCTGAAATAAATGGCCAATTATCACATGCAGCACGCCACACTGGGTAAAACATTCTAGGGAAATAGGTCGAAAAGTGAATATGTTATAGTGATGGGCTCGGTAAATAGAAGTAATGCTGGGCCGCCGAGTGTATAGGCTAATAGGTGTGAAACTAAAAGGGTAATGCAAAGAAAGCCGCGGTTGTTCCTCGCACTCACGGACAAGATAAACATAAACGCAGGTGTAAAAGTCGTGAGAATCTTTGAGTACACGCCCAGTGTTTACCTTGGTTCTCGCTGTGGAGTCTTGCCGTCCGCACGCACTCGTACTCGCACACGGCGATATACAATACAAGTAGCCTCGCAACTAGGAGATTTCGTATTCTAAACTTGCTGGTTCGATTCCCACCTATTCCATTTATTGCACCAAATACAAACGAGAGCTACTGTTTCTTGGTAAAAATTTTCTTCGACGGAATCCTCTCAACGCGCGATTAGCTATATGAAAAGAAAAGAATACCCTTGTATCATGCGTACAATTGGGTACACCCAATGTGTGCAGTGTGTGAGAATTGTTAAGAAAGATTGCCACATGAATATTTTATGTGCCACCCGTCCGTAGACTGAGCACAACCTGGACGCAATGTTCAGTGAGGATTGCCTGCGTCGGGTATCAAACTGCTACATCCCAAATTAGAGTAGAATGTGTAATGCGTTTCTATCTGGTTCTAAGAACAAAGTTCACGGATTTTATTTTTTAATTGTTCACATTTATACAATTCAACTATTCCATAACGGCTGAAAGAAAAGTTTCTTTTGACCGAGTATTATTATATTTTGTTTATAATAATTAAATACAGATATGCAGAATCTTGATGGCGGGAGGCAACAGCGTGAAGTTCCATGCCACAAGAGCCTATACCAGTACCACAAAGTAACATTTACATTAAATAGCCCTACACCTAATATACATTCATAAATACATAGGTAATGCATATCTAGGTGCCCGTTAGGGCGCCGCAGCCAAGCCGCGGTGCGCTACACACTCAAGCACCTTATACACCAAGCAGAGTTGGGGTGATTTCGAGGTGTTACCCAGCCGTCATGTAACGTGATGTGAACTTGAAAACTATCACAATCGAGGGATTTAGGTACCTGACAACACATGCCAGATTTTATTGGGGTACGATTATTCCTTCTTGGTGAAAAAATGGCTTGAAACATGCTCAAAATCACTTTAAGGATGTTAGCTACTGCTACTACTGCTACTACTGCTACTTACATCTAATACGTCGGCCCGCGATTCTGACCAGACGGGTGGGACTACAATGTTCATATTTTACATGGACATTAAGGTTATAGAAATATAGTCTCTTTTGAAAAAAAAAGTTGAAAAAGTTTGTTGGAAGGCTTCCAAATAAAGGTTTTAAAATAAGCCTTAAACACTTGGCATACAATCAACAAGTAACCATAGTTACTTGACACTTGTTGACGGTATAAGCAGAGTTAGGCGGGAAAGTGCGATACGTAAACAAATAGCGGACATTTAAAATTTTTCTTCTTTGTGTGGAACGAGAAAAGGTGTCATTATACTCTCATAAAACAAATCAGAAACCGTCCCTGGCCTAGGCCCAGATGTGGAAAATTATTTATAATGCAAAAGTGTAGGTCTAAAGTTCCATTTGGCTATAGGACTAGTAACATTCATACTTACATTACATGTTTGACAAGCCTAGCCAACCCTATGCCAGCACAACATTGTTCTGATATAAACTTGCTCAACTGTTTGTTTACATAATTGCAACAATCAAATCATTTCATACAACTTGTCTTTCGATTGGCCCGCGTTTATGAAGGCACTGCCATCTAGAATAAATATAGAACTTTTTCGAGCTCTTTGCTATACGCAAATCTTTTTAAAGTGTTTGGATTTCGTGATACTCTTTCAACCATAGACATCCTATATAATTGGCTAGACCAGCAGTCGGTGGTCCACTTCCGGTACAATTAGAAGCCATCTTAAAATGACAGTTTACATGTTAATCAAATGGGAGTGATTTGTGGCCAAATAGTTCTCAAGATTGCCGCCAGGTTGACAGGTAAGCATACTAGCCTTTAACACCAAATGATTACTAAATTCCCTTATGCAATCACTTCGTATTGTTTCTTTTGTTTAATACCATGCTGCACAAGCTAAACCATATCAAACAATCCAGTAAAATACTTTATTGCATTAAAAAAGCATAAATTAAAACACCAAATCGCCATCTTGAAATGGGCCGGTTGAGTCTTCAATTTGCTACGCTCGCGCCTGTGCGGAGGTATAGGAGACTGCTAATCTAGCCTACTATAGGGGTTTAATTAATATCAATGCTTTCAACTCACAACCCATGACGTTTTCCACGATACCGTTCAAGAATACCAATTCCTTCGAAAACGAAAACGACTTCGTTTTCAAATTGCGTTTTCAACTCATCTCCCACGAACTCAAGAATTGGGGTCCAGTCCTTATACCGTCGTTATACCATGGTTATACCGTTGAGTGACTAATATATATTAGTCACTCAACGGTTATACCACCTATACCCAGGATGTACATGAATCCGGGTCTAGATATTTTACATCCTATATTGTTACTGCTAATACCATAGAATTTAAATCAGCTTTGATAAAAATATTATATTTTAGCAAATAATTTTGTAATGGAACTTGAAAAAGTAATGAGATCACACACATAACAAAAACTTGTAGAAATACAGCCAAACCTTACACACTCAAAAGGAATGAGATCTAAAAAAGGGCCAAGCTCATCTACCCTTCCACATAAACGTACAGTGTCCCATAACAGCATCCTCGAAAAGCTTGGCAAAATAGAATTTGCATGTTATTACGTTTAAATTAATTAGAAAAAAGAACTTGGATAAACTATTACGTTAAATTAATAATCGCAAATTCTATTTTGCCAAGCTTTTCGAGGATGCTGTTATGGGACACTGTACGTTTATGTGGAAGGGTAGATGAGCTTGGCCCTTTTTTAGATCTCATTCCTTTTGAGTGTGTAAGGTTTGGCTGTATTTCTACAAGTTTTTGTATGTGTGTTAGCTATATACTTCGGAATAAGTATTAAAAATAAATAATTATCATCATTTAGTAAGACGCAAAGATAGAAATAGATTGAAACCTGATCATATAACTTTTTGTGCGACAGTCATTTAGAAAAATGTAAATAATATAAAGAACTTGATTTATGTACACCTTCGATTTAATAACATCAACGTGGATTTTGAATAAGAAAAATCATGGCTTGCGGCCTATATAGACATACTTTCCAAGCAATCTCCGGCGCAATAATAAGGGAGACGGGGGCGGGGGCGAGGCGGTGTACTCACAGTCGAAGCAATCAATTGCGGCGTGGATAGACGATCATCTTTAATTACGAGGACAATGAGAAACTTTGAACTGGCCTCTCTTAATCTCGCAAATCATCTCGAAAGAAGAGCAAGCGAGCGTCTGGCATGATTGCAATATACCTTGGCCTAATTATTTCGATGGGCCTAAATATCATGTTCCTATAGGATCTGCGAGTTAATAACAACGAATTGGAAATTGAGTAAAATGCAATTTTAGAAGTTACTAATTTGTGTTTCGTAAATGTTAAACACGTGAAATATGTAATGATATAATCGCTTTTCATTGATGAGCAGAGAGACCCACACTGGCGATAAAAATATAATTTGTTCGTTATTTTTATTATATAAATGCTAAAGTAAATTTGATTAAGATTTTAATGAGTACGAAAGAAACACTATATTAGAGGATAATCAGTATTGTATGTTACATCCTCTCTATAGAGCTCTTTTAATAATCGAGTGTGTAATTGTTTGTTCACCGTGCATCTTAATTTCAAAACATCTTCAGAAAAATATATATTTCTGCTCTAAATAATATTTCCATAGGCTCAATCTCCAGGTCATTTATTGTATAACAAGTAAAAACTAAAATGCTCATTAATGTAAATTCAATATGCTAATTTTCACTTATTATTTTCTATACAACATAATTATATCAATTAAAATTAATCTAGCAATTTCTAAATATATATATACCTCACTTCAACGAATTTACTCCACATTTTGTATGATGGTTTACGTGTGTTTGTAAACAATAACGAAAACTGCAACATTTGAATCAAATACGCGCATCACATAGGTCTACGTAGCGTACTCCCGTCTAAGGTCTTGTGTGGCTCGTTGGTTTTGTGTGGCTCGTTGGTCTTGTGGTTAGCGTATCTGCTTCCAAGGTTCGATTCCCGCTAAAGTCAGAAGTTTTTTAACTTCTGATTTGGACTTAAGTCCATCAGTTCTTGTCTTAGGAGTTTGTAAACGGTGACTTTGGAGCCGTCCTAGCAACGAAGCACATAATAAATTTCAGAGTTGTTCTGAATCGGCCTTGTTGATTCTGGCGTTGATTCGCGGGTGTTCGCACTGTCCATACCACTGATTGCTATATTTCCTATTAAAAATATCGATCTTTGGTTGGTTATCGCTCACTCGTCGATTGCGTCGGGGCCTGCAGGGTTGGCTTGGTCGCTTTGATTTAAAGTCCCCCACTGAAAATCAGTTATATAACTGAGTGGGTAGACTCTAAATAAAATTTATTTATTTATTTATTAAATATCCCATGTACGCACGAGCGTCGTGTACGGTCACCCCACCAATGGCGTATACTTATGAATGAATTATTCACGACGCACCTTGTGTAAAACGCCGGCTCGTGTTCATTCGTACGTTCGGCTATTATCGGCTCGACTCGCCGGCCATACTAATTTGCATTAAACACTACGCGAATAGTGCACGAGCTATTACCTTTGCTATTGTCTCTTGTATCACACGTATGAGAATTTCGCACGGATATCATCAAAGAATCTTCGAGGAGATTCAGGGGAGACATAATTATGCCATAGTTAATAGCTCAAATAAGTCTATAAATTATTTGTATATGTTAAAAAATATTAATATTGATTATGAAGTATAGGACACTATGACACTATTACGATGGTATTTTGAAGAGAAATTAAAACTTCCGCTGTCCCGCTATAATCAAACAAAATTTAAATTAAGCACAATAAATTACAGTTTCTCCACAACTAAGTTTATCAACCGCCCTGACAGCAGAAGTCCCGGGTTCAATCTTCGGTGCAGCCAGTTTGAATTTTTCTGCTTCAAATAGGAAAACGATTGTTATTGATAATGATTTTTAAGAGCATGTTTATTTATGTGTTTTTGGGTGTTGTTCTTTTGGTGACAATCTATGACGTAAATGTCGCTAAATGAAATACGACTGTCGTTGAAGACGAACATGTGACAATTTCAACTCTCCGTTACTTTAGTCTGAATTTTTATACATTGTCTAGATTTTATAATTGGTAGCATTGCAAAGTTTGTGCCTATTAGGTTAAACAAAACCATGGTGAGTGTACGCATGCGGTCCGTAGAAGCAGCAGATTAAGCATCATAAAACAATTATTTGGGGTAAACACCTGAGGGGCCACGGGTGTCATGAAGTTAGCGGGTAAGAAAACATTACATGCTGCAGCCATCACATCCTATAAATTAAGTATTGTGCACTATGGGCGTAAGTCGTTTTGTAGTCAACCAATAAATACAGGTTTGTTTCACATTACTCGCCGTACAAGAATTTTAAATTTTGACTTATGGTACATAAAAAAAACATATACGAATACGCCTCTCAACAGCAATTCAATTGAGGCGTTTTTTCCAAAAACAGCCAATGTCCAATAAACACATTTTGCAAGAGATCAATTAAACTTCATACCATCCGCAATTAATGTATTAAAAATCTAATTTTTGGTTTAAGCTGTGTATCTTGATGAGACTTTTTATTTCTGCTATGACATTTTGTCATAGTATTTCCCAGAGAGCCAAAAAAGCCAAAAACCTTCGGACATTGGTTGTTTTTGTAAAATATTTTGAAAAAGAATGATTTTATTTTTTATGTAGTGTTCCAGAAAGCTCTATAGGATATATAGAATGTATATTTAGTTCAAAAAGAACATCTGGACAGCTGTCACCTAAATGCACTGCTTAAATGTAAAAAATAAAAAAAAAAAAATGGACATTGGTTGTTTTTGTGATTTTTTTTAGTTTTTCAAGCTTTAACGTGTGACATAGGTTGTTTTTGCCAAAACTTTTATGATAGGATTATTCCCAGTGAAAATACGAATTTTTTGATAGTATGGGTTCGAAATCGGTAATTCTGGACATCGGCTGTTTTTGGAAAAAACGTTTCAATTGAATAGAATGCTTAATTCACCATAATAATGGCTTCAAAGGCATACTGTCATAAGGATGCCATAGCTACATACGCAAGTGCAAGCGTCGAGCAGTTCCAAACGTGGTATTTAGAAATTGAAAAAAGAGCAAGTTATAGTATGATTTAGTATATACGTCTAATAAGTAAAAAGTAGACAATTAACTGTGAATGCGATGTGGAGTTGAAGAGTTTTGTTTTTGTACGTCCGTTCGTCATTTCTAACAAGTTTTCTTATGAAAGTAGAATGGCAGAGGAATGCAAAAATTCCGTTTATTTTTAGTTTCTTCGATTCACTTCCAAAACTGATCCATCACTGTCAGTGAGACCTGGTTCTCCTTGTACCCAATAGTTCAAATATCAAGATGGCCACTAGTTATTCATTACACTTTCTTCCACTCATCACAGAAAGTGGTGTTGATTGGCGAAACGATGCTATCAGTGAAATAGATATCCTCTGAGAATGGCGTGGTATTATCATCTTAAAATTACAACCTAAACGCTCTCACAGGTAGCTTCAACACACAGTTCTTAACAGGCAACATCAAAGTCCATTTAAAACAAAGATTTGGGAAATAACATAACACCATTAATACTAATCAGTGAGATGATAAGGCGTTGGTATTTTAATCGCATCACACGACATGGCTAAAGCTATGATAAACCGGCATTATAATAATATATATAATACGTATAATAATACTCTTTTAGTTCTCATTTGGCTTCAGACTTACAAGAATGAACAAGACCATCTTTTTATCAGGTTCCACAACCTGAAGCATTTTCTTGTACAATGAATTAACCATAGATCAACTTTTAGTCAATCAATGCCAGCAACGACATGGCGTATAGTGGACCCTTTAGCCCTAACCTGTTTAGAGAGAAAAAGACACGACAAGTTGGGGGAGGGGGGAGGGGGAGGAGTAGTTGGAGGGGATAATTTTTGTATGTCTTTAGAATCTGGTACCAATTATGTGCACCATATATTATTTATATTAGTTTTGGAAGACATAATAATTTGTTATTATGTGTGTAAAGAAACGACACATTAACTGGACTCTCCTCCTACTCTCCTCTGTAGGTAGACAGCCATGAACATACTGAATGAGCCAATAAATAAGTACTTCCGGCCATTAAACAGCAAAAAATGATATTTCAAAGAAGATAAATCCTATTTTGACTCGTGTCTAAATATCGTCATGACATAAATGTCATCGGTACCATTAAGGTTTAGTAATGATTTATTTCATTCACTGTAAGAGAACTGAAAAATTGCCGACCAAAGCACTGATTGAGCTCGTTACTTTGTTCAGGCATTGAATTCTAATAAAACACTAGGCTCATTAGTCACGACTTCTAGCGAGGAAACATCGAAATATATTAATTATATTACGGATGAAAGGTCATTACTATTAACTATTGTAGTCGGTCGTCAACGGTAGACAGCTAGTCTGGAATGCCTGCGCCTTACACAGGCGCCCAACCAACCACATAAGTCTCAATCTATGCTGTCGCTCGGGGTATCAACGTCCCGCATGGATGGAGACCCTGCAGCCAGCCATTGTAGACCAATACGAGTATTCCTTCAAACATAATTGATTATGATTCAGTATTTTCAACAGCTCATTCGATTATGGGTCAAGACATAAATAACATGATTGCTCGTTGTACTGTCATGAAAGTGTGAATTTTAGTTCCGCCAAAAAGGTTGACTCTAAACAGGCAATTTGACGAGCTCTCACATGACATGAATCAGATCAGATCAAGTTTCTTTTTATCGAGTGATGAACCCGTTCAATTAATTTCTTCGGAAATGGTCTCCGGTCTAAGAGAAGTAACCATCACTCATGAACGCCGTTCGATGAGCACGCGCCATTTTATGGAAGCTCTATTCTCATCAGAGTTAATTAAAAGTCGGGGCACGGAATTATTCAAATTGACGCTAAAGTCTAAACAACTTTCAGATAATTGCAGTAATAAAATAATAGATCTAATCTCCTTTAAGCTAATTCGCATCTCGGATTTGCATCCTAATTTCTTCTCTCTAACCCTACCCGGGGCGCTAAAAGTGCATCTTGCAACAGGCTGCAACAGACAGAACCACCTTGGCCACGTGGTCTTACAAGTGGGTCGACGCGTCGTGTTATGTCCTCGTTTTAACTCCATGGTTGAGACAAGGTGGAAAACTAAACAATCGCACACACTTTTTGTCGCTTATCTTTTCTTCTTGCTGGGACACTGACTTAATTCTACATGACCTAGCTCTATATATCTCACGATTAGTCTGTCTCGTGGATGACTTTGTGGTTTGATAACTTGATGCAACTCTTCTGATGAAAGCGAGTTGAAAGGTTAATTATTGTTACGCTATTGTTTTACAAACACAACATTAAACACGAGCTCATATATTAAGTAAAATGCAAATGACGGGGTTTAGTCAGCCATTGAATGTTTAGTTAAGATCTAGTATTGATCATTTTTTCTTAAGAACACTATTAAAATCATAGTATGTCTAGTGATGAAAGGGTCAAACTAAAGCAGTGTTAACACTATAATGTGGATCATTCTTAGTTGATATGGAAACAAAACATCTGCCTACCACTGAAGGCATGAAGTTAAATGGACGCTTTTGTGCATGTTTGGGCCACATCTTCTACACGTAATACCACCAATAACAATAATAAAACACTGATCAATTTTATACTGGGAAAAGCCTATATATTTCAATTTTTAGCTTCTATAGTTTCATTCACTGACAGTTTTGATACAAATAAAAACATTTCAAATATAATAGTAACCTCAAATTAGTAAGAAAATTAAACTAGAATATACTTAGATTATTAATGATTGATTATTGCCTTTACGAGATACGGTACGTGATATCAAGCCCCAACGGATGTAAATATACAACTCGTTATACTATATTTTCGAGTTTGTGGAAGTGCCTTACATGCAACAATTAACTCCTTGTTTTTCGTTGACGGTGTAAACATGTTTCGCTGTGAACTATATAATAGCATAAGTTATTGAAGTTTAGGGGCAGATAAAAAAGATATTAAGAAAAGCTTAAAATATAACTTAATGCTCTTAGCTAATTCGACACTTGTAAATGGAAAACGTACGTCCCTAATCGTTTAATGACGGCAAATCTTTTCAACACGTTCTGCTAAGTCCAAAACAATATATTCACATCATTTTGCATTAACTCGTGTACAAAATTACGATAAGTCAATAAACACCTCAAGTTTCTGCTGCACGGTTGATCTAAAAAGTTGCTTCCTAAAAAACATATTTTGGCTGTCGAAAAATCATTCATCATTCATTCATTTAACAATTTCATTCATTAATCAATCATCATTATCATCATTATCGAAAAATCAACAGAAGGTTGGTTTGGTATTGCAAGAAAATCGAACGCGAACACACCTGCATGTTATATTGTATGCATTAGATTGAATAACAGTAGATGATGCATTTCAACGTCTTTGCTAAATGACACGCAAGACTTAGCTTCAACCGGTTACGAATTAAAGGGTATAGAAATGGATGTGTTATAACTTTACTATAGGCCTATAACCAATTTACATGAATGTTTAATCATCATACGAGTTTTTTTAATCATATGCAGCCTTATGTTAAGTTAGGCACCTGCATTTGAACTGCAATGTGGCTATAAAAAACTGGAATTGATACCGATTGAGTTTTAAGAGTTTGATTTACTTTCATGTTGTCTTGTGGCTATACAAAGTAAGGGCAATGTTGCTATAAAACTTAAATTGTTATATACCGATCTCAAGAGTTTCCTTACCCCTTTGTTGTCTCTTGTCTTGTGGCTAAATAAAAATAAAAAATTTTATTTAGAGTACCACTAATTATATACGATTTTCAGTGGTGGACTTAAATCAAGCGACCAAGCACCTTGCAGGCCCGACGCAACGACGTGACGATAACCACTAAAACGATATTTTTTTATAGGAAATTAGCACATGTATGGACATGTGCGACACCCGGAATCAACGCACAAGTAAGCGCAATGTTGCTATAAAACTTAAATTGTTATTATACCGATCTCAAGAGTTTCCTTACCCCTTTGTTGTCTCTTGTCTCTTGTCTTGTGGCTATACAAAGTAAGCGCAATGTTACTATAAAACTTAAATTGATACACCGATCTTCTTTGCCTCTATGTTGTCTCTTGTCTTGTGGTTATTAAGCGCAATGTGGACGACACAACCAGACTAATAACGGATGTGTTTCTCCTTCAGGAGCCAGTATGCTGTGGGTCCCGGTGCTGGGCGCCATCTTGTTGTGGGCGCCGCCCCCCGCCCCCGCGCTGAGGACCCTCCAGCGAGGAAACAGTGAGTACCAACCTGGGGATAAAACATTAATTAGAATTAGATACTTAAAAAATTATATAGACGTACTTATGAGGGATGGGTATTTCTTCTAGCTGACAAGAAATACCAATAAAACATAATTATCTCGATTATGAGCTGATATTACAAGAAAACGAACGCGAGCGCACCTATACATGGTGGAGGCTTAGAAAAACCGTGTCTATAATGCATTGCAACGTCTTTGCTAAATGACACGCAAGAATGATTTATTTCGACTTGGCTTCTGATTATTATGTAAATAAGTAGATTCGTTGCTATAAATATGATTAACCATGCCGGAATTACATAATTCAACCAGTATAGATTGTAGCCTTATGTTGAGTATTAATTTAATATAGACTATATTATCATTTTGTATTGATTCATCGTCTCTTGGAATGTTTTGTTAAAATACAACGACGCTGTCAACCTACTCCCGGACCCCGCCAAAAATACTTCTCATTACCAAATTACTGTTGATTAATTAAAAAATTGATACAAGGAAAAACTAGAAGAACTGACCCCCTCCCCCACTGATAATGTATTGTTCTATATTTTTGTTAATTAATTCGTTCTAAAATGGCAGCATTCCTATACCACTACTCCGAGCCTACTTTAAATTTAAAACCAAGATTGTGAAAATGTATTAAAACAGCACAACATACAGACGAACTAAAACACAACAATTACTTTAAAAATGAAACTGCTTGATCAAGTTGTTTTAAACTTGTACTTCCAGCCATTAACTTTGTTATGTCTTTTAGATAACGTGTGAGTAAAACTTGGCACATTTAAAAATATGAATAAACAGATTTCACAATAAAGAACACTAACATTATCCTAGAATATTATTTGTGTTGAGAAAATGTTTAACCTTCAAAGTTAATTTCAGGTCCCATACATAAAGTTTTTCATAAGGTAGGCAAGAATTAATTGTCAATGATATCCCAACACAAATATCCAATCCAAACACAAAATATCGAAATTATATTCGCCATATTAGCACAAATCAATGTTAACATGGTATTTTTCGCAAAAAAAAAAACACTTTCAACTCTTTAACTAAACAATAGTTTATATAACGTAGTTGGATCGACAAAAATAAATAAATACTATCAGAAATTACCATACAACCATAGACCTATCTAAAATACTATCTTCTCCCACTTGGAGGTAGCGAGAATCTAGTTTGTGAGATCATAGATTCGATCCCGGCTTCCGACAATCCTGACTGAAGGTCGTTTCCAAGATGTTCGTCAGTCCAAAAGGTGAATCTTGGAATTGTGTCCAGTAAAATTACCATTGAAATTTGCCGACCGAAAGTTCAGATTTACAATATTAATAAAGAGCATAGTTATCTGACGACGCAATGTAAATGCCAACCAGCCACAGACACGAGGACGCAAAATTGAGGGGCTCAGAAGCAAAGTGGACCAACCCACACAATTCTCTTCCTGAGATAATTTGAGTTAAAGTTGGGAGCAATTTATAAAATGCAGCTTAAACTGTTAGGATTGGAATGCAGTCTATTGCTTTCCTAACATATTAACTTTAAATATCACATCTTGAAATTTATTAAAAATTGATAACTTCAGAAGAAAATACCTTATCAAAGGTTGGTCTTGTCTTCACAATTCTCAGTAAATACTTATCAAGTGGTTCCATTTTGCCTCTCAACAATTATGTTATTTTAAATTTATCTTGTGGCTTGGTCCAAATCATTTTGTGACTGTAATGTGCTAAGTACATGCCTAAAATCATTATTAATGTTAACAATCAACGATTATAATATCATTACAAACTCACCTGGTAAAATATACGAAGATGCATCAGACAATAACAAACTTGGTCCACTTTGCCTCTGAAACTTTTTCATGATTTTAGGTTGGTCCAACTGTTTTCTTTATAGATACATGTTAACGGTGGCGTTGAGAGGTTGGTCCGTTTTACCACTTAATATTTTGAATGTGAGCTACAGAAATGCACCTAACTCTATTAAAAAAAAGTGTGGGCCCCTCGCATAATGTTTTCCTCGCGGGACTCTGGGTGAGATGCATTTACACGAACCGTGATTCACACGTAGATGAAACGAAAGGTAGAGCAAGATAATCCAAAATAATTTGTTGCACCATGTCGAAACTGCAGTATATCAAGTATACGTACAACCACTTTTTACATTCGTTTGTTTTCGTTCTACTTCTCTCCAGTAGACGTCAACACACGTTATGTATACAAACTACATAACACGCATAACTTTGTAATGTGTTAACTAGAATTTACATACTGCATAAATCTCAAAATATTTAGATTCGTCTACTGCGAAATTACTCCCGAGTTACAAAAAAAATACTTGATCGATGATCGCTGTAAGTAACGCCACATTAACAGAAAACATCACAAGTTTATAGAACGAGACGACTGTGACAAAGAATTCACCATTCATTATTTTTAATTTGTTATGGGTAAGTTATTCAAAATAGCAGTGTCATTAATCTTATAGCTTAGCCGTTTATGTTTGACCAATTTATGTAGCAGCAGCATATTAAGATTTTGAATATTTTAACGTGGCTTTCCATTAGAATAAAACAAGTATAATACCTATAAAGGAGAAGCCGCTTCGCGAATAATAAATCCTACACTGAATATATTCGCTAATTTATCGTTCGTTCGAATACCTATGTTATGCGCTACACAATTTTATGAACACTCGACGTTGTTAAATGAAACGCAACAAGTGTTTCAAGTCACTTTTAGAGACGATGGCTCTCATCAACTCATTGGAATATTATTTTATCGTTATCAATTAGTTTATGAAAGGTAATAAGTTGCAACGCTGGTACGAGCATATACGTATTGGCAGTTAAGCTCGGTGGTTTAATAATTACTAATTGTTTCAAGTAGAGCTGTGGAATATAAACACCTCTAAAATGGTAATTTTAGGTTCCATTTTTAGGAAGGAAAGGTGGGAGATTTTCTGTACCTTTACCATTACCTTATAAGCTATATTTAGTGTATATATATAACTAAACGTGTTCAAAATACTGAAAATGAAATTTTGTTACAAATGTTAGTTTTTATTGTGAAGTTATATTTTAAATTAAAATTATCTCAGGATATATCTTAATGATATAGGGTATGTGATGAATTAGTAATTAGTATGTGAAATTAGTACTTTGTAAAACATATTTTGCAGTCCATAATCAAGAAAAAAAATTGTTTAGTTTTCACTGCTGCTGTCATAGAAAGAGTCGTCTTTGATGCGACAGAAAAATAGCAAAATGAATAATCGATAATAAAAATTGATTGAATATATTTTTGAAGTATGTACAAATTCCGAGACGCAAAGTCTGCTCTATATTATTTGGAAAATCTAATAACCTGCTGCGCAGTAAGGTATATGAAGAAATTATGTATTCATAGACACGGGAAAAAATGTAATTCTCTTGCCGTTGGTTTGTATTTATTTGAAGGCTTTTAGCACGGATGAATTCAGCTTCATGTGGCCAGTTAAAATTCTTTTAAAAACGTGATAAAGAAGTCTTAATAATTGTATTTTATTGGTGTCCCTGGGGTGTTCGAGTTAAATAAAACGCCACAAGTGAGTAAATGACACCAATTTATGAAATAATAAGGTGATTTTTAGTATATGTCGACATAAAATGCGTTTTAGGAATGTCAATTTAAAAAGTTCTTAAATATTTTTATTTTATTATAGCTACTACGCATTTTGCATACAAACTGCTCTTAATAATTAGAAACTGATGATTAAAGTGAGTAGAATGATGTCCTATTAACACAATAATAGGCTGGGGTTACAGACGTATCATTATCAATTTAAATTCAAATTATACCCTTAGATGATAAAATATAACTTTCTAAAAGACGACATTGCCAAAGGACCACCTATAAAGAAATATTACCGTGTATTCTTTCATAGGCTACACAATTCTCATTTGTTCGTCTCCTTTTACGATCTATCCGTAAAACGAAAAACCTTTATATAACACTATTTTTAAGCGAGCGAAGCGAGCGTTTCCATTTGACTCTGCCGGAAAAATTAGTCACTGGTTTTGTTTTTTGTTTTTTTGTTTGTTTGTTTGTATGTCTCGCCATAACGTTCGAACGGAGGCTCGGATCGATTTGAAATTTTGACCATCCGCAAGCTTCGTTCTCGATTGAATGCCATTAGTTTTGTGGCAAAATCGTTCAAAAAGTTAAAAAGTTACATTAAAGTTAATCGAAAGTTTTTTTTTTCAAACTAAACGGCGACAAAATCTGAGATGGCCAAATCATTTAGAATGTCCGTCCGGTCACGAATATGTTAATTTTATTTTGATCCGATAAGTAGTGTAGATGGAAATTACATTATAACAAAAGTAACGTTGCCATGGCAACGAAAAGACGCGCGAAGTTTATAATGCACTGCTACCTAGAAGTAATCAAAATACTTTCGAGGGAGCAGTGTATTATTTGTCACCAAAAAGTTTAAATAGTTTTCCCAAGGAGTCAAGGTCCTCTAGATGGTGGTGGATTTTATTACAAAGGTTTACCCACGGGTTTACCCAAATAGGCCTACCTTGGCAATAATAGATAATATTGGAAACATGGCCCTGTGGACAGCAAACGTCGCAAATTTAAAATTTTTTAAAAAATGTGCAGTGTGGGTCTAGCTATAGCACGTGCTCGCTTATCAACGCGTCCAACTGAGCGTTTCCTAGTTATATAAACACTACATTTGTTTAGCGCAAGGTTGCACAAATAAAATTTAAAAAAATCATTCATTGAGTAAAGTGGGCGGGAGGTGTTAAGTGACATTATGATCATCAGCAAGACATAATTGAACAAACAGACTTGTAAGCTCGGGTATTGAATTGTTTATTGTAATATATGAACGTTGGTCGCATTAAGTTCGTCAGGTGGAGTTAGGTAATAGGCCCTACATTAATTACTACATCAGTCACTTACAACAAAAACTCAAACTTGAAACCTAATGCTATGTGATAATATTATCTTGCGGTGGAAAGTTCACGTGATTTATGTGTGCTATTTATTATATTTCAAGTAGCGTATGATATTGTATGCATTGCATACGTTTTTAGCTGAAATCAGGTTTTGGGCTCAGGCACGTGTTGGAGACAGTGCACTTGGTAGTTGTAGCATAAATTAGTAGAAGTTGAGTTTTAGATTGAATATATTCGGATAATCGATTTCTAAAATTCAACCTAGGCAAAAGGTAGGGAAATACTGAAATTGTATATATTCGGGCAAAATCATCTTTTCATAACTATCATATTTTTGGTAGCATTGAATTTGTTTAGAAATAAAAAAAATTAAGGTACACAATGAAGTTACAAATTTTCTAATTTTTTTCAGAACATTTATGATTTTTTGGGTAAAATTTTGTATTTAACGTAGCCCTTTAATTAAAAATAAATAAATTTTCTGTGCTCGGCTAGAAAGATGATCTTTAAGCATTTGCAATTGAGCATGTTAGAAAACGTAGACCTAATTTCAAAATTGGCTATTAATTTGGATTTTGGATCACGAGTCATGAGATTCGCAAGATATAAAAAAAATGTAATAATTTTGTTGTTGTTGTTGTTGTTGTTGTTGTTGCAAAGACGAAATAATTTATCAAGCGACTACTTGTAGCCTGTCCTACTGAAACGCTTCCACAGTTACCTCTGTTATCGGCAATCTTGAACTCTGCATGCTAACAAAACATCACGACCACAGGTGATTTTAATTTGCAACACTAAATTACTTTCTTCGAAAGGCATGTCGGGTTTTTCTTGCCCTAATGACGTATGCTGCCCATTGTAAAATGAGGTATCGAGCGCAGTGCAAGAAAAAACCCTAGAACTGTCCAAGTCTTCACCTAAATTCACCCACACACCCATTGTATCGGAACACATGTTCGCACATCACTTGCACACTAGTTCTATAACTAGGAAAACGCTTAAGTCCCGCCGCGTTGTTGGATGAGCGTAATTGGTGCATTGAGCTGCCATGTGTTATGTGAATTTTCTGTTGTTCTGTGGAAAAATCATTACTAAGTTGAATTTTTTTTAAATTTGATTAAATTAAATTAAATTAAATTAAAAATTAACTTAAAATTTTTAATTTATTAATCGTAATTGTTTAAAAAAAATCGTAAAATTGTGATTTTTTAAAGAAATAATTTCTCGATTGCGCTCAAATTTAACACTAATATATAAATTCATAAAATTAAGGTTCTGCGAAAAAATCATTACAATCGGATAAAGCATGTAGGTGTAATAAGTCAAAGAATTGTTTAAAAAAAGAAAAAACCCGTAAAATTTCGATTTTTATGATAAATATTTTTTCAATTGCGCTCAAATTTCACAAGAATATTTATATTCATAAAATAAAGGTTCTGTGCAAAAATCATTAAAATCGGATAAAGCATGTAGGTGTTATAAGTCAAGGAAATTTTAAAAAAATCGAAAAAAATCGTAAAATTGCGATTTTCATGAGAAATAATTTTCCGATTGCGCTCAAAAACGTGGCAGTTCTAAGTTCAGAGATTTCGAAGGCCTCCATAAAATTTCATCTCAATCGGAGTCTCGGTTTAGCCGGAATCGTGCGGACAAACAGACAAAAATACAAAAAGAAAAAAAAAAAAACATTCCGGATTTTTTTCTCCGGTGTAGTAGAATGGAATCTTCGCTTCGCTCGCTACGCTCGCTACGCTCATCCAATTAACTGTACAATAAGGCGGAAGGTTTCATAGAGGTAGGCTTAGTAAGTTAAATTAAATAACCACACCTAAAAGCAATATCAATGAAATTTACTTCCAATGAAAACTTTTATATTGTGGTCACAGAAATCCCTACAAAAATCAAAAATATAATCCTAATTGGCATTTATAATCCACCCAACCAAAGCAAAACAGCAAATACTAGGTTCCTGGCTAAGTTAGAAGAACTATTATTCTTATATAAAAGTAATAACTTACTCATAATTTGGGTGATATGAACATCAATATCTTGGACAGCAATGCTGATGAGTACATCAACCTGCTTCACAGTCACTCTTGCCACATACTAAATAATGAACTCACGAGACTCAATCCAAATGCCGTTATGGGAGGTTCATTGATCGATCATGTAATTTCAAACTCAACCGAATATAAATTTCAAATATCCTCAATAGATAGTCCAATAAGTGATCACAGGCTCTTACTAACATCTATTTCCAACTTAGCCTACCACAGCAAGGGCAAAAAAGGTGTCTAAAGAATTGATTATGATCTGTTGTAGTCAAACTGGAAGAAAATCTTTTGGAAATGGAAAATTGTAGGCCTAATATTGATAAAAGCACAGATGTGGACAAGTTATGAGGACCTGGAAAAACTCTATGCAAGACTCTCTCCTGCAGGCAACCATCCTTACTCCTAAAACAAATCAACATCAGAAACCCATATCTCCATGGGCTACTAGTGAATTAGTCTCTAAAATCAAACAGAAAAACAAACTTTATCGAAAATACAAACAAAAATCCCATAATGAAGCTATAAGATTGGAACTAAAACAATGTCAAACTGAGGTGACTACCCTGCGTAGGAAAATTAAAAAAAGAATATTTTGCAAGTAAAATTACAGAAGCCTTTGGTGATGGCAAAACCACTTGGAAACTCATAAATAATTCTGTTTAACAGAGTGAAACAATAACAAAGAACCATGTGGGAAACTCCTAACTGATGACGGACAAATGATAACTAACAAACAAGATATTGCTAATGCATTCAACAACTATTTTACTAGTATTGGAAGTACCCTATCCAGTAAAATTCCCGACACCTAACATTATCCTTCCGGAACCTGATGATCAACCAAATTCCTTTTTTCTTTCTCCAACTGATACAAACGAAGTGATTGAAGTAATTAACAGTAAATTTAAACCAGACAAAGCCACAGGTTATGACAACATCACTACCAAGGCTATCATTTATGCTAAGAGAATCATAGCACCGTATCTAGTAGAAATCATCAATACTTCTTTTACATCCGGGCATTTTTTCCTACTAAACTAAAGATTGCCAGAGTTGTACCCATCTTCAAAAATGGTATTAGAGCAGATATGTCAAAATTACCGTCCAATCACAATCTTACCTGCAATTTCAAAAATAATAGAACATATTGTTAAAGTCAGACTAGAATCGTTCTTAGAACACAATAATTTCTTTAACAAGGGTCAATATGGCTTTAGGAAAAACTCGAATACAACTTCTGCTTTTTTTGATTTAGTCACCGAGATTAAAATTTAATTTAGATAAAGGTAATTATACAGCAGGGTTATTTTGATCTAACTAAAGCCTTCGATACTGTTGATCACAACATTTTGCTTAATAAACTTAAAAAGGGCAGGCATATGCGGAGTTGCCAATGACTGGTTCCGAGGTTTTCTCTCAAACAGGCACCAGTTCGCTGTTCATTAATATATGTGACACTCAAAGTAATCATGAACATAACCCCCTTGGAGTTCCCCAGGGATCTACACTGGGACCAATCCTTTTCCTAATTTACATTAACAGTCTAGGAAATTTAAAGCTCAAAGGAAGACTACAACTTTTTGCTGACGACTCTTCTATCTTCTACTTCCAGATCTAGATTCTCTTCTAAATGACATGCAACATGATCTTAACCTCATCTCAGAATTACTTAAATCATACAAACTTACACTTAATATAAAAAAAAAACTATATTAATCATTTCATCTACACATAAAAATCGAGCACATATGGTAACTCCCACTCTGGATAACATTCCATTATCTGAAGCTGACATAATAAAGTACTTGGGAATATTTTTTGATAAACACCTAAAATGGATGCTCATATAACCAGATTATCAAAAAAAATCTCTCCTATCATTGGAATTCTGTATAAAATGGGCATACTGTGTTCCACCATGCGTCAGGAGAAGTATTTATTTCTCTCTCATACATTCTCAGCTACAGTATTTAAATGTTGTATGGGGACATACTTATGAAACCCACTTGCATCCCTTAAAGTCCTTCAGAATAGAGCCATTAAATATATATACAACCTACCCTTCTTAACTCCTACAAACTCACTTTACAAACAGCGTAACATTCTAAAACATCAACTCAATTAATAAATATGAAACTTGCTTAATTATCCATAAATATGTCAATAAATTGATCTATACAACACACACCCTGCAAATACCTTCTCATGGTCACCACACACGCAATAGAAATAACCTATACCTTACTTCAGTAAACTCGAACCACGGTAAAAAATTCTATCTATTTCCATGGCTACCAAATATACAATACCTTGCCGAATGCTATCAAATCCTTGTCTTCCACACATGGTCTTGGTAGCTTCAAAAAAAAATTAAAAGACTGGCTCTTAGGGGACTAAACTGAACACTCTTCCTAGCTTCAGATTTGTTTCTGATAATTAATCCATTGGTAATATATATAAATATGTGAACAGTCGGTCAGTCGACATCAAAATGCATATGCATAGACTTATATGTAACTACCATGCATGTAAATAGGTAGGTAGCATAATATTTGTATCAATTATCACTTAGTGTTACAATTGTTTCTTAACCCTTGTCTACATTGTTCAGCTGTAAGTTATAAGTTTTTTTCTCTTTCTTAAATACAGCACATAGGTAACTGGAAACAATGAGGATAATACTCATTACTCACTACCAATAACTACATAGGATATTATAACTTAGGAATATTTTATAAGTCTCCATAAGCCTAAAAAAAAAAAAAAAAAAAATGCTTTATGTCATGCCTAGGCCAATTGGCCTAAATTCACATACTCATTTCAGATTTCTACTGACTTTTGTACTTTAATTTAATTTTATAACATATATTAGAGTAGCTCAATTTAGTTCATACTTTACAGTGTCTTAAAAAATGTTGCAAATCCTTAAATTTCATATTTTCATGTATCTTGGCTTGCTTCACCTCTCACCGTTTGTAATCCATTGCTGAAAGCCCCCTATAGCGAGCCGCTAGGCTCATTGGGGTTTGACCAATAATTGTAAAATGTGAATTTTAACATGCAATAAAGAATCAATAAAGCTAAGTCAAAGTGAGCGAAGAATCTGAATGATGACTGATGAAAACATTCTGCTGTCAAATGATGACTAGAAGAGTTTTTATGTCCAGGACATAAATTCTTTGCTTGGACTAATATGGTTGGATGAATAGCGGTAGAATATTTTACATTAACTTGTTCACACAATTTTTTAAATACATAGAAGTTTCTATGGCTATCCACTGCCATACAAGCACGTGCTGTATTCTATTGTTAGTTAAATAACTTGTTTAGCGAACTGTCGATAATAAAGAAGAGTTCGATTACAGGAACGAGCCACAAATGCATGGGGTTAATTATACGCACCTCATTCTTGCTCACGAACAACCTACTTATTTTTACAAAGGTTTAATCCTACATTGTTAATCAGTTAAATAAATATTGTGTGCATTTTGAAAGATGTATAATACGCACATCAAATCATACTCAATGGGTGGGAATTTTACTGTACTTGTGCTCAATTCTTAGGTACACAATGCCATGGATGGATGATGTCATTTTATAGATATAATTTTTTGCTTGTGCTCAATATGTCAGGTATAAGTCATTGTCATAAATTTTACTTTGTGCTGCGTCCAAATTTGAGTAGGGCTATGTTTGGATTTTTTTTGTAAACATTACTCGACGGTATGATCCAATGAGTAGCAAAGTAACTGAGAATATCATTATTATTATATTTAATTTTGTAATTTGTGCGGACGTTGTGTTATGAGATACTGGCATCATACTTGTATTGTGACCAACTATAAATCAGTACCTAATTTATTTACCGACCGGTATCTGATGAACAATATCACCATTCTCAGAAAAGTTCTCTCAAAAGATTCATTACAAAGTTAACTTTATTTCGTGTTTCAGCCTCTTCCACTTTACATCATAAACACGTCGTTCCACTGTTTTTTTTTCATCGTTCTAATTTTTATTGTTTTATATAGTCAACCTAAATTACCATTCTAAAGGAGAATTGACACGCACACTTGAACAAATTATTCTTAACTAGTGGGATATTGTCGTACTTTGCTGTAATGTACAGCTGCAAAAATCAGGATCATTATGCATTTGTTGAATATATATATATATTATTGTGCAAATTAGATAAATTACTATGTTAAGTGTAAGTGAAAATACACAATAGTCACAAGATATATAAATGTTGCAATCTGCATTTTTAAGAAACATATTGTGTCCCAGTATATTTGAATGAACAATAATCATTACCAGTCTACTAGTATGCAATGTTTTGTGTTGGTATAACTTTACCCCCTCATTATTTTCCTTTGTCTGATAATCGTAAAGAAACACAAGTTTACAATACTAATATATTGTTACAAGTAAAAATCTCGGCTTTTGCAAATATATTTTCGGGGAAAAATGTGATTATGCCTTCAACATATTGCGGCAGATATGTGGGCGGATACACAGCACAGTTGCCGAAAGCTTACTGTGTTACTGGGCTCCCCCTCTGTCCCGCGGGGGGCTATCCCAGACAGCACGTACTGCTCTCACTAGTGTAAGATAAAGGCGAGTCCACAGACGTCTCGAGGCAATGAAACACCTCTTAATGATTACACGATGATCAGGCCTGAACGAACCACTCATGTATATGCAACTAGGCTAATCGACGCGACTCGATGGGTGGGTGATTTTAAGATGTGAAAACACCACACGACATCACCCATGCGGCATGCTCGCGCCAGGATTAGTGCCTCGTAGCAGATAAGTACTAATTCACAACGACAATTTACACGACTCATGTTGGCGACAATTTATTCTGTTCATATCAGTTTATAATCTCAAAATTAATCACTTTTATTCAAATGAACAAATAGGCAAGTTTTGTAAAAAAAAAAGAAGAAGCTTGGATGCGGATACTCAACCTCTTGAGTGAAGTACTTTTGTACGTCTCGAGTAACATGCATGAAAACCAAACTTTGTGGGGTTTGTTTTCACCCACCGCTGAAAAACTTAATTAGTTTTTTCGTGCATAGACATTTATTCATTTATTTAGCAGATTTTTCCCTGCGAGTCTTCACATGTCCATAGAGAATGTTTTCAAATGTGGTCGATGTTTACACAATTTGCGTAACCGAACGGGACCAACATTTGGAAAACAAATCACGTTCGAGAATGTAAAAGGCATCAAGAAAAAATCATCTTGTTCGATAGAAAAGATGAACGCAATTCGAAGAGTGGGCCTACAAACGCACATTTTCGGCTAGAATCGAGACGTGATTGTGATTTCGAGTTTCGTTCAGTCGCACACATCAGTGCTGTTAAGGGGTGATTGATGGTTGTGGTTGCTATGCTGAAAACGAGTTATGCTAGTTAACTGGATATTGCAGTGCTGGACCTCTAAGTGTATAATTTTTCTCATTAAGTAACTTTCAATTTTGATTACTAGGCAATTTGAAATCTGAAACATGTGTTACAAACTATACAGCTAAGCGCAGCTTTCATAAATCGACCAGATGCTATATACCTTTTTTGATTGAGATTGAACCAATCAAACTAATATGGGTCGTATTTCTGATTAGTTTATTATTATTGTTATTAATCACTCAAAATCAAGGTCATCTGGCGTAGGCTCGTATGACAGGCGGATCGACCACAGTACCAGACAGGTTCACGACGTTTTAAACGAAGTTTATTACGTAAAGTAAATCGATCGTCTTATGAATGGTAGGTCAACTTCCAAATTCCATTTGTCTTGCAGCATTTAAAATGCGTTCCCATGACACGTTACTGCGGACATTATTTAAATTACATAAAACCACGTCACATACACCGCAGGATAAGACACTGATTTGGGTTTCGTCTTCACATTTTAAGCTATATTACTAACAAAAGAAACATTTAAACAACTATTCAGTAATTTGAAGTCTTTTTTTTTATCTTCAACTGTTTTATAAAACTTGCCCTTCAATTTTGAACTGCAATTTAAGATAACCCCGTAACTGGTGTGTCCAAACACTTTCCAAGGGCAAATGTGGGTGAAACTAAAATTTTCTCTGATTATAAGTAACTATCACGCTAGAAGTTAGACAGTGACAAATTATATTTTTAATTTTTCTTGTCGACAAATACCCTGGGTAGAATTGGCCCAGAGCATGGCTCTGCAAATCGTACAAGGCGATTCAAGAGAAAAAGTCCACCTCGCAAACATCAGCTCGTATGAAGGGTAGTATTTTACTGCCCGAAAATAGAGGCGAGCTCTGGCAATCGTCGTCGGGGACCTAGCCCCCTTACCTTGACGACCCATCGACGACGATGACGACAATTACACCACGAACGAAGACAAAGACAATGACGACCGTGACGTGGGAACCCCCTTTCCTCCCCATACCCGCTAGATCCTCTAGACTAGAGTGGTGCATTATGACCTAACGGTTGACGCGAATTCTTAATCCAAATAAACAAAACATCGCTTGCAATAAATTAACTCGAAATGTCCGAGCTAATGAGTGTCAATGTTTGTTCCAGGCTTCCAGATCGTCCCGAAGCCGTGTTCGGTAAACTCCGTAGAAGGCACCTGCATGTTCGTGTGGCAGTGCATCCAGTCAGAGGGCAAACACATCGGCATGTGCGTCGACACGTTCATGTTCGGCAGCTGTTGTTCCCACAACGTCTCGCAGAACGCCGTCCTCCCTCCCTCCGAGCCGGCCGTCCTCTACTCGGCGTCGGCGTCCTCCTCGGGCAACAAGTACAACAACGTGTACACCGTCCGGCCGACGCACGGACCAAACTCCTCGTCGTACACCACCACAAGTCACAAGTTCAAGCCGGGGTACATCACCGTCAACAAGACACAACTCGCAACAAGTCACAAATTCACTGCGCGACCGCAGGGAAATAATCAAATGGTCGCCAATAGTAGGCCCAACTTCATCTCGTCCGGGTCCGTCTCAAACGCGAAGTACCCCTCTCGGCCGAAACCCTACAAGCCATACAATGGCTACTCTAGTCCTAGTCCCAAGCCATACGGGCCTTATGACAAGCACACCGGCGATTCAAGTGAGAAGACGAGCAAGCCGTCGGACTTGCCAGAACATAAACCTAGCATAGAGGTCACTACGAGAGCTCCGCAAATAAATCAAACCAAGTAAGTATAGCACTGTCTTGTCTAGGTGAAAACCCAACAGCGGCGAGGAGCAAAGAACACTTGTTAAGTTTCTCGATTTGGTTAGTCGGGAAACACTCCCGTAGGTGGAATTATGAACATTTAATACAATTCAGAAGTTATAATGCAACTACAATTCAGAAGTTAAATGGTTACCGTCTCGGTGGTCTAGTTGGCAAAGGCGCCTACCTGGAATGTGGGAGACTCGGGTTCGACCCCGATCGGGATGGATTTTTTAACTTCTGAATTGTTTTAAATATTAACTTGTTAAGTAGTTATACAATCAATCACAAACGAATTAACTTTTTTATTCATTATTAACACCCTTTTTGGCTTGGAATTTGCCAATATATTAATACATTACATAAAGTAATGTTTCTTAATTCTTAACATGGTCCCCAAGACGAAACAAGCAAACATAACCATTTCGCTCATCCCTCAACCTTTCATTGAGTTTTTGTATCAGGCAGAAGGTAAGATTTATTTTAAGGAAAGGCAAGACAGTTATCATCGTTAGCAACTTCACAAATTAAAAACATGCCAGTACTTGTGGGTTTATGCATTTATGTAGCGGATACGTTACTTTTATTGTAGTTTATATTTTAGTGTGGTTATGGACAGGCCCATACCCAGTTTAGCCTCATTAATGTACGTAACATCAACAGGCATGGACATTTAGCATTATGCTGGTTACAAGAAACAAAATACAAATACCGATAGCAGTAAAAGCGGTGGTAAAGTGTGGACAAAACGGTAAGCACTGTATCCATTGTGAATTGTTTCAGTTGGGTGAGCAAATCTCCTTCCGGAGGCAGCTCCATGAACCCCTCGAGTAGTTCCCAGCTAGGAGTGTGGTCATCGTCTAAACTACCGGCGACAAACTCCTGGCAAGCGTCCACAGAGCCGGGGTTCGTGACCCGACCGCGTCCGTCGAGTCACCGTCCCCGGCCACCCCCTCGCCTCCGCCCGACCAGGAGGCCGGCGATCACCACCACCCCCGACCCAACCACCTCCACGTCGACCACCACCTCGTCTACGACGTCGGCGATACCCACGCTGCCCACGACGACGACGTCAACGACAACCATGATGACGCCGACGACGACGCAAGGGAACAACATGGAAGTTACGTCGACGATATCGTCCGTGTCGGCTTACAACAAGGATAAGTCGGGTCGTAAGTATAGGGCAGACATTATAGACTTCAAGCTAGGTTTCATATTCCCGAGAAATGTAAGGACCATCACGATATTATGTACGAAATAGGCGTACAAATATAATTCAAATTTTATTTATTACATGGATTTTAAGCAAAAAAAATAAAATAAATAATAATAATATAATAATAATTATTATTATATAATAATAATAATAATAATAATATAATAATAATAATAATAATAATAATATAAATAAAATTGGGTGAATTTTTACAATTATTTCTATCAACTAATGATATACTCTGTAGCTATATACACATTTTAAATTATGTTGAGCCAGATCAGGATGTGTGAAATCACATCAAAACGTCGGTCTAATGAAATATTAACATAAACAACAAACACATTTTACGAAATAAGTTTCCGTTAGTTTAGTTACACGATTCACAGAGTTGTTTCCGTATACGAAGAACTAATAATTTGGAACATACATTCAAACAAAAAACTATACATTCGTATATTTCAAATTTGGTGGAGGTGCCGGGTCACCCTGTCTTATAGAAGAAGTTGGTCTAGGGACTTTTTTCGTGCATCGTTACCATCATGATCGGGATATTAAATTTTGAGATAGTTGATTAACGATCGTCTAGAATTGTACAATCCGACGTTGAAACAAAAAGCCTCGATACTGTAGGCCTAAAGCAATTCCGTCATTACATACGATTACGGACCCCACGCGATTTGACAGAATAGTTTATGGTACACAGCATTGTAAAAACTATTCCGGTACCTAGGTATTGTTTATTTATTGAGACATTATTTGCTGTGTAAAATGTTAATTAAAAAAAAGACGGGACAAAATTTCTGGATTTTGCAACACACAATAAGGAATAAGCTATCAGCTACGATTCATTCATTTCCAAAATAACCACAGCACTTAAATGAGCATTACCGGTAGTTATTTTATAACATGTTTAATCTATTTAATGTAGATTTATGCATATTTCAAGTCGTTGTTTCTGGGCAACTAATTTGGTAGGCCTATACAATATCCATATGTCCACATCATCTTATCTGTTTAAATAATGATGAAATAGATTAATGACTGAAATGAACAATAACACACCAATTAATATAACAGTGAGACGAAAGACCATTTCTAAGATAAATCTGAACTAATTTGTTTCAGAATGCGGTGTTCCCCCTCTATATCCAAGGCCAGAGATGCGAATAGTCGGAGGTAAAAACGCACCGTTCGGAGGCTGGCCGTGGCAGGTAAGATTTCAACTAGAAAACACAAAAAGGACAATATAGACCTATTATGTATTATTTAATCTCTTCTCGATGCCCATATGCAGGAGTGCATGCATGGTCGATCAATAAATACTATGACCAACCACATTGCTGAACTAGTTATTTTGATAATAACTAAAGATTGTTGTTAAGACAAATAAACAAAAACAATATGTTTTAATAAACAGCTTTGAATAACATTATTATTTTGCAATGATAAAGTTTAATCGGCCCAATTCAAATTATGACAAAAATGATTACGATTATTAATTTACATGCAATAATTAATGAGCATTCCATCAAGGGGAAGTTATCCACCACATACGGATAAAAAATATTATATTTATTTATTTTATTTATTATTTAACATCTATCTGTACTATTCAGTTTCAACTAATTGATTTACAAAGGAAGAAAATAAAGGCAACGCAGCATACAATAAATAAAATACTAATTATAGACCTAGTAGAATTTACAAAATCATTTTTTTGTAACCTCTGAAGAGTAGGACATGCATTTTAGGCAAATTGCTATTCGCTCGGCTGACTGGGTGTTTGAAATTTTGAACATATGTCACGAAAGTGAATATATAGGGATCTACAGTAACACACCTAAAAAAATATTTTGTATAAAATTTGTTTTAAAATAATTTATAAAAAATAAATAAGTTTTCACGAATTTCAATTTTTTTAAAGTCCAAAATTGACTATATTCGTGATGTTTTTTTTTGGATGATTAAGACAAAATTTGTCAAATATATATGACTGTAGGGCTGTCCATGTATGCTTTATTGACAACTTTGCAAAGTTTAATATACGTGGATGCTTCTTGGCCGAGCAAATGGCTATTTGCTAACTGCCCTACAAATAACTGAAATAAAAATTTAATTGTATTAAATTGACAATAATAGAACTTAATTATTAATGATGAGAACATAATACAAACACTAATACAAAAAGATTGTCCAAATTAAGTCCAACGCATTTTGGACGATTGTTTCTTCAGCATAATCAGGCCATGTTAATAATATTGTAACCAATAACCATTCTACCAATTAGACAAAATATTGTATCCTCACATAGGTAACTCTAAGTGTATCCAGGCAACTTGTACCGTATTTGAAGTGCCTTTTGCACTTTTTATACATTGTACTACACTTGTCATGATGCAGAATTAGTACCATACTTTTGGCCACAAAACATCATCGGAACATATTATGTCAATTATTTCGAAATAATTGTGCATTTGAAAATGAGATTTCAACAGTTTCTTCTCAGAGTTGTATTCCTTGGTTTAATGGGTCTTGTTGGTTATATTTGGAAGTTGTGACTTTCTATGTGTCAAAAAGAAAACCCAATTTAATTTAATTCCATGTCAAACTTGTGTGTTGCTTTGGTATAGTAACCAAATTGACAGGATATATATACCTATTTAGAAGATATCATCAATCGTCATTTGAGAATGTGAACGTTGGGATGCCAATGCTGGAAAAAGATAATAATAATAATAATAATAATGCCTTTATTTACAACAGAATACAGATATTCCACAAGTGTAAATATAATAAAACCTGAAAAGAAAAAGAAAAAAAATCAGCATTAACATAATTGCAGTCAATTTATATACACACTCAATAATATAACAATAAAATAAAACAACAACGTACCCATCCTCACGAGGCCTACTGAGTCAGTACATAGCCAGTGTGGCAGTCACAATACATTTAAATCTACGAACACTTATATCAAACAAATCAAGAGTGTTGAAGGAATTATTAGATAAAGAGTTAAAATCAGTTTGAACTCTCCGAAGAGGTGAATATTTTAAATATTGACTATTTGTGATGTTTTGGAGTCTCAATTAATCTTGGTGCACATAAATTAACTGTGGCTGAGTCCAAGTTGATCAACAATATTGGCTTATTTATAAACAGCATCTTCTGCTAAAGCTTGGCTGTTTTAACCCATATTATGGTCTATTCCCTTATGTAGCATAAGGACAACTTTATGTCTAAATAACTAAATCATGTGATAAGTTTAAATTTATGATAATAATGACTAAATATACATACGATAAATATACATTATCAGTAATAATTTTGATTCCACTCTATTGGTACAACGCATTGGGCGATGTCTCAGCTATAGGCCCTGTGACTAACTATTGATTAACATCATCATTAGACACTTGTTGACATTTTAAAGTTTTAAAGTCTCAGGTATCCGTGCAACTTGCCCGTATTGAAGGGCTTGTGGCCTTTTCGGAATTGTACTACTAATGTTAATTAAAACAATTCATGGTCATCAAACACATCAAATTCATCAAATTTAGATTGAATCTATCCAAATGTCTCATCTAAATTAATCAAATATTAATATAGAGTTCTTTCCTATGGTATGAGAGTTTACGTTTTATTTCGGAAGTTAGGTGAAGCTTTCTCAAAATGAAACACCATTTAATTAATTCATGATATCTTTTGTGTCTGCAGCCAGTCACTAGTAACCACAGGGGTTAATCTTAAACCATTCAGAGATACATCAATTTTGATGATTTTGAGACATGCTGGTCATGTCATGAAAGTATTAAATGGTTATCAATACAATTTGCTTATATTGTAAATATATAATATACTAATTAAACATTGAAGAAAACATGTAAATAAAGTGTAGATATTTGAACAAGTGATAATATATTAGGTTCTCACTACTCCATGATATATTTAGAAAGTTATTATATAACATAGAACATATTTATTCATTGTTACTTAATCAAGTAATACTTGTCAGTTCCAAATCAATACACAATGTACAATTGACATAAATCTCATACAAGTTTACAATAACAACATAAAAGTCAAAAGAACAATGCCATAAGAATAAAAGGGAAACAAGTAAGAAACAAGTAAGCTTTGATTTACTGTCCCCCACTGAAAATCAGTTATATAACTGAGTGGGTAGACTCAAAATACAATTTATTTATTTATTACTTATAAACACCAAATAACAAAGGAAGATACATATAAATATAGATAATACAGATATAATATAAATATAAAAAATTATACAGGTAAAGTTAAACAATACAAAATATATGGTGTAGATTTTGAAAACTAAAACCCATACTACAAAATGAGTGCATGCAATGCACTCATAAACTCACTTTAAATTCAATGTCCCCCACTGAAAATCAGTTGTGACTTAAGGGGTTTTAATTTTTATTTTTACAGCAAAAAAATTATACAAAAATATGGATAGCAAATTAAAAAGTTAGAGATATAAGGGAACAATGTGTGTTATGTACCTTTATTCGTTATACTGACTTATTTACAACAGTGTTTTAGACCAGGGTTGCCGTTTCAACGGATTTTGAGGGTGCAAAACGGATCAACGGATTTTTATTTCAAATATAAAACATTTTTTCTAGTGCTTTGTTTTAAGCTGTTTTCAACTAGGGCTGGGCAAAAAATCGATACTTCAATGCGATATCAATAAGTGGGAATATTTTTTGTATCAAAATATCAAAATTTACACAAAAAAATGCAAAATTTCGTAATTTTGTTAGAGGTGCCGGATAGGTAGTTGAAATTAAATTAGTCCTGTCCGAATCATGGTGGAGGGGCCGGGTCATAAAACGCGATTATGAGATCATAAAAATCGTTAATGGTGATACCTTATCAACCCTATTTGGCCTCAAATCATAAAAAATAGGCCTGCTTCTTTAATGGATTTCTAAGGATTTTTGATGTGCTCAAACAGGATTTTTATTTTTTTCTTGGTGGCAATCCTGTATTAGACTTATTTGCTTTGTACTTCTGGATATTTTGTTATTGTTATTATACATGCTACCAACATATCAAATACACGTAGAAATATGTTGTTGGTCCGAGAAATACCATATTATTTAACCTAAAAGCAGAAAAATATATTAATATTCCCTGATGTCATGCCTACTAATTACACATATTTAAAATTAAATACAAATTGTGAATGTTATGCTGATTATTTTACACCTTGGTAAATCAGTTTTTAATCGATTGTGATATAAATTATGTTTGCCCTTAGGTTTCTGTACGTAGAACCTCGTTCTTTGGGTTCTCAAGTACACATCGATGTGGCGGTGCAGTACTCAATGAGCGATGGATTGCTACAGCAGGCCACTGTGTTGACGAGTAAGTACAAGCAAGCTACTACTCATTATAAATATGTCTCAATTTCTCAAGAAAAAGGGCAAATGTTAAGCCAAAGCTCTTACCTTGTCAAATTTTATGTACCTATCAACAAGCTCAGATATACGAGTGCCCAAATTGGTGGGCAGAGATTACCGTTAAATTATATAACTTTGTTTATTCTAAATATATTTGGTGGAGGTGCCGGGTTGATAGAAATTACCCTTTAGGTATGACTAACCCTGCCTCCTGGCCCCCCAGAGTCACCAAAAACACTTATCCTTCATTGTTGAAGTTAAATGTAATGTCTGTGGCAGAGCCCCAGCCGCCAGATGCGATTTTTTTTCATATTTATTTGTGTCAAATATATAGAAAACAGCTTACTGACATGAAAATATTAATGAAACATGGGTTTAATAACTTAAATGTGTACATTTTTGCAGTCATAACATTATCTAGTGTTGAAAAAAATGACAGTACAATATAAAATACAAACTCTGCTGTGAAACGCAAAGGATATGAAGGCTTCATACTCATATTAATGAAGGCATGGGAATCGATAAAAATTAAGATATATTTGAAAATGTATGTATGTATATTAATTGTTAATAATCAATAACGTAGTCGAGTTGCATTATTGGAACATTTTGATTTTTCATTATCTTTAAACAAAATCAATGCAAATAATGACTGAGTTAATGAATTATTTTCTTGGAGGTGAACGAACTTTTTCAATGATATTAATATATACTAGTATTTTTATCCGAGGAGGGGATTTTTTAAAACAAAACATTACCTTCCATTCACAACCGGGACACTACAATACACAAAATACGTCATTTTAATGAGTTTCTCGGCACACCGGTACAAGTGTTCTGAAAATGATACTGTACCAGTCAAACCGGTACGTCTAGTCACCTTCCTTACATTTAACACACTTTATCAGATTTTCTGTCATAAAGTGGCAACGTAGCAGGCCTGTACTAATTTTTTTAATAATTATAATAATTATAATTATTATTATTGTTATGAAAATTATTATTATTATTATTATTATTATTAGTAGTATTATTATTATTTTAATGAATTGTAAGGATTCAAGAATATTTCTTACGCTCACTCATTGTTTCCATTCTGTGGCAGTTTACTCACATCACAGATCCGAATCCGAGTTGGCGAGTACGATTTCTCCAGTGTCCAGGAACCACATCCCTACATCGAGAGGAGCGTTACCCGCAAGGTCGTACACCCTAAATACAACTTCTTCACGTACGAGTACGATCTTGCCCTCGTGCAGCTAGAGGTGGCGCTTACGTTTGCGCCGCACATTGCGCCCATCTGCTTGCCGGCCTCTGACGATCTGCTCATAGGGGAGAACGCTACAGTCACAGGATGGGGGCGGCTCAGCGAGGGTGGCACGCTGCCTTCAGTCTTGCAACAGGTAGACAGCACATAACCGTCCTTTGCTACTAGAAAATCACATAACAATAGTTTAAAGCAAATCATCATCAAAATAGGCCTACTAGTACTTATAAAACTGGCTGACTTTTCAACCACCTACAGATGATCAAAACATGATAGTCTGTTACACCAGTTCACTCCATTTTCCAAAACTCCAAAATTGGCTTTCGATTCGACATCGATTTGGCATCTTAAAAAAAGCATTATTTATTACATTACCTATTTTTACATTAAAAAACGGGGGGAAAAAATGCAGATTTTTTTTCTGATGTCAAAAAGAATTTCGATGTCGATTTTTTTTCCGATGTGATGTCGAAATTATTGGTTTGACGATTTCGAATTTATAATCAAATCCCAATCTTAGTAAATAGCTCTGGTGTCAACCAAATACGTATGAAATTATTAATATGGTATGCCTTGGTCTTACCATGGTCTTACAGTATTTCTTGTTATGTAGGTACTGTTCAATATTCTCTTTAAGTTTTTGTCAAAGTTTTAACCAATTATTTCAGATTTTGGCACCAAATTGAATCTGCAAAATAAATATACACACAGTTATAAGAGTATTGGATTAGCTTAAGCAAACAAGGCTTCCATGTGGACTAATGCAAGCAAGTTGTTTTTAACATTACATATTGACTTATAATTTTCACTGGAACAATTTGAAACATAAGAAGTTGCTTAGAAAGGTTCTGTGCATGACTCTTTAAGAGTATGTTATCACATGTTGATATTTTTTAGTAACTGACCATAAATATGCATTAAAATTTAAAATAACAAATATTTTAGTCATATTCCAACCTTATGAGTTCACATAGTAGATATTTAGGGGTATTTGGAATGTGGAGATGTTTGATAGAGACATATACACAACCTTTCTAAACAACACACCAAACAAAGTTTATCAAATTACAGGTGAAAAGAAGTAGGCTACTCCAAAACATGGACAATTTGCTGGATTTGGTCATTAAGCTATTTTGAATGGACATTTAACATTGTATAAAACGTTTGCCTGAGCTCATCTCACTATCTTATATAATTTTTATGAAGTCATCACTAAGTAAAAGATGTGAAAAGCAAAGGTGATTGCCGATCGATTGGCCTTGCTTAGATGGTAAAACTTGAATATTAACAATTAAGATATAACATACCTTTGTACATTTCAGGTGTCCGTGCCGATCGTCAGCAACGACCAGTGCAAGTCCATGTTCCTACGAGCCGGTCGGCACGAGTTCATACCAGAGATCTTCCTGTGTGCCGGATACCAGACCGGAGGTCAGGATTCCTGCCAAGGGGACTCCGGCGGTCCGCTCCAAGTGCGAGGCAAGGACGGTCGATACTTCCTTGCAGGCATCATCAGTTGGGGTATCGGATGCGCGGAGGCAAATCTACCGGGTGTGTGCACACGGATTTCAAAGTTTGTGCATTGGATTCTCGACAATGTGACATAACAAGACACAGAAATGTTGTTCCTAATACATCGTAATTACTTATTCCTATGTAAACTAAATCAAGTGTTTCGGAAAGGTGTGCAAATTGTTTGGCCCGGAAGCCTTACGGAATTAACAGTTATAGAGGAAACACGGCCAGCGTCCCAGGCCAGACTCCACGAACAGTTAGTGGAGTCATGAAAACAAAAGACGTTGTTTACTAGCATGCGAAAACAGAACAACACAACACATGCTTGCAATGCTAAATGTGATCTATGTATACAGTGATGTAAAAACTTGAACGGCATTATGTTTACGTATTTAAATGAAAACCAAAGAATAATGATAACACAGTTGAATTGGTTTAACTTAATACTTTATTGATTATTTTGTACTTGAATCACGAGTTACATCACTCTCAAAAGATAATCAGAAATGCTGCAAAGTAATAAGACCAACTGGTCTACTGAAAAGAAATTAATCAACTTTATTATAATAGGTCTAATATTGATATAATTATGTACTGTATTTGAATAATTGTTTAGTCTGTGTTGTGAATGAATGGGATTTAGTGTTCACAAAATATTGTGTTTGGATGCAAGCTTGTAAATAATGTACATAGAATGGACCGGTACTCTCACAGAGTATAATGGTCTTATCACCTAAGTCATTAGATGAGAAGGAAAATTAAATTAATTTATTAAAATAATAGCATCTCATAATCATAATAATGTGACATTCTCTTTAGTTGAATGGCAACATCTTGCTGTGTTGTATTTTTTTTTTTTTTTTTACAGAAAACAGACTTATACTTAGGAAGTTATTGGAATCGACTGATGTACCATAAAAAAACCTGTGTGAATATTACCGTCCACAATTGAAAATATAAAAACACGCATCCAAATGCGTTCCTTTCAGACTGTCCTTCCCAGGAATTTGTCTTGATCTGTTCTACTAAACGATGGCTCGGCACCCACTCCATTTGCCAGTTTCCCTCCTAACCTTTTATTTCTCTATTTCTCTCTGTATCTCTTCCACTCCAGAATTGTAATATGATTATAAGCTTGATTTGGTGCATTTCAGCAGTTTCCTGCTAGTACTTAAAAATGTTTTGTGATGAAGCTTCTTCAACTTTTATATTATATATTTTACATGTTTTATAATTGTTTCCTGTACTTATTTTCCCCAATGACATTTTAGTTTTGGACCTTATTCTATTAGGGTATATCATTAAAGAGTTTTTGTTTGGAAGAAATATGCAGCACAAATCATATTCCAATATGTATTCACTATTCAGTGTTCATTCATCTTTCACTAGGCCCTCTACCTACAAACCCTTGTTAAAAAAGGCAGCAATACTGAATATTGAACATAAATAAATGCATAGACTAGGAGCTGCAGTTCAGGTATAATTAAAAGGTAAAAACAAATAAATGAAATAATAATTAGCAAATAAACACATTTCCACAAATACATATTAGCCCAGTGCTCAACACCACTAGGCTAGGCCTACACTTTCTCAATGTGTATACTGTGTATACCACGTATACTGTGTGTGGTTAATAGCAAAAAATTAATCACTTATTTTACTGGCTAAAAATTGGCATGATGCCTGTAGTAGGACTAGATGACTGGCAATGAAGAAAACTAGGCCTAGCTATACTGTTCACATTGTTAAGGCAAAAATGGCCTTGAGAGAACGTTGATTTACAATAGGTTAATTCTTTGTCCAACATTTTCCTGCGGTGCAGGTGCAGGTCAGAAACAGTAGTTAGTGGAGGATATTTAAAACGCAGTCTTGGGGAGGAACGGGTTCTTAGTAAAGATTCCCGGGAATTCGTTCCTTTTCTTGAATCAGGAACTTGTAACAACAAAGTTACTATTTTGTGGGAACTTGGAACGAATTTAACATTAATTTATAGGTAAGTTCCTTTCGCCGTTGTAATCCCGTCGAATTAGAGTACCTGATATCGTAAACTGCAGTATGAAAAATATCTTGTGACTTCTTGTGTTTTCGAAAATGGCGCCACCCTCGTCAGATGGCCTGGGACACATTTTAAGAATTAAGAGTAATGATAAATTAACTCCTACCACATATGTATTATTATTTAAATCAGTGATGGTATAAGGAACGTAGGAACTAAGTTCCTTTTTGAGGAACGAGGAACGTCTCAGTTCCTTTTTAGGCAGAGTAACTTAACTTTTGAAAATTCCTTTTTGGGGGGAACGTGCCCATGACTGATAAAACAAAATAACATGGTGATGTTTTCTGCACTGGGCAAAATAACATGTCAATGCTCTACACCACTGTTCACAACAGATGGCAGTGCAGGACAAAAAACAAAGCTATTGCAACAAGATTCGGTGGGTACAGTAGTTTAGTAGGAACTTCTTCGGTTGGGGGTCCAAAATAAAATCATCATGTTTTTCACTTAAATACCAAAATCAACATCAAAAACAAAAACTACATAACCTTTAATGTTCCAATTTAAAAAAAGTACTTTCAACCGAAAAGGAGATTCACCAAAAATAGAAACATTAAAAGGTTTTGTAGTTTTTTTTGGTAATAAAACAGCAAAAATATGATGATTTACTTTGGACCCCCCCCCCCCCCCCCCAACCAACCACACACCGGAACAAAGTTAAGACTGAAATACGCAATGCCCACAATAAATACATTTGGAATTTATCCACATCTAATTCTAAACAATTATGGAAATATATACATTCTAAAAATGGATCTTCAGCTCCTCTCCATTTTAAAGTCCATGGCGTGCTTGAATCGAACCCTAAAAAGTTATCTGAAGCATTTAATAATAATTTCAAATTAAATTTTACTCCTGCTTCTGATGGTGCAACTGAATCACCAGATATTTACCAAAATACTGTGCCGCTAGAAACACCACGAATCGTACACAGTACAGTGAGAAGGCACTTAAAATGCCTTAGAGTTGATTCAGCTACAGGCCCAGATGGTATTCCTCCAATGATACTTAGAATGTGTGCGGCATCTGTGTCACCATCTTTATGCAATATATTTAACCTATCTCTTTACTTGGGGAAAGTCCCTTCAGACTGGCGTGTAGCAAATGTAATACCGATTTTTAAAACTGGCAAGAAAGAAGACATTATAAACTACAGGCCGATATCATTAACATCAGTTGTTTGTAAAACTTTGGAACGTATCATTTCTCGAGAAGTTTTAAAACACATCACAAGTGCTAAAATCCTTAATGAAAACCAGCATGGATTTGTTCCAGGTCGGTCTTGCTCAACTCTTCTTACCAAGGTTATTGATAACTGGCAGTATGCTCTTGAAGATCCAAAGTGCAAGCAAGTAGATGCAGTGATGCTAGATTGGTCAAAAGCATTTACCAGATTCCGCATAATATTCTACTTAAAAAATTGTATTACTATGGCATACGTGGTTCATTACATTCTTGGTTGGAACATTTCCTTAAATGTAGAACACAAAAAGTAACCTTCCAAGGAGCGGAATCATCCTCAGTAACTGTGACTTCCGGAGTACCTCAAGGTTCTGTGTTGGGCCCGTTGCTTTTTGACATATTTATGATGGATTTACCCCAAAGCGTTTCCTCAGAAATAAGCCAATTTGCTGATGACTGCACGATCTATAGGAAAATATTTACGAAAGATGACACTGATGCACTCCAGACCGATTTGGACAATATAAACACTTGGTCTGTTGAAAATGGAATGAAGCTGAACCCTTTAAAGAGTGTATTCATCAGATTCTCTAGATCTAAGAACCCATTGCGTTGCAGTTACCAAATAAACGGTTTGCCAATACTGGAAAAGAATGGTGTCAAGTTATTGGGTATCACAATAACTAGTGATCTAAAATGGAATACGCATACTGAAATAGTAAGAGCTAAAGCCTTCAGACAACTCTATTTTATAGCAAGAAACCTTCATCATGCTCACGTCAGTATTAAACGGGCTGTATACTTAGCATTAGTGAGACCTCATCTCCTTTACGCCTGTCCAGCATGGGATCCCACATAAGATTACTATAACAAAACAAAATTGGAGCGTGTACAAAGTCGAGCAACGCGCATTATAGCTGCAAGGACAAAATTTCAAAGTGACAGTGCTACTGCAAGACGTACATCTTTAGACATTCCATTGCTAGAAAGTTACAGGAAAAAAGTAGAACTGCAATTTATATGGGGAATGTTACACGGTACTATTGATCTGGACCCATACGCAAGATTGCAAGTCTGTAGTCGAGGAGCAGAACTTGGTAGAGGATTAATTCTCAAGCCTCCATTTGCAAGAACAACAGCTTACCAAAATGGCTTCTACTACAGGACTTGTAATGAATGGAATGCTCTTCCTTTGGAGTTAAGGGAGATTCGCTCATTAGACTCTTTTAAATCTGCCCTAAGCACACATGTTTTTGCATTACAAAGTTAATTCTGCAGTTTCTTTTTACTGATTCATTTTTATAGTAATTCATTGAAGTGTATATTTATTTACTTATTTTCTATATTTTATAGGTTTACTAATGATTGTAATAATGTTGTTATCTTTTTTTATATTTATTGTTATTATAAGGTTGGCAGTCACCAAGTGTGTTTGGAGCTCTGCTCTTTTCTGCCATCCTCGTGATACATTTAAACAATGAATGTGTTACGGAACAAATAATAAATAATAAAAAAAAAAAAATAAAGATCCGTTTAGTATGTAGTTAGTGTGGAATGTATTAAGTTGATTTGAACAATCCTAAAACTTCAAGTGGTACCAATACCTTCCAAACTTTCAATATAAAAAAATAGCCCTACGATGCTGCCAAAATGATAACAACTTGGGTATAGGCTTAACAGAACTCAAGTACATACAATGAATAATGATTGATTTTCAGATTCCCAAGCTCTTGACTTGATCAACGAATAACAAGAGCCTGAGCCACAAAGTATCTCCCACTTTCTTTGCGCATGTTGTAAAGAAGCGCACTTCTGGTACCATGCCACTTTTCTTTAACAGTGTGGCAATAGTGCACCGCCATTTTAGTTTTTACAGAAAGTAGCAGTAGCAAGCTTATTTCAGTAAGCATAGTTCATAAATCATAACTGATTTTGGGGCAAGTGTCCCTTATTAGGCTACTGTACTACACATAAATTGAAGGCACTTGTGAGTTGTGAGAACTTATCTTTAAAACTATTTTAATGATGTTTAAAATAGCAGGGCAGTAATACTTGTAAATAAATGCACCTGAAACAATGTAACAAATGGCAAAGTCAATGCAAACAAACCTATAAGGCCGCATTCGCGGCCTAAAAATGGTTAGTTGTACTTCAGTACCATAATATAATATGCAAGTAATCTACTAGGTATTTAGGTTTTTGAGGTAGTATCAACTTTTCCTTAAACTGTATGCCAATGCTATTTTAAGCATTTCACACAGACCCTTACACTTGGAAATACCGTAGTAATATAGTATAACAATCAACTAAAGCTATTGACATTAGGACTAGGTCATAAATAATAATTGTACCTGATGTACATTTGACCGATCATTATAAATTCCTAGTAAAAATCATTCAACAGAAATTTGAAGCATGTAGCAGCTCAATAGAAACAAAAATTTTAAGAATTACAAAAAAATAAAGTCATCTGGCCCATTGCTCACTTGCAATTGTGGTTACTGAGATTTAACATTGAAGTCAACCTTTATTCCCCAATGATCACTAGGAAAGCACTGCAAGGTTGGAACCTTTTCAATGCCCACTAGTCCAAAGTGCGTCGGCGTCACTCGTTTTGGATGAGAGTCTCGGAGATAGGCACGTCAAAACGCAAGCGGGGCTTGAAGCGACCAGGCATCTCCTTGTTACAGTTGCGTACCATATCCCACGTGTATTCACACTCTTTGCGTTTGCCACAACTTATCCACAGGTCAACTACTCCCGGAGGAAGGTCTCCAGCCAGTGCCAACTGTAAAAATAAAGTTGCCAATGGTGTAGAGGTCCCCACGTTAATAGAATTATATTCTACAGTAGGAATGAGTAAATTTGGAAATTTTACAATAACATGATGATAGGCTAGACATTTCTTTCGTAGAATTTGTAATTGATAACACCTAGGCATACTGACATTGACAAAATACCAAATACAAAACATTAAACAAGTAGTATGTCACTAATCACAAGATGCAGGCTTATAGTCTGTGTTCATTAAAAAAGGCCGAGTATTTAATTTATGCATTTGCATGTTTTGATGTAGGATATGCTATGAAGAAATTGTATTGGCTTAAGGGTATGTGGCCCATGCGTTTCATGACCTTGTAATACGAAAAATGCAAATTATTGCTATAGTTGGTATGTTACGGAATATTAGGAGCCTTTTAGATTTAGAATATTTAGGAGCATTTTGCAGATTTTTAGAGAATACCTACATGAAATATTATATTACTAGAAATTTACTTCTTCCTTCTTTTGCTGTTTAGAAGATATACATCATTATTTTGTTTAAGATAGTGTAGGAGAGTGTTTTGATAAGCTTTTAATTATTAGGGTAGGCCTAAATGTAAAATTAATCATTAGATTGATGTGTATTTAATTTATTCGAAGAAACAAAAAACAGCAGGGATTTTTAAAGTCATAAAATGGCAATAGGGGGCCTGAAAAATGTCAAGGAATAAAGATCAATATTTTGAGGGTTTATGGAATATTTGTTTTGTTTTACGGGAATAGACCATACGCTATAAATATTTAATATTTATGCATATTCAAATGGTTTAAGGCAGGTGTCGGCAACTAGACTGTATATGGGGCCACCTACCAGTTCTGATTGAAAGGTGAGGGGCCATAGGTCATCCTGGGTTGGGTGTTTTAGCTAGTGCTCAGAATTCCACTTCCACTATTGAGTCAATTTATTTAAGTATGGCTTGCGATTGGTGGAGGAAACGATTGGTGTGGTCTGGACCATGCTATCTATCAATTTTTTTAAAAATTTGAACTTCACATACAGACGTTATAAAGGGCGTTTCCAATTACCTCCTGTTTCCAATTACCCACATTACCCCAATAGGTACAATCATTGACAACATTGTACATTATTTGAAAAGAATGGTATCCTACAATGTTCTGAAGTCTTGCATGCTATAGAGCAGTGTTCTTCAAACTTTTTTGTACGCGACCCAGTAAAATAACACTCTTTCTTTGGCGACCCACAAACAATAATAATTACTTAATACAAAGAGGTAGGAAAAACGTATAATTATATTTGCAAATTAAGTATTCACATTATTATTTACTACAATTCAGAAATTACAAAAGTCCGCCCCAACCGGGAATCGAACCACGGATCTCCCACATTCCAGGTGAGCGTCTTAACACTAGACCATCACGACGGGTACATTTTAACCTCTGAATTGTAGTTGCTTTATACATCTGAATGGATACTGGGTCACGCATTTTCTGTGCATTACAATAAAAATAGGTTTTAAACGGGATCGATTGTTGTCAATGCTATTCGCATTTCAGGTGGACTGAGGAGATGATTTCTTTCTTTTCTTTTGTTTTGAATCGAGTAAGGGTTGAAAATCCCAGTTCACACATGTATTTTGTTGTGAACGGTAGTAAAAGACGAACACTTACTTTGCTCAGAGCTGGATACTCCTTCGCGCATTTTAGCCTTTGCTACACGAAATGAAACCAAATATGACGCAATCAATCAATGCGTTATCATTTAAAGTTGTCGATCGATTTAGTAAACGGACGCCCGACTCTAATTCCTGCTGCTTTCTTTGAAAAAATTCAATTTTTCGCAGCGGAAGTTCGGTTGTAAATTTAAGGATGACACCAAGTGACTCACCCAGTCCTATAGTAAGGTTCAACTCAAGGCAAACAGGCAATGAAATATACAAGCAAAGTATTCATTTAGATTTTATAATAATTAATAATTATAGGTCATAACAACTTAAAAATAAACTTGAACAAAATATCAAAATAAAAATAGAAAAAAATTATAAAGATTAGATATTTGCTAACATAAATAAATAAATAAATACATTTTTATTTAGAGTCTACCCACTCAGTTATATAACTGATTTTCAGTGGGGGACTTTAAATCAAAGCGACCAAGCCAACCCTACAGGCCCCGACGCAATCGACGAGTGAGCGATAACCAACCAAAGATCGAATTTTTTTAATAGGAAATAGCAATCAGTGGTATGGACAGTGCGAACACCCGCGAATCAACGCCAGAATCAACAAGGCCGATTCAGAACAACTCTGAAATTTATTATGTGCTTCGTTGCTAGAACGGCTCCAAAGTCACCGTTTACAAACTCCTAAGACAAGAACTGATGGACTTAAATCCACATCAGAAGTTATAAAACTTCTGACTTTAGCGGGAATCGAACCCTGGTCCTTTCTGCATTGGAAGCAGATACGCTAACCACAAGACCAACGAGCCACACAAACAACATGTTTGCGACCCAGTGACGGAGTCTCCGCGACCCAGTATTGGGTCACGACCCGTACTTTGAAAAACACTGCTATAGAGTATAGACTATAGTAACATTACTTTTGTAGCATACTTTTAATGTTTAATTTAAACTTTGTACATCTTTTATTTCTTTATCTTGTGTTTGAGTTTTTGTATAACTCGATCCCACTAACTTTTAAACCCGATTTGTCAAATTTTGTGTGTTGCACTGGGGTATTCTGAGTTTATTTCTATTTCTAGTGTTTCAGTGATGGATATCAGAGTTACATTAAAAAAGATTGATATTTTTGTGAGCTAGCTCTAAATCCTGACTTTGATATGATTCTCACAGCTTCTTTTTGTAGAAGAAAAACAAGTTTCTTAACCATCAAGTTTTCCCAGAGTGCAATTCCATATGTCAAGAGTGAGTGGAAGTAGGCAAAGTACAAATTTTTCAATGTTTTTTTATCAACTAGAGTAGGCCTACTCATAAAATGTCTTTGTAAGGGTTTCATTATTTGTTATTGATTGGATGAGCGAAGCGAAGACTTCAATTTCACTGACCCCCAAAAAATTTAGCTCGGGTGTTTTTTTTTTTTTTTTGTTTTGTTTTTCTGTCTGTTTGTTAACTCTCTACCAGGCAAACGGTATATCCGATTTTGATGAAAATTTGAGGGACCTTTGAAATCTCTGAACTTAGAGGTGTATTGTTTTTGGGTACAATCGAAGAAATGTTTCTCATGAATAGCGTACTTTTACGATTTTTTTCGATTTTTAGTGCGATATTTTCGTGACATTTGGGCCGATTCTGACCAAACGGGTGGGGCTACAATGTTCATATTTTACATGGACATTAAGGTTATGGTGATGTAGTACCTTTTAAAAGAAAATGTTGAAAAAGTTAGCCAGAATCTATAGAAATAAAGCTTTTAATATAAGTTTTTTTGATTTTTATGCGATATTTTCGTGCCATTTGGGCCAATTCTGACCAAACGGGTGGGGCTTCAACGTTCATATTATACATGGACATTAAGGTTATGGTGATAGTGTACCTTTTGAAAGAAAAAGTGACAAAGTTAGCCTGAATCCATAGAAATAAAGCTTTTAATATAAGTTTTTAACGGTAAATAAAACAAATTGACAAGAAACAATAGAAACTTGACAACAATCACCTACAATGCGTGGGCAGCAAAACAAAGCAACAGAGCACTTGCAAAAGTAAAGATATCCCACGCAGACTAAAAATTTAAAAAAAGCTCATCCATCAACGCGGCGGGACTTTAGCGTTTTCCTAGTTTAATTATTAAAAGGAGAAAATATAGTAAATTAACTAATTTTTTTGTTTAGTCATACATTAATGGGGGGGGGGGGGTGAGGGGGGGACCACAAAAATTAATCCTGAGGGCCAACCTCTACCCCTGGTTTAAGGAAAAGTAGGTAAATCCGGTCCTAGTCATCAATATAATGTATAGAATAAGAAATTGGCTATGCCTAGGCCTACAACAAAGCTTCTACAGTTTTTTTTAAAACTGTCATCATTTTGAGCATAGACCTACATAAAACTATTTTCTTTAACCTAAGTAGGGCACCGAGCAACCAAATCATCCCACTAGTCACACAGTGGCACCCAGGTCTACAGGTACTTAACGGGATCATGAAAAGAGGGGCGCACATCCTGAAATCATCGGCCTTCACCAATGATTTGGTTCTAAACCTACCTCGCGTGTACTTCCGGCATCCTCGCAACATCAGTGACTACATTGTGAGGCAAAGCCCCGCAAGGAAAATGGAGAAGCCACCCCAACCACAGGGTTCACACCCCTGTAAGAGACCCCATTGCAAAACTTGCACCATTCACCCCTCCACCACTACATTCACCGCTCGAGCTACCGGAAAGACCTACCCCATCAGGCAACACAACAGCTGTGCCACTACCAACCTGATATACCAACTACAGTGCCAGCTATGCCCAGCCAAGTACATAGGCCTCACCACTAACTCTCTGAGCACGAGAATGAATGGGCACAGACAGGACACTGTCAAAAAACTAGACCTGAAACCGGTGGCCCAACACGCAGGCACCCACAACAGTGACTTTAACAACTGTTCCACAAGGGTAGTGAAGTCGTTGCCCCCATCATGCAATGAAGAACACCTGAGACAATGGGAATTGGCGCACCAAACCATCACCAGCTCGCGTCAAAAGCCTAACCTCAATCTGAGGTAGACCTCCCACCTGCACACTAAATAATGTTTAAATGTTAGTTTTTGTTTGTTTGTTAGTTGTTAGTTCTTCTCCAACGGTCGGTGACCAAGGTCACGTAGGCCGAAACGTTCGGCATTTGTATTAAGTGCACCTTGTCTCGAGCATCTACCTACATCCTTTAAGGTAACTGTTGGTCTCCTCTCGCCTTTCCCCAACCACAAACACTAAGTAGGGTATTAGGTAGGCCTACACATAATATATACAGGCATACATATTATAAAGTATGTCCATAACACTTTGAAACATTCTAGCAATACATCACTCTAGACCAAAAGGCTTACCTCTTTATCTCTGAGATTTAGATCGCCAGCAAATATCACTGTGTATTGTTCTGGAGCTTCCTGCATATAATTGAAAGACCGTTTCAGTTGATCAACTCGCACTCTGGCGTGGTCAGCTGTACTTTCCAGGTGGGAATTAATAAGTTTCAACTTTGAAGCACCAATGTGAGCTTCAACGATGAGTAGATTTCGCATCATAACAGATTTTGGATGTGGTATTACTGTATGTTTATCATGGTACACAGTGAACCGACGAAGAAGAGTTACAATAAAATAGCCTTCTACGTTGCCAGCAAAGAACTCGTACTCTGGAAGTTTTCCCTCCAAGTAAGAACATGTTGTTGGAATTACTTCTTGGAAGAAAACAATATCTGGCTTTTCCCTGAAAATAAAAACAATAAAAGATTGAAATTTGTTTTCATAACCTTGTAATGTGTTTAGGCCACCACCATTAGGCTATGTCTTCATAGGTTTAAAACTAAAAGAGCACCAGATTCAGGTAAAGAAGTTGTCAGCCAATAAAGTATCAAATCTCCAGCAATGATTACTGATTAGTATCATTGTTCAAGAGATGTATGTGTGCATGTGTATGACAACTGCAAAGCATAGCAATGGTGTTGATTATTGATTGAATCGACAGTGTTTTTTTATAAATATTATTTATTTTTCTAACGTATACAGTGCTGCAGCCCTCCGGGCTGTCGTCTAAAACTTTTTAGCAGCCTTGTTAAAGTCGGTATATCAACTTGGAAAAACTTTTAATATGTTAAAGGTGTTGATGTTTTAGAACGTTGGTTAAAAGGGAAAAAATCCCAAAAAATTCTGCTGCGCTCGGCAGCGATTTTAGTGGTTTTCCGGCCGAACGTGGAATGACGTCATTGTACGCCCGGCTCGCTGGCTGACTTGAGCTTCGTATGCGCGCTCGGTCCCCCGCCCCGCATAAAGAGATAACATTGCAGTATAGTTTCATCATTCAATAGTGCGGTGAAAGAATGTGCATCAGCTGAAGTAATAGTGTAATAATATCGATGCTATATTATAATGGTGTATGTTAGTCTAAATATAAAATGGTGATCAAGTGCAGGTGAATAAAAAATTATAATAGAAAATAAATTACACAAACAGCTATCATTTCATCGGTTTCCAAACTGTGATAAGTTATCATAAGCATACCAGCAACTATTGTCATACTTGTCTTTATTTTTCATAAAAAATATTTATTTTATATTTTTCCGTGCACATTTCGTCCTAATATTGTGAGCAAATGCATGTATATGCAATAACCATCATATGTAGAATCATTCAAAATCAATGATAATAAACAGTCATTCTTTATACAAGAGCGTTGTGCGCGAGTTTCACCCAACTTAAGCCCCAAACCATCTAGCAGACAATCACATTAGAAATAGAACCTTCCTAACACGACTGTACATGACACAAGCATGCACTCACATTTATCTGAGCGGTCGTAAACACCCAGCGCGCAATCTGTGTTGTATACGTGATAAGTTATGCGATACTTGAGGATACTTCTTTCCACGCACTTACCAACGCACTCGTATTCAAACAAATATATATATCATTTCTAATAAAGAAAACACAGATGACGATAGGGTGAGATGCCAACCCCCCCCCCCCCCCCCCCCAAACACGCACAAACACACATATCACACATTCACGACATGAATATTATATTGCTGCATGAACGTACTGCTAAAACGCATATATCAATAAATGTTTCATATTTGGTACCTAGATCATAATGTAATGTGAATTTGACATACAAAATAACATGTTTTACACAGGTGCCCTAGAATCTTACCACAAAGAAAGACTCAAGTATCTTCCAAAGCGAGTTCACTATCCATACGAAGGAATAGAAGCACGCGGTATACTCGCTATACTTGATCATAATCATCATAACTGATAATAATTCATCATCATCATCATATCATCATCTTCATCATAATTGGTGCTCTACAAACGAAACGCACAGCTGCGAGAAATCGACTGATTAGGTCTTGAAAGCCGAGTACTTCGTAACGCGAGCCGGCCGCGGACCGGCTACACGCTCGGGTCGACTCGATGAGTGGCCGTACAGTGACATCATTTTTAGGCCACTAGTTTTCGTGCAGTGATATTTTAAAACTCTATTTACTTAGCAACCAGATGTCCGATCAAGCTGCATCTAAGATCTATTTCCGTGAAATTGAATGGTTCAAGATATGCTATGAAGTGCTACCAAGATGAGATAATTCCTTTAAGAATTGAGTACTGTTTTTTTTTTATTTTTTATTTATTTACGTTTTATTTGTTTATTGAGCGAGCGTCTCCACTTGACTCTTATGGCTCGAATGCCTGTTTTTTTTTTTTCTGTTACTGCTTCGGTACAGGTCGCACCGTTTCTCTGATCGATCTGAAATTTTGCACACATGTACATACCACCTATACGGGTTGCTGCATAGTTTTTGAACAAAATCCGATTGTTGGTTATATATAAAAAATAAAAAAAACTGTTCTGATTGTTATGAAAATTTGCAGGGTCAATAAGTACACCATTCTCTCCTATTTTACAAATTTTCAGCTAAATCGGTCAAGACCTTAAGTAGTATTATATAGAAATTACATTTTTTAACAAAAGTAACGTTACCATCTCAACGAAAAGTCGCACGAGAAGCACTGCCACCTAGAAGTAATCAAAATACTATCGAGGAAGCAGTGTATTATTTGTTATCAAAGAGTTAAAATAGTTCCCAAAGAAATGATGTCAAGGTCCTCTAGATGGCGGTGGATTTTATCCATTCGCTCCTATTTTACAAATTTTCAGCTAAATCAGTCAAGACCTTAAAGACTTACTGGTATGTACCATTATGGGAATGTCGTACTCGGGTCGTGTTGCACGTTCCGGTGCTCGCTCAACAACGCGACGGGACTTTAGCGTTTTCCTAGTATTTGAACTTACAAAAAATGTTAACTGTTAATTTGTTTCTTTAATAAAGAGTAACATGAATGATTATGAAATAAAATGCCTATCGTCTACAAACAAATGCGTATACAGTGCTTCTTGACATGCCAGTAGGCTCCAAAAGTAAAGACAGAGTAACATATAATTGATTTTAAAATGTAATCTGTCTTTATATAATTTTAATGATTAAGCACAAATTGTTATTACCTACTTATCAAGGCTAGGCTATGAAATATAATTCAGTAAGCCCGAGAAACTGGTGATACGTCACCCCACCAGGTGCCCTCCAGGTGCAGGTGCAGGAACCAGTTGTTTGATTACTATTATAACATCGATTATCAAACAAAAATTTAAATGATCGTGAGCATCACAGATAACGAAGACCTTGAAATGCATTCTGTAAATTAGAAGGGTGAAATAACATTATGTAGGCAGGCAATAGGCATTCAGGATTGGGTTAATCTACCCAATTCCCAGAAGGTCTGGAACGGGATCCAAATTTTGCTACGTTATGACATCCCTAGATTGCATAAACACATAAAAGAAATAATTTGCAGGCCCTACCATTTCAATCAAATCAGGAATGTTATTTCCATAAAAGTAATATTTTTATTTTTTTGGGGGGGGGGGGGGGGACACCGAAGTGGCAAATGCAAGGTGGAATTTCAGCCACTTAATAGTAGGCCTACCTATTAAACAGTTAAACAAGTCACATCTAAAACTAAAACTCTCCACATAGGCCTATGTATTTTCTCGATTGTAGGTCACACATAGAATTGAAAATTGAAAGTTTGAAGTCCTACCCGGCACCAGGTCCTCCACTATTGCCTGGTGGGAGGTACCGGGTCTCGGATAGTCGTGTTACATAAGAGGATTGTGTGACGCTCTACATAGTGAGTGATACATTTAGTACGCAATAATAAGAAGTTAGGTACTGATATTGAAATTTAATTCCAAGTTGTGATAAAATTACTTACCACAGCAAAAGACTTACAAACTATGTAATATTTTGGCAGCAATCAGCATCCTTGGACTCTTTGGATACAAGGTTGATGGGATGTTGACGGGTTGGTACTTTTAGCTTGATATTTATTTGAACTTTTAAAGAAGAATTTCAGGATATTTTTGTTGATTCATACTTACAATCCCATATATTACAATACCGGTAAAGCGACCTAGGTACATTCGCATGCAAACCAGCTTTTCATTTTTAGACATCTGAAAACTGAGGTGCGACCTACAATCGAGAAAATAAGGGGTAGTACTAATTGAATCAATAGAAGGATGTTAATTTGCATACTGGCTTATTACTGAACACACTGCTTTGGTCCTCTTCATAAGGTTACGCTCATCTAGCCCATCCAGATTCCACGTGATGAAACTGAACGATGGAGGAGGAACAGTAGTCGGCTCTCCAATAGTAGCGTACGGTTGGGCAGTAGGCCTATCTGAATCTTCAGATAGTGAGCCTGTAGAAGATTGTGAGGTCACCTTCTCCATTGAATCAAAGAAATCTTTGATGGACCGCTGAAAAATAAAATTATCAACTGTAGAGAATGCTATTGGCCTAATTGAAATAACCTAATGGACAATATAATAAGCATTCAGGCTTAGAAATTAAAATTGACAAATTGCATAGGCTAGTAGGGTCTAGACCTGTAATTCAATAAGCCTCCTACTGCAGCTCTGCAAGTTAGTCTTAACACAATAAAATCTTGCATTGTGTAGAACCCCTTTCACTAGAGACGTAACCGTAAAATTAAGCTGTCTACCGCCTTTAACCGAGCTCACGCAGCACGCTGATAGTTGCTCGATTTCCCCCCAGGTGGCGCTGCCAAAATCGAGTGATCTTATTAGTCTACATTCTTTTGGGAAATTAAGTCACGTGACAGTACACCACTTCTCAAGAAAAAGTGCATTCTACTCAGTCAGTCAGTACACAACATCACTAAGGTGACCAGACGTACCGGTTTGACCGGTACAGTACCGTTTTCAGAACACTTGTACCGGTGTCCCGAGAGACTCGTTAAAATGACGTATTTGTACCGGTTTTCAATTTTGAATGGGAAATGAACCGGTATTCTGTCAACTGTACCGTGTGGAAGGATAATGTTTAAATTAAAAATACACTCCTCTGATAAATACTAACCGTAATAGCATTGATTTAGTTCTCCACTCCCAACAAGATTATTCATTTTCTCTAGGGGTGTGCTATAGTACTATTCAATGATTTTGGTGGAGGTGCCGGGTCGCGCTTGAGTGTGAAAACGTTAAATATCGTTATCTACCGTTACCTTACCAACCCTTGTAGCGTAGGAACCGGTGGGGGGGCAGGGGGGGGCAAAACTTACGTGAGTTAAATATTAATCCAAGAATTTATGTAGTAAATAATATGCACTTACACTTATACAATTCGACAGTCACCTTGTTAAAACCAATATATTAGGGTGTATGCTTCGTCATTACATAAAAAATTAGGTTCAAATTTACTAAAATGGGCCACTTCACGTTCATTTTTTTGAGTTTTTAGAACGCAGATAGTTGCAGTAAAACATCGTTTACAGAGTCCGAAAGCAGTTAAAATATGACGAAATAACTGTAGTCTGGTGAAAATTGTTTCGCCTTCGGCGAAAGGGCCTCTGGCGGCTGCATAATCTTCTGATGGATTTGCCCCCCCCTACTTTCAGAACGTTCCTATGCGTCTGACCAACCTTGAATATCCATTATACTAACCTCAGTCTTTTGATACACATTTGTGTTCTTTTGGAAAGTTCTGAACTTTTTTTTAGCACAAATAATACTAATATGTCACTTTAATGTTTGTATCAACATTTTCAAGTAATACCACTTACTACAGAATTATATGCCATAGCCTAACCCTAATAACATCATTCATTAAAATGATCTAGAGAGAGATAACATTTTAAATCAATATGTTACTCTTTCACTTTTGGAGCCAACATATAGACATATCAGTAAATAAAATTAATATTGAACATAATTGTAAAAAAATATATATAGTCAAAGCACAGCAAATTTAAAAAAGACGAATTACTCGGACTTTACTCGAATTAAAAAATCAGGACTTGCACACCCTAATTTTCTCAGTCATTATTTGCATTGATTTTGTTTATAGATAATGAAATATCAAAATGTTATAATCATGTAACTGAAGTACGATTTTGATTGATTACATACCTACACTAATTATTTCGTTGTAAAGACAAAATGTATTAAAAGTTAAATCATACATATGTTATACAAATTCAATGCATTTTCAATTATCTTTATTATTGATTAGGACTTCATTAGTATGATGTCCTCATCAATACATTACACGCATTATTTTCTGCCGAGCGCTTGTATTTTATTTTGTACCAACATTTTTAAACCACTAGATAAGGATTTTATGACTACGTAAATGTACACATTAAAACAATTTTTAATTCATATTTTCAAGTCAGAAAGCTGTTTTCTGGGCATTTGACCAAATATATCTCGAAAAAAATATGCCTCCTGCGGCTGAACTCCTGAAATGGTCTATGGAATACAAAGTACATATTCTTACACTTGAGTTGTCCCGGTTTGTAACTCTCAAAATATGGTCACCTTAAACATCACCTAAGTTAATCACAAATTCAATGTTCTGTTATTATACCTTACCTTCTTTGCAAAAATCTTGATTGTAATTTTTCATATAGTATAATTTTTTTAAATTCAGTTTCTCACCTCTACGATAACGGTTCAATTCAATTCCATTTAGTTGTCTTGCACTTCTCATTGTCAGTACAATAATTCTAGTTGATTGGTTTTCAAATCTCATACAAATGCAGCTCTGCAAGTTAGTCTTAACACAATAAAATCTTGCATTGTGTAGAACCCCTTTCACTAGAGACGTAACCGTAAAATTAAGCTGTCTACCGCCTTTAACCGAGCTCACGCAGCACGCTGATAGTTGCTCGATTTCCCCCCAGGTGGCGCTGCCAAAATCGAGTGATCTTATTAGTCTACATTCTTTTGGGAAATTAAGTCACGTGACAGTACACCACTTCTCAAGAAAAAGTGCATTCTACTCAGTCAGTCAGTACACAACATCACCTAAGTTAATCACAAATTCAATGTTCTGTTATTATACCTTACCTTCTTTGCAAAAATCTTGATTGTAATTTTTCATATAGTATAATTTTTTTAAATTCAGTTTCTCACCTCTACGATAACGGTTCAATTCAATTCCATTTAGTTGTCTTGCACTTCTCATTGTCAGTACAATAATTCTAGTTGATTGGTTTTCAAATCTCATACAAATTATGTTTACTCTGTTCAATAATTATATTTTTATGTATCTCTTTTGCATATTCCACAGAAAAACCATTAGTATTAGCATTAGTATTAGAACTCTAGAAATAGTCAGTCATGTCATACCATGCACTTTTTTTTACTACGTCTATATATTTAATTAGGTACATTAGTATTGCATCCAACGTTTTCTAGAATTATTGTATTCTGTTGTTGGATAACGCATAAATAAAAAAATAAAAAGCTTTGATTATCAGCCCGCGTCTCTAATTTAATATTGTCCATTTGCGATGTAGGTAGGTATAGGCCTAATAATAACAACATAAGCCCTAGTCCTATATAATTATTTGCTTTGGTTTAAAATTAAATATGATTGCGTTCAGGGGCGGATTGGCAGGTAGTCAGGTACGGAACTACGGAATCCCATAACCTATGGTACGCCCCCCCCCCCAGCCCTGGGTGGGCCCCCAACCTATACCCTTAAGTCATTAAATGATGTTATACTCAACATATTGTTTGTCTTAAAATTGCAAAGGCTTACATGAGAACATCTCAGTCATTCAAATATTCATATAAAAAACCTAAACCTAAAACCTAAAGGTAAGACAATGTAATATGTTAGATGTATCTTGGTGCCTACCAGGCCCTATCGTCATTTGCCACTCAGTCTGTCGGTATTAATTTTTATGAATACTAATGGAAGAGCAAGGGTGGTGGGGAAAAGTCAATATGACCACTGGCCCAGCCGAGGGGGGCCCCGCAAACCCTGCGAAACGGGGCCCCCGATAAAATGAAACATTTTTATGAAAATTTCAAATAAGAAAGCAAATCACTCAATATTATGTAAAATAATATGAAAAAGTTTGCCCCCCCCCAACAAATTAATCAAAACTTAAATTATTTTAAAATGTTGTATAAGCCAAAAAATCACTAAAAGGTGTCCAGAACAAACTCAAAATTCTCTCAATGAATACCCCATATCACATACGTTATGAAGAAGACACCAAAGAATTTTCTAGGCAACAAACAATTTACGTGTTTCTACAGCCAAAAATATTTTGTAGATACGAGTAGCAATTCTAATTAGAGTTGTAGGTACGGTCGAGCCAGTTAATCATAAACGGATAGATGTGCTAAGAGGGTGATGGAGAGGGGGTGGTGGATCGTAATTGGCGTTTTAAAATTTGTTTACCAAGGGAAACCTGTTTTAGGTTGCAATGTATGCCTCTCTTCAGGTGTTTTAACTGGGTATGTTGCGGATAGGACAAATGAGAAGGGATGTCCGAGGGCTCTTTGAGAAACCTTGGGAAACCTTCGAACCTGGGATATCTCGAATCAGAGTCTTGAACTTTTAAAAGCATTCAAGCCAACACTATTGGTATTTGTCATTTGGTCTGTGATGGGTTTGTATGCAAAATATGTGCCTGTGAATAAAATTAAGATATAATTCCAACATGAGGAATGGTCGGTCTTTGACCGCTAAGGGCGGTGTGCTCCTTTAATTACACAGTTGCAATAAAAAAAACTATTTGCGTAACTCAATAATTGAGAGTTGACTCATTATTTTGGCCTATTGCTCAGTTTCAAGGGAGAAAGATCAAGAATGTTACATGAAGACACATTAATCGACGAATTCATGGACGCTAACTCACACCAAAAAGTTTGATTTGTCAGGACTATATAATCCCCCACAAAAACAAAAATTTGTAAAAAAAAAAAAAAAAACAGCAGCAAAGCTCTCCTTCAAAAGTCTTTGGCTGTGAATGATGTGAGATATAGGCCTTGAAGTTGAGCCAAGTTTTTAATTCTTTCTCCTTAGTTTTGCATTGAAAAGAAGTAAGATCATTTCGCCTGTAGACGAGCGCCAAGCCAACCATTACCAGAGGGGGGAAATCCCCCCATCCCCCCGTCAATTCGCACCCTGGGGATAGGGATAAGGGATTAACTAGAGCCACCACAGAGGGGATCATGGGAGGCAGGGTTGGCAGAGTATAATACGTTTCGTATAAAACCAGTATAATACGTATGTATTAGGCCTATACCGTATAATATAGGCCTACACGTATAAAACAGGAGGTTTTATACATGTATAAAACGTATAAAACTAAAAAAAGACTCTGGGTCTCATGTATGTAGTTAATTGGATGAGCGTAGCGAGCGAAGCGAAGATTCCATTTCACTACACTGGAGAAAAAAATCCGGAATGTTTTTTTTTTCCTTTTTTTTCTGTATTATTGTGTGTTTGTCAGCACGATTCCGGCTAAACCGATACTCCAATTGCAATGAAATTTTCTGGAGACCTTCGAAATCTCTGAACTTAGAACTGCCACGTTTTTGAGCGCAATCGAAAAATTATTTCTCATGAAAAAAGCAATTTTACGATTTTTTTCGATTTTTTTAAAATTTCTTCGACTTATAACACCTACATTCTTTATCCGATTTTAATGAGTTTTTCACAGAACCACAATTTTATGAATTAAGATATCCGTGTAAAATTTGAGCGCAATTGAAAAATTATTTTTTTATGAAAATCAAAATTTTACGGGTTGTTTCTTTTTTAAAACAATTCTTTGACTTATAACACCTACATGCTTTAACCGATTGTAATAATTTTTTCACAGAACCTTAATTTATGAATTAATATATTCGTGTGAAATTTGAGCGCAATCGAATAATTATTTTTTATGAAAATCGCAATTTTACGATTTTTTCTTTTTTTAAATTACGATTAATTAAAAAAAATTAAAAATTAAAGTTTATTTTTTATTTAATTTAAATTAATTTAAAAAAATCTTTAACTTAGCAATGATTTTTTCACAGAACAACAGAAAATCCGCATAACACATGGCAGCTCAATGCACCAATTACGCTCATCCAACAACGCGGCGGGACTTAAGCGTTTTCCTAGTCAATAGTTAATATTGACTATTTATGCTCTTAGCTATAGGCACTAACTTTTAACAATGTAAATATCATAATACTAGTCTTTTGCCCTAAAAAGAGTATGAATTACTTCAATGAGGTAGTCGTAGTCACATCAGATTGTATTGACATATTTTGTTTAGAACTACATTTTATTATCAAGTGTAGCCTATACACAAATACTGCAGTTATTATTATACAGTCCACTTTTTAAAGAAAGTATAGTCTATCTTTAGGGCTAGGCTATATTTTAGTAATGCAAATTTTCATTTTTGAGATAGGATAATGATTATCTTTACTTTATTGACCACAATCTGCCACATGCCTGTCTTGTTCATATACCAGTTGGCCTACTGATACATAATTATACTATAAGTTACTGAACAAAATATTTGAAACACTAAATAGACCTACTAAAGAGATCTTTATTTTAAAGAAAGATGCATGTAAGCCTAGGTGTAATTATTGTGTATTATTATGGCGATCTAAAATGTAACAACTATGATAAGCATATGCTACACTTTGATTGGAGAAAGGTTGACAAGTTGGGAAAGCAAAGAGAACATAAATCCCAGCCTGAAGGGCAGGGGGCACAAAACTTTTCACCTGCTGATGACAACAGTTCTTCCTTGGCCCTTGTATCATACATGTTATTGTTAGTTTTTCTTTTTTTGTTTCTGTATTTTCCAATTTTCCATGCTCGCCATTCACCAATATTTAAATGAAGACTCAATATGCAGCTACCATTATTATTATTTTCTATACAATCATAATAAAAACATTTGAAATTTAAAGCTACCGGTACCTACTTAAATACGTTTTAGTTTTATAACGTACGTATGTATAAAACCTTTTATACGCGTATAATGCCAACCCTGATGGGAGGAAATAGGCTTATGAGAGGGAAACCTGTCCTGGAGTATGGGGCGGCGGCATGGGATCCGTATAAGCTGGGGGAGGTTTTGGAGGTAGAGAAGGATCAACATAGGGCGGCAAGAAGGATTAGGGTCGGGGCCACATCACCGAATATCCACTGCACACAATACCCAAAAACACCGAATTCACAGTTGAAAAATGTTAAAGTATTTCTGAATGGGTCGTAAGACCGAATAATTTTATTTTTAGAGTCCAAACACAGAATAGGTCACATCACCGAATACCCACAACACACAATCGCCACAAGACCGAAAATCGGTAAAATCTAAAGTAAGTTGTGAAGAACGACCCGTCCTGCTAGTGCCACAACACCGAATTTTTCGGTCTTGTGGCAATTGTGTGCTGTGGATACCTGTGTCAACAACACCGAATAATTCGGTCCTACGACCCATCCAGTATGTGCCACAACACCGAAACTTTCGGTCTTACGACAGGGCATGCCACACGACCAATAATTCTGAAATACTTTAACATTTTTCATCTGTGAATTCGGTGTTGTGGGTATTGTGTGCAGTGGTATTCGGTGATGTGATGATCAAAACGATGTTTTTGAAAACGTCACTGTTTCACGCACCCTGCGTATGCAACCCGCTAGACTTAGGAGAGTTGAAGTAGGCATCTGAGAAGGCGCGACACTGTCAGCCTAATGACTATTGGTTGCTCTAGTACCAAGGTTATCCGCTAGTTGGGCGCTACTGGTCAAATTTACGCGGGATTTGAACTAGGATGGGATGAAAGTGCTCCTCGTAAGCTGACAAATTGTCAGACGTCTGTGAATGAAGGGCTGGTTTCTTTTTAGACATTCTAAAATAATATCAATTCACGACGGAAATGTACTGAAACAAAGATAAATTATAAATCACTATGTTTAATCCCTCTGCAGGACCCAAGGGTTCCTACGCCACTGTATTGGAAGGTAAGCTGAGCCTTAGGTGTCTCATCTCCAACCGTTGTTACATAAGTTACGCTTTTAGGTTATGTATAAACGCCTTTTGCATATTAAAGTTTGGAAAACCCATTCATAGATAAGGGTTTACGGAGACTAGACAGTTCTTCTTCAATAGTCTCTTCATCTGATATTCGTTTTCAACGACTTTACTTTGGGAACCAAAAACACTTTATCACCCATAAAAAATCCCTTAAATCCCCATCGGGTGGGTGGTTTCAAACATCCCCTAAATGAAAATGTTAATAATTGAATTTAGAAAAATCGTTTTATAATTTAAAACCTAACAACCATGGTATTTAATTAAAACATATTTATTGTAATATTTAATAAAAAATGTTTTAATTGATAGCAAATAGTTTTAAGGCCATTCTAGACGCTAAATTGACTTCATTGAAGAGTTGCTTCTTGTAACTAATTATTGAAATAACATGTATTAGGCTATGAAAAAAAACAAAAAACAAAATATTGTCCCTATTTCTGGGGCGTACCGGCTGTTTAATTTGCATATTGCGCCTAATTGCACTAGGCCTATCAAGTCCAATTTCAAAACGGCTTTTCAGATTATCTTCATTTTTTAAATTAATTTCGTCATCTCTTTGTTCATATAGTGAACAAGTTTCGTAAGGTTATGCGGAAGGGATTACAACTTACAAGTTATGAATTTTTTTATTTAACCCTTTGAGTTGAGTGTTGGGGCAAATTTTATGGGGCAAATAAAAAAATTCATAGCTTGTAATCCCTTCCGCAAAACCTTACGAAACTTGTTCACTATATGAACAAAGAGATGACGAAATTAATAAAAAAAATGAAGATAATCTGAAAAGCCGTTTTGAAATTGGACTTGATAGTGCAATAAGGCGCAATATACAAATTAAACAGCCGGTACGCCCCAAAAATAGGGGCAATATATATTTTTTTCATAGTCTAATACATTTTAATTTAATAATAAGTTACAAAAAGTAACTCTTTAATGAAGTAAATTTAGCGTCTATCAATTTAAGTGTTTTTTTTTGGGGGGGGGGATAGGGGGGAGTAGTTCGGAGTCTTATTTCTATTGGTACAATAATGTTTTATTTTCTCTCGTTGTTATAAATAGTAATTAAATAGAGCTTCTAAGTTTAAAAACCATAAGACAATAATGGCATAAAGATGGTATATAACTGTGTATGTAAACGTACATAAAATTCAGATAAATGACTACAAACTTGTGGCTTCATTGTAACAAAAACCTCTTTATGCCAGTGTGGCTTATAAACTTTGCTCTATCTACTTACAATCTACAACATTGTGACAAACATAAAACATTATTGTGGCAGTAGAGATGAAACGTTTTACGAATATATTTCAAAAATACAAATTTTAACCTTAACCCCAATTACTCATAATTTTTTTAACAATTAAAAAACCTATACAGGCTAGTATTAGCAGATTTAAGGAAAACGCCAAAGTCATTGTAAAACGAGTTCAATGTTGAGTACCCGGAAACATTTGCATTTAATATGATAGGCTAGGGAGGAGAGAGTAGAGACACATGCTGGATCCAGCCTTAGGGAGGGGGAGGAAAGGGAATGTCACATGGATTCTCAACACATGGCTCGCTCATTCGTCTAATGCAGTGGCGTAAATGAGAACCCGACGCCCCCGGGAGGCAGGTGGGGGTTCGGTGTGTAAGAGGGCCCGGTCCGCAAAACGAACAGATCTTTTTTATTGTCATACCAATTATTTATTACACTGTTAAACATCGAATAACAATTTCAAAATGGTGGTAAATGTTGGGACCCTACTAGCTTTCGAAAGCTTCTTCAGAGCGAAATAACACGTAAAAATAGTTTGGAAATGGGGTTAAATAAGTCAAAATGCAAATTTCATGTAAAATATATTTTCTTCAGCTGTACCAAAAGCCGTGGCAATCGTAGCAGTACAATTATCTGTACATACATTTCTTCGATGAAAAGCAGTATTAACATCAACGACATGTTGGAGGGTTTCGAAGATCACCTGAAAATTTCTCCAAGATCGGAATATTCGTTAAGAGTGAACAAACTTAAATAGAAAAATAGTAAGATTTCGATGTTTATAAGATTTTTTTATCGTACCCAAAAAAGAGACAGGTCTAAGTTCAGAGATTTCAAAGGTCCTCTGAAAATTTCATCAGGATCGGAGTAGCCATTTTCCGGTAGTGCGCGAACAGACAAAAACTTAAAAAAAAAAAAAAAACACCCGAGGTATTTTTCTCATAGTCAAAAGAAAGTCTTCACTACGAAAGCAACGTTGATCCAATCCAATAAAAGACCAAAGGTACCAAAGGGAGGGGGAGTAGTAGTTTTACACGGAAATCAGTACTTATAATTAAGCCAGTAGTTTACAGCAATTAAATAATTTTATGGTGTATGGGGAATTATACCTAAAAGTAATCTGATGATTTCGTTGTGATCGATTTGACTCATTACCTAGGGGTACGCCTTGGGTTCAATAATCCGTTGAATAATTGATTATATTGCCGAATTGTGTTATTGTATTTAATATATTTTTTTAAGTTACTAGCGCACATTGTGGTCTGGCGTGCGTAGGTTTGATAATTATTTTTTTTGTCGCAAATAAAATAGTATCGGTACGGTCAATTATTGTCAAAGTAATACTGATAGCATTGCATTTGTATCTACCCCCCACCCCCCCCCCCCCCCCCTCCTCCTCGCCTAGCACACACAATAATTCACAAGTATAATAATGTTGCTGCATTTTTATGCATGTATTACATAGTACAGTATATACTTACAAATAAGACAAGACAATAGTGTGCCACCCTTAGGCATGAACTAAGATATTAGAAAATATGGTAATTTTTTGTTTTAATACATTAACTTCTGGATTATACTTTCAAAATGCGTGAATCGTGTTGAGAAATCGTAATATATATTTAATGTTAGTAATGATTTATTCTAGTATTTGCCATTCAGTAAAATGCTAAATAATTATTGTTGAACCCAGAACTAACGCTCGTTAACAACGCACTGACACTGTTCGCATCACATCGCGCAATTATATAGTATCTCATCCAGGGATGCATTCGTACCCGTGCGGGCCGGGGCGGCGCCTTATTGCTACTAAATTAGAGGCCAAGACGGCGCCCTGGCTGAGATTTTATGTACAACCAGGACGCACCTATAGGCTAACATGTGAAAAACTGAACTATGTATGCATATTTTTCAGCTGTTCTGTTTCTTACCCCTTCGCCCTTATACACTATTCAGAGATTATTCTAAATCTTTCCAGTGCTATCACAGAAATAAAGTGAATAAATCATCTTCGTTGTCAGATTAAATAGTTGAAAGTGTGAAAGTATCGGTTTATTCGGAATCGTGTTAACAAACATACAAAAATACAAACAGAAAGAAAGAAAGGAAAAAAAACTTCCGGATTTTTTTCTCCAGTGTAGAGAAATGGAATCTTCGCTTCGCTTGCTACGCTCATCCAATCATAGCATATATAATTTCATATATATTCCCCATAAAGTTTCATCAAGATCGGAGTAGCCGTTTGCCAAATATTACGAAAATATCTCATTAAAAAATCGAAAAAAATAGTAAAAGTACGATAATCATAACAAATATTTGATCGACGTACCCAAAAACGTGGCAAGTCTACGTTCAGAGATTTAGAAGGTCCCCTCAAATTTTTATCAAGATCGCATATGCCGTTTGCCCGGTAGATCTCGAACAAGCAGACAAAAATACAAAAATCCCCCCCCCCCCCCAAAAAAAAATGGGGGGTCAGTGAAATTAAAGTCTTCGCTTTGCTCATCCAAAAAGTAAGCTGAAAGCTGGAACGGTAATTTGGCGGGAAACACGGGTCACAATATGCAACGTCACGATTAGCTATTAGCTAATTGATTTGATTTGATTGGATATTGCTTAACGTCTCATATTTATGCAACTTGGCTAATCGAGACGAAGGGAGGGACGTTAGGGGTGACGCTGGGGGACAAGGGGTGGATAGGCCTGTGCTGGTCAGAACCAGCCACAAGCATATGGGGAGGGCAGGGGTTCCCCCACGTCGTGGTCGTCTTCGTCTGTGTCATCATCCGTCAGTGTTGTCATTGTCGTCGCCGTCGGGGAGGTAATCAAAGGGAAGGGGAAAGTTCCCCGACGACGACCCAGAGCTCGCCATTAGTTTCAGGGAGAAAAACTCCCCTAATCACGGGCCAAACCACGAGAAGGTTGCGAGTTGGAATTTGATAATCAGACACTAAGTTATTGAATAATTAAACTAGTGGGCACTTGTGGGCGACTTATCGAAGCATTTTAAACGTCATTTTGTAACAAGTATGCATAATAAACGTGTATATGTAATTTCAGGGGTGCAGTCGCAAACAAAATAGTACCAGGGCGGGCGGTCAATCGTCAAAGTCTATTCTATACCGATAATATTGCATTGCTACCCCTCCCCCCACCCCACCCCGCAACAAAAGAGAATTCCACTGAATTTTTAGGAATGTTTTCTATAGTATAGTATCCTATTTAAACATAAGTAAAACTTGATGACTTTGAATGACTTTGTAGTGATGTTGCACTGGCGTGCATTTCATGAGTCTACAAAAGCGAGCTAACAGCAATGCTAGTCTGTCATCACCATCTCTATTCTCTAACATTTCCTCCGTGCCCTAGTAAGATGCAACCTTCAACTCTCAAGTGTCTAAAGGGTTGCCTAGCGAACGCAAGGTAGTTACACAAACCCGTTTCAAAAACATTATTTGAAAAGGAACAATGTTTCGGTGTTGTGACCCGTCCTGGATGGGTCGTAAGACCGAATGTTTCGGTGTTGTGGCACATACTGGATAGGTCGTAACACCGAAATGTTTCGGTGTTGTGACCCGTCCTGGATGGGTCGTAAGACCGAATCATTCGGCATTGCGGCGTCAAAGCTTTCGGTGTTGTGGGTATTGTGTGCAGTGGATATTCGGTGATGTGGCCCCGACCCGAAGGATTACGGGGAAGGTTAGGCGGTGGCGGTGGGAGGAGGATGATAAGGGGAATGTAGAAAGGGTATATGACTGTGTCACTGCAATGTTAGGAGAGTTGGTGTGGGAGTCATTAGAGGGAAGAAGAAGGGAGGTTAGGTTGTGCAATATGTACAGGGCGGCTAGGGGAAGTAGGGGGTGGGAGAACATTTATTTATTTATTTATTATTTATTTAATGTCTATCCTATTCAGTTATAAAATTCAGTTATAAAAACTGATTTACAACTTGGAGGACAACGAAATAAATCTAATTACATAGATGCACAAACTACAATAAACTACATTTAAGTACATTTTTGAAATATTAGCATTACAACAACAATGCATTTAAACACAACAATTTTGTTAACAAATGAAAATAATATAAATGTATTTAATTAACCCTCTCCCTCATATATTGCTGCTGGGGCTGAGAGACATTACTTCACTACGCTTTAGTACGCTATGTGAGGGAGAGAGTTAATGAATCAAATATAAAAAAGGGTGGGGAATGAAAAGAAAAGAAAAAAAAGAAAAAAAGGAAGAAAAAAAGAAAAATAGAAAGAGAGAAAAAAAAACGCAATAGGCTACAGGAGGGGCTTTCCAGGGGAACGGATTCATTCATGGAAGTTCCAGCGTCAAGTAGGTAGTAAATACGGATCTGGGTCGGTATGGTTTCTTGGAAAGGACTGTTACGAAATGGAATGACTTACCGGGGAATTGTAGCTAGTGGGTCTTTGAGGGAGTTTAGATCGTTTTTAGGGGAGGGCAGAAATTAGGTCTGGGGGGAGTGAGTGGTTGGCTGGTTCCACCGGACGGAAGGGCCCATTTGCAACCGTTAAGAAATGTTATGTTATGTTATGTTAAGACGAATGTGGGCAAATTCTCATTCATGGCAATCAGTGGTTGAATGGAATAGGCCTAGTCTAGTCTGTCACGGTGAGAGGATAGTGGGTGAAAAGAACCTCAAAAGTATTTCAGTCGAAACTCAAGCATACCTAACCCCTGCCAATGAGGCCGATGCCTAAATGAGGTGGAGGATGAAGATGAGGGAGCAAACTAAGGAGGGAGAGAAAGAGAAGGAATGTGACGGGAAATGCAATGGGCATATCTGATAAGGATGTAAGGAGTAATAAGGAACTTACGTAATGGCAAAGCACCAGGGAATGATGGGTTGGTGAGTAAATTTTTTAACGGTCTATTTTCCAAAAATATGAACAACTTTTGCCAATAGAGCCTCTCCCCGTCAATTTTACTCCAGCGCAACCTAGTTGCGATTTGGAGCACTGAAGCAGCAGATATCTTCTGTACCGACCCTACCTCTACAGACCAGAACAACCTGGCGACAGAAAGGATGAATGGTGAGGTTGACAGAAGAGTCTGACAAGCCCATTAAAATTCTTGTTTCTTTCAATAACCCTTCGTCCAGCTCACGGCCTTGTCTATTGTATACGCGAATCATCGAGGGCTGACTGACAAGAAAATTCCTGTCTTAACAAACACAATTTTTTATAATTACTAATTTATGAAATTATATATGAGATCAGAAACTCCTACACATTGCAAAATGTTTTAATCGAATCTCTACGACCAAAATTAGCATTTTAGATCAAATAGGATGTCGGAAGTTGTAATGGTAATTTTGGTCCCAGAGCTCAATCAAAAACATTTTGCAATATGTAGGAGTTGCTGATCTCACATATAATTTCATAAATTAGTAATTATAAAATATATGTGTTGATTGAGACAGGAATTTTCTTGTGGGTCCTCCGCGCCGTCTATTCGGCGTACAATAGAAGACATCTACCAAAACGTTCGTGTTCTGAAAGCTCATTCAATGGCTTATTCTTTGACGACGCCTGCACGCCCTTTTTAAGAAACAAAATCCAACTTGGTCGCACCCAGGTATGGCGAGTACCCCTACCACCCAAACAATTCAGTTGAATAGAACTTGAAAAGGTGGCTTTGCATATTCACCCGTCATTGTTTACTATCGCTTGTGCACAAAACATATTTTAAAATGAGGGAAATTGTTACATTTTCCGAAGTAATCGAACACAATATAGTAAATACGATTTAATTTGGCTTTTTGAATTAAAATTTTTAGACAAAAAATTTGACTACGTATTTTTCTTATACAAACCCCCAATCGTGTATCTTCCTTTGAATACACATACTTGATGTGCAGGAGAGAAACAAAGGGAACAAAAACAATGTTGCATCCTTGGTATTTCCCCTAAGCTTGGTACTCAGTAAGCGATGTGTAATAAATTTAAAAATGGTTTAAAATTTAACTGATAATAAGCCTAATAATTCAATCAATAAAACGGATTGCAGAGCGCGTGATACAATTTCATTATGAACAACAAGATAATAACGAGAACCTAATAATTGCCTCTTTCACCAGAAGTAATTAGCCTTACAGTCAAAATTACCGTGCATTATCTCCGTATTCGTTTCTAAGAAGGGATGCTGCCGTGCCGTCTGTTCTTGAGAGGGCGAAAAAAAACATCGCGTGAAATGAATGGGCAAATATTGCCAAACATTAGAATCGATTTATAAAATTAATGTTTTAGGCTTGTGTGTGTGTAAAATTTTTGCTAACCCCGGTATAAAATCTAGAAATATACTTCTTGCTATTTTATTATTCTTATTTCATGACGAAACGACACGCCTTAGAATTCGTCACATTTGAATTTTTTGTTGTCTGAAAAACCTTTGAAATCTGAATATATTCCATGCCGCTAAGATCATTGGAATCGCAAAAAAAATTTGAGTTTAACTTTATAAGGATGCTGTATGGGGTCCCCCAATGCTCTTACGTAGTCAAATTTAATTTATGAGATGAGAAAATTTTGAGAATGTTTTTAGGTGGGCCTATTTAAGGGGCAGTCCCCCATCCCCCCGCCCCAAAAATTTAAAACTCATTTTTGAAAACATAAGAGACAGCCGCTTCCCAAAGGGTACAACATACCAGAACTCACTTTAGGCCCAATCCCAATGAGAGTTGTTTTCCTTTTTCGATGTGTTCAATTACTTTTATTGGGCCCCAATTTTAATTTTTAATTTCAATTGGTTTTGCTATGACATAAATTAATCCATGGTTAATGGTACGGAATTGTCACTGACGCCCCTGAAATCACATTAAAAAATTTCTTTTTTGTGTATTGTTACAGAAAATATTAATTTAAGAGATTTAAAAAATTAAAACAGAATTTTATCTGTAATCAGATTTTTCTTACTTCCTTACATGGCGGCAAGGGTGATGAGGATAATAAACCGCGACAGTATAATAATATTCAACTGTGCTCTGACCCTACCAAATCAGAGGCACGTGAGGAAAAAATTCCCCCAAGCAGTAAGGATTAGTAAGGACTTACGACGAGTAGGAAGGATGTCTAGAAGTATGAACGAACGGTGCCGCCGTGAAACGGGGGGGGGTGTGTTTCCAGGACAAACGATTTTTCGAGTGACTATGTGCAAATTTTGTGGGTGAAAATTATGGGTTTATAGGGCAGAGAGGGTACATACCAGGGCAAAACCCGAAAACCGACAAACCCGCAACCGAAACGGGCGAAATCTGAATTTATTTTCCCCCCCGGTGTTTTTCGGTTTTTTTCGGCGGGGCAGTCTCAAAATCGTAAATCGTGAAAATTGCAAAAGGAAAGTTCAACACGTCCCGTCTTCTTGACATTTTCGGTAATACTTCGGTTTAGTTTCGTCCCCTTTCCCGAAGGACCAAAAAAGCTCAGTAGCGTGTAATTTTGTTTTTTTTACCAATTTGGGCTTCTTATTAGGAAAAAATTTTAAATCATCAATGAAAATTTAAAAATTTTGTAAAATGTACGCATTTGTTTATTTTGTCATAAAATGTAAAAATAACGGGCGAACGGTTTTTACACCGTTTTTTTTTAACGGGGTATTACGAACAAAATAACAATTTTTTGTGATTCCTGGACAAAAAAAGTAAAAAACCGCGTAAAAAATCGAAAATAAGATTATTGCTTACAAGTTTCAAGTACTTTTTTTTTTTTGAGAAAAGGTATGCACGGCCTTTGACTTTGATGAAACAAAGGATTAGGTTTCACAGATTATATCAGTCTGAAAAACAAGGAAGAAAATGCTGCCTGTACATTATATAATTTCCCTTTTACGCAACACTATTAAATAAAACAATTTTTGCGTTTTTGGTTCGATGCCCCCATGTGTTTCCCCCAAAAAAAAAATGGTGGGCCCCAATAAACGAAAAAGTATCAAGACAATTATATTTTATTTGATGCTTTTTTAAAACGTGACCGTTTTACGTTTTGAATATTGAAGTTTTCTTTTTTCTTTTTGTGGTCAAATAGAAATTTTTATTTCGTTTTGTACCTCCCCCCCCCCCCCCCCTACCCTGTTATAACTTATCATGGATGGGATCATACTAGAAAAGGTCTTATGATTCCTGAATCTTCGGTATTTCTCGGACCATAAAAACCCAAAGCAAGAATTTTAATCAAATAATGGTTTTCTAAATAAATTTTTAAAAAGGTTGTTTATGTTTTGTGTTTGTGCATTTTAAATTTTTTTCCCCCCCTTATAGCTTCTTTGGGGCCGCATCGCATTATGCAGCTGTCGGTAAACCCCGGGCCGTTTGGGGTATTGGATATTACGTAAAACCGGCCCCAAATGTATTATAATTTGGGTCACGAGGTTTAAATATCAAAAAAGACTGAAAACGTAAAAACTTCCCCGTGAAGTATGTAACCGATTATTGAAATTTTGGAAGGGCGATCTTTATCAGAAAATTTCTAATGAGTTTTTACCCAAAAAATGCATATTTATGAGCATGTTCGGCAAGTTCGCTTTTCTAAGTGGTAGGTGTGGCCACTGTGCGACGCGCGTACGTTTTCATTTAGGTGTAGTTTTACACAGGAGTAGTAGTTTTCATAGTATTTTTTTGTTTTGATGTTGTCAAAATACAGTACAACCGGGGGGGGGGGGGAATCAGGGGTCCTATCCCCCCCCCCCCCCCCAAACAGGGGGGGTTTATAATAATACTAAATAGCACTATGGATACAATAATAATATCATAATATGTAGGGGCCAATATGCAAGATTTGTAAACCGACAGTTTTTGGATTTCCAATTTTTTTAAATTTAGGAAAAAAAAGCTCTAAAAACTAGTAAAATGCCACATTTGCAGTGTAAAAAAACAAAATTTGTCTGTGACTGCGCCCCGATTCGCAAAAAGCGGGGGACATCCTCCCCCGGACCCCCCCCCCCAACCCCGAATCAAAATCCTGGCCGATAAAATAATAATAATTTTACTGACATACTTTGCAATACATTTTTAGAACATAAAATTTTATTATTATTTATTATTATATTTTTATTTTTATTATTATTATATTATTATTATTATAATTAATTTAAAAAAACGTAAAAATAACGTGAAAAGACAATAAGATTAAATAGTTACCGTTCAGTGGTCTAGTTGGCTAAGGCGTCCACCGGAAAGTGGGCGACTCGGGTTCGAACCCCGATCGGGTGGATTTTTTAATTTCTGGATTTCATTTAAAAATAATATAAAAGTTTTATCCAATAGATTGATATATTTGATTATTAGTATGGGAGGCTATGTACGTGCCCCCAAATAAGTAATAGTTCTGCAGTCCAAAGAGAAAGTTTAAAAACGGACATCTGAGTTGACGGATTCTAAAACCCGAAAATCTTCCAATTTTTTCCAACTAGAAAAATTTTGGGCCCCCCTGGGTTGAAAACTAATTTTTTTGGGCATTTTGTCCCCGCCATTTAAACGACGGAGGCTTTGCTTTTACCCGAACGCAGCCCCAGAAGGGTCAAGAGCTCCGCTTGGCTATCCTTTCATCGGGTGCTCTTTTGTCTGTCTGGAAGGAACGTTCAAAGAGTTCCTAATATTGCCACAAAACCCAGATCGCGAGCTCACAGACATACATTAGTAAAACGCGCGAAAGCTGTTTATATTGATTTAATAGTCTTCCATATTAATGAGAATATTGATACTTACTCTTGAAACTGGTAATAGTATTTAAAATATTGTGTGAGAAAACCACACATTTATCTCATGATCCAGTCCATTTCTTATGAGAAATTAGCATATAGGTCTGTCCCATTTAAAATCGAATCAATGTATGCTAATTGTAAAAATAGTATGACAAAATTCAATCCTTCATGTGTTTCACAAAGTAATTTGAAAGATTTTAGACAGCAGGAAAGTGCTTTAAAAAATATTTAGTAGACCTCTGCACATACAGAGCGCTTTGGGGACATCCAGCCTTAAGATGGCTGGGTCATCTGTGGTTCCATACTTCAAGGATATTTGTTCAAGATCATTAAGTGTTGGGAAAATGCCTAATGGATGGAGAAGCGCATCAGTAGTACCGATTTTTAAAGGAGGGGGAAAGGGGAATATAGGAAACTATAGGCCTATATCATTAACCTCAATTGGGAGCAAAATAATGGAGAAAATGATTGAAAAACATATTCGTGAAATACTTGATGAAAAGGGATGGCTAAATGAAAGACAACATGGGTTTTAGAAAAGGGTACTCCTGTGAAACTCAATTGTTAGGTTTAACAAATGAATTGAGTGGAATTATTGATAGAGGGGGTGAAGTAGATGCAATTTTCATAGATTTTGAAAAGGCATTTGATAAAGTATCGCATGGGAAATTATTAAAGAAATTGGATGATGTAATTGAGGATAAGTGGGTGGTAAGATGGGTAGGGGATTTTTTAAAGGATAGAACGCAGAGGGTAAGAGTTGGTAAAGATCTGTCAAGGGAAATAAAGGTGAAATCTGGAGTACCGCAAGGTAGTATACTAGGACCATTGTTGTTCTTAATTTATATCAATGATATTGTTAGTGGGGTGGAATCAAAGTTAAGATTATTTGCAGATGATTGCATAATATACAGAGAGATTTTATGTGAGGAAGATCGGCGAGGATTACAGAGAGATTTGGATATATTGGGGATATGGGTAGATGAAAATAAAATGGGTTTTAACACTAAAAAGTGCAAGGTTGTTACGTTTGGAAAGAAAAGAGAAAAAGTGAACTGGGTTTATATCATACAAGGGGAGCATTTACAAAGAGAAGTTAGTTACAAATATCTTGGTGTACATTTGGAAAAGGGGTTGAATTGGGATTGCCATGTTAATGAGGTACCCTAGTTAAAAAGGGGCATAGAGTACTTAGTTTTGTAAGAAGGGTGACAGTGGGAGTTGCAAAAGGGGTGAGAAACCATTTGTATAAAACATTAGTGAGACCTGTGATGGAGTACGCAGGATCAATTTGGGATCCATACAGAGTTGGAGAGAAAGATGAAATTGAGAAGGTGCAGAAGAAGGCGGCCAGGTGGGTTATGGGGAAAGGATTGAGATGGAGAGAATTCAAAGATGTAAGAGGGCTAATGATAAGGGAATATGAAAGTTCTGGAGAATTGGTGAAAAATTTGAAATGGCAGACTCTGGAATGTAGGAGGAAAGAAGACAGATTGGCAAAATTCTATAGAATTAGTAGGGGATTTGAAGGTTGGAATGAAATTGGTCAAGGTGTGAGACAAGGGTTATATTTGGGTAAGAATGATCATAGCTGGAAATGTGAAAGGGTTGGGTTTAAAACTGATGTGGGAAAGAATTCCTTTTTGGGTAGAACAATAGTAGATTGGAACGGGTTACAAGGGGATGTGGTCGGGGAGAAAGATTTATATAGATTTAAATTAAGTTTAAGGGAGGGATAATAGGGAGAGAAATTCTGCCACCGAGTGGAAACTCAATTGCAGAAACAATAAACTAACTAACTAACTAACTAAAAACGAAGGCCCGAAAAAATTAGGCCCTATGCCTAGGCTACCCTACTAATAAAGAGAATTTGTCGAAGAAAGGAAATTATGCTGAGGAAGGAGATAAAACCTGCAACCGATCAGTGATCAACAGCAGGAGAATCTACAACAACAAGCCTAGGCCTAGCCCTAGGCCTAGGCTAGCTACACGAAGCTCCTTACCCTACCTCGACCGGTACTGTTTCGGTTAAGAATGGCCAACTTTTCACCAGCACTTCCACCGAGCCGTACACTCACTGTAAGTAACCTTACAAAACCTTTAACGTCGCTGTTTTAAACAAAAAAAAACTTCAAAACCTTTAACGTCGCTATTTTAAACAAAAAAAACTTCAAAACCTTTAACACACACAACACAGTTTACAAGTGTTTAAAAGTTGGCCATTCTAAAGGCAGGTGCACAATTGCCGGGAACGACAACGGGAACGACAACGAGAACGGGAAGAAAGTTGAATCACATGTTAACTTACGACACGATGCACAATAAAGCTTCCCGTTGCCGGTCGTTCCCGTATCCCGCCATGACAACGGGAACATCACCAAGTTTTAACTTTCCGTAACGTTCCCGTTCCGTACGTTACCGGAACCAATGGGAATCAAGATGTGCACGTCCTAAAACTATTTTATCAGCTGATTGATGGTTTATACGCGAGTAATATGCGAAATAAATTAAATAAACATGCGCGGAATAACAAAATATAATCAACACACTTATTATTTGATGTGTTCCCGTCGGCTTGCTTCACGGTCTGTTGTGCATCGAAGCCCTTATCGTTAGCGTCTTCCCGTTCTCGTTCTCGTTCCCGTTCTCGTTCCGGGCAATTGTGCATCGGCCTTTAACCGAAACAGTGCCCCTCGACCTAGGGGTACTTATTCGGCTAGGGGGGTCCAACTTTCATATATACCGGTACACTGTAACGGAAAGGATTTCGGGTGCGCTCTTATCGATTATAGGCTAGGCTAGGCCTATCCTAGAACTAGCCTAGCGCGGCGCACTGTAGCCAGTGGAACGTTCGGCTAACCGAACGAAAGTACACCTTTAACATAAGATAGTAACAAGGCAATGATAGCAGTGTTATCAATGTGTATAATAGTTGGACCTCCCCTAGCCGAATAAGTGCCGACCTAGACCTAGGGCCCTAGGCGTAGTCTAGACCATCTCTAGGCTTGATAGTCATTTGAGGGCTAGGACTAGGCCTAGGCCTAGCCTAGGTGCTATAGGTCCTCCGCCTGGGGCTTAGCCTAGGGGCCTACCTCTAAATTCCAACTTCTGTCTTGAAGATAGAACTGAGCACATGCCTCGTCAGTTTTAGTAATCTCTGCAAACTGTTCAGTAAGTTTTTGGCAAGTCTCCCGATCAGGCAGATTCGCCTCATCTTCGCTATCACTCATGTTTTGTTAAGTAAGTCTGATCAACGCCACGAGAAGCCACAAGTGTCCCCAAAATCACAAAATTAACCTCACTAATTTTCACATCTGACAGCAGCAGCACAAAACTTGATCACAAACAATTTACAAAACATGGCGGCAAACCACAGCCTTTGTGAAAGCATGAAAGCTATAGGGGTTTAATATCAATGGAAAGCATACAGACACACAGCCTACTACAAATGACGGGCGCGAAAGCAGTGATTTTACGAATTTTGCTGACGATGTTTAAGTTCAAGTTTTTATTAATTCGTTGTCCGTTGATTTACACATGGTACTAATATGGATGCCGTCAAATTATTAATACCAAAGATATTATAATAGTTAAAACTTAAAAGTAGGATGTAAAGGAAAATTCAGAATATTATGTAGGCCTAGGCCTAAGTAGGGAACAGAATAGAATCTGACCTCATGGTGCTACCATCATGATCTGACCATGGAGTTAGTACTCCATGATCTGACATTGATCTGACTTTTGAGACATTTTCTAAGCCATGGCCAACATTTTTACTTCAAAAAAACGTTTAAGCCAACAAAGTTTTATTCATAGTCTTAAAACTGTAAGTAAAATGAGTCCTTACTGTCCCTTCTTTGTTCATTAATCTTTGTCATATTTTGTGCACGTCCTTCTTGAATAGAATGGTGACCTGTCTATTGGAATATTCTACGACTGAAGCGGACCCCGTCCTTGACCTCCTGGCACGTGTCTGGGGAGATATTTTACTTAGAAGATGGAGATAGCAACGAGGATCATCGGGAGGAAACCACAATAATATATTATTCATGTGTGTGTCGTGTGCTTGCCAATATGCCCTTATACTTCGAGCTGTAGCAGCCCGTACGGTTGACTTGGCGGTTTAGCCTTGCTGCAGCCCGTATGGTTGGCTAGAGTACCGCCCTGTGTGTAGTGACCCATCTTAGTCCCTATATGCTTCGAGCAGCACTTCTGCAGCAGCCCATGCGGTTTGCTTGGCTGTTAGGTCTTGCAGCAGCCCGCATGGTTGTCTAGAGTAATACCGCTTTTTGTGTAATGTGTGTGGTGAGTGATTGTGTGCGTGTGTGAGTTTTTTATTTAATTTTAGTATTATGGCCTTGAAATCTAGTTCATACTCGATTTTCACTTATGAGAGATGAGAGGTGATAGATGAAAGGTGAAGGAGGACAATTACAAAAACCCATGCCTTATGCGGGACTCGAACCCACGTCCCCTTGGTGTCGTATTCCTCGGACCTACGCCCTAACCGAATACTGCACCGCGGACGGCCGTGTGGGAGATTCTAGTGCAAGTATTTATACTTTACCTCGAACAGGAGATCACAAATATGTAGAAGACCAACAACATACTTTAGAGAAAGTGATTGTATTTTTTCTCAAAGCAGATGGAACAAATTAGATACAACTGTTTGAACAGCTTATAATATTATGAAAAATAGACAAAGTATTTTTTTATGAAAAATAAATCTAGACTGGGACTTAGCCCACAACACATGAGGTAGAAACGAAAATAGTTTCTTTCTTCATTTCTTAGAAACTACTGTTATAAGTTGGCAATAAGACGAAATGTTTACAAGTCTTTTCGGAGCCAACCTTGCAGCTAAAAAGTAAAAAGTACTGCATTCCGTTTTTCGCACAAGTGTGCCTTGTCTTATCTTACAACGATTAGGATTAGATTACGATATCGAGACTTGAAACATCTTCAAATGAGATACTTTTCTAACAAAGAATATCACAAACTTGGAATAGCAATAGCATTGAAAATAAAATAAACTTTTTGTAGGAAGCCTGCCCAGGGTGCAATTCATGCCCCTCTTGAGCAGGTGTCTAAACTAGGTATGTTGCGAATAGGATATTGTGAAGGGATGTCCGAGGGCTGTTTTAGAGGACTCAATCCCTTGCATTCGCATTAACGACTGAGGAAAACCTCGGAAAAAACCTTCAGTCAGGATTGCCGGTCTCGACGGGATTTGAACCCGGGACCTCCCGAATCAGAGTCGTGCGCTTAGCGCTCGAGCCACTGTGTGTGTGTGTGTGTGTGAACACTGTCGGTAGCAATAGCATTGAATACAGTTTCGTGCAGTTTTTGTACTCTATTATGCCTACATGCAAATCTGTATTTTAATGAAACCTACTTACTTGCAATTGATATAATTCTGTATTATTATTCTATTCGTTTCCTATTTCGCTTGTGTTATTGCTTTTAGATCTAGTGCTACACTGCTCTATAGTTTGGACTTGAAATGCCCTTTGTATAAAACAAATAAATAATATTAAAAAATGAGATATTATGACAATATAATAATAACTATGTAAATAGCAGTATTACCTTAAATGATATGCAGCTTGAAGGTGATGATGTGATATAACAATAATAATATGCAATTCACTAACAAACAATTAACGTAATACTGCACAGCAAAGCGGAGCTGGGCGTGTGAACCAGAGGCGATAAATAAGTTTCACCGTTGAAACTTCTTTATCGACTTGGCACGCTGGGCGCCGTTTTTAAACAGTTCAAACAGTAACGACATGTCCATGGAGTTACATAACTATCTCAAAAAAAAAAATCTTTAGGATGATACAAACTGAAGGTTTGTATCATTGTAAGAGATTTCAAACAATATGCTACGACGATACAAAATAATAAGTACAGCTGGATTATTAATACAATTACACATCACAGATAAATATGTGACAATATGGTTATACAAAGAATACAAGAATACATAAAAATAGAGATTCAACAATAGAGATTGATCACACTAGGGCCGGTATTGTTGTTAAAAAAGTGTGACACACGCAGAGGTGGTACGGTTGGACAACGATGTAGCTGACAATCGAGACTGGTTGGGTTTGGAGCTCCCTAACAGCTCGACGTCCGTATTGGCTGTCTTGTAACCGACTAGGGGTGAAATGAGTTTCTTGTTGTGGTTTCCTTCCCGAGACACGTGCCAAGAGGTCAAGGGACGGGGTTCGCTACAGAAAAATGGGGGCCTGCTGCGGACGAGCTGTTGATATTGACCATGATAGGCTATACTTATCCCAAAACTGGAATCTCTTGGCATTGCATCATTTTTATAAGACCAGTAGAACTTATCAATATCGACGAAAACGATAAAATTACTAAATTTCCCTCCCACTCCTTAAGACCTTTCTGTGGAGTGCCCCAAGGAACGAACCTGAGCCCCCCGTTCTACTTACTTTATGTAAACGACATGCCCAACAACTTTGACGTAGGCACACTAACGCAATTTGTAGATGACTCAAGTCACCTCTTAACTGCAACCAGAGATGGACTTGCAGAACTCACATACATGACAAATACAAAAGCGAACGCAATGTCGGACTACTGTAAAAATAGCCTTCTCTCCCTTCAACCAATAATAATAATCCAACCTTAGCCTCCACTCCACCTCTTATCCCCCTCAGATTAGTCCCCTAATTCAAAAACATTATACGAGCTGACTCAGATAAATTGTTTGGCATCACACTCTCGGAGTCCCTCGATTGGTCTGCTCATATTGGAAAGAGTATGCTCCAAAATAAATAGTGGGTGTTTTATGCTCAAAAGGCTAAAGCCAACTGTTAGCAACCACATTTTGAAATTAACATACCATGCCCACATCCACTCGCACATCTCATACGGGCTTCTATTCTGCGGTACTCATCACAAGCAAATCTGGTCTTTTTACTCCAAAAACGTGCTATACGCATCATCGCAGGATCCTCATGGCAGAGATCCTGCCGTAAAATCTTCCCCAGATTAAATAATGACCCTGGTCAGTACTCATACACAAATTGCCGCTATTTTTGTACGTAAACATTCAGAATACTTCCCAAAAAAACTCATCCATCCATCCCCATACAACACCCGTGCAATTTCTAACATTCATGTCCCCCATCATAACACCACGCGATATTCCAAAGGACCTATCTACTCCTGCCTCTCCATGCAAAGCAGACAAACAAAACACATCAGAGACATCAAATCTCATACTGCATTTAGTAGTAAATTAAAAGCATTTCTCGTAGAAAGAGCATTTTACTCTCTAAACGAATTCCTAACATTAACTTTTGTTCTCCACTACCAAACTGTCCCATATAGATTCGTACTATAGGCTGCCATTTACATTCAATATCAATCAATCGTTATATCATACCATATTCTACAATTTTATATTACTAATCCTTAATCACATTGTATTATTTCATATATTATTACTCTTTTCTGGTATACTAGTGCTATACCTAAAACTAGATTCACACGAAATATTTTAGCCTTAGGAACTATTCACTCCCTCTTCATGAAGAAGTGTAAACTTGTACCATGTATTAGTCTAAGTATAATAATAAGTAACGTACATTTTCGTACGTTTAATTACTTTTGTTTTTCTGTGGATAGCCCACACAGTTTGGGTTGAAGCGTCAAACACAAACGAATATATTCGACGCGGCGAAATGTCCCGATCAATTAATTTTTACTAGGTATATTAAGCCCAAATTTACGATAAATTCACAAAGTAAATGACGAAAACAAATACTTCCGTCTTCAGATGTCTAGCTAGGTATGGTTGAGTTAGAACAATTTGTGAAGGGATGTACTAGCTGTTTAAGAGGACTCAAATCTCTTGTATTGTAATCGCATTAACGACTAAGGAAACACTCTGAAATAACCTTCAGTCAAGATTGCAGGTCCTGACTTTAATGAATCGGGAACCTTTCGAATCAGAATCGCGCTCGAGCCAACTAATGATGAATTTGATTTGTTTTACTTTCAATGACGGATTCAATTCATTAATTTATTGGTTGTATGCAAGAAATATGAAATAGATAAATATTTTTAAAATGAAAATATACTAATTGAATATAATAGTATAAACACGCTTATACAGTGGTAGATTGAAAACGGGTCCCATGCATAAATTAAACGTTTCGTCAAAACTAATCATATAAAATAATCATTATAGACAACGATGCAACAAGAATCTCGATCCACATGTTAGAAACAAATTTTGTCGCTGTTCCCTGCCCAAACCCAATTTATGTGAATTATCTTAAGGTGACTAACTAGCTATAGGTATATAGGGTTTGACGTGGGAGAAATGTCAAAGGCCTATTTAAATTTTAAGACGACTCAAACCATAAAATTCACGCGTGCAGCGTGTACAAGTGTAAGTCAATGCGTGTAAGATTGGTCCCATCACTTCAAAATGGTATGTCTGTATTTTACTTATTAGCAACTTAATAAATAATAGGCTACCCTCTTTCGGAACTACCTACTTTGGAATCAGTGTAAGCTGTTGGGCCATTTTATTTTTACCTTATATATCGCGGTTATGTTTTAAGCGGTATAAACATGCATATTATTTCACTTTTTATTCGTATAGGCTATCTTAGTAACTAAACGTTAATCACATTTAATTTAATTTTGTATGGAATATGTTATATTCCATTTGGCTTTTTTATGAAAACAAAACAAATAGTACTTAATAAATAAATTCGTATACTTATTCACTAATAACTATAATATTACAGTGAGAGGAGTAGATAAGGAATAATGTTATAGCACTATGGATGAGTCAACAAAACAACGTACACATATTTTGAGAGTGTCAAAATTTCCCTTATTACAAAAATATACAAACGTCATAATGTATCTGTACAAAATAATAAACATTCTTGGTTTATATATAAAAGAAATTTGTATGCACAAACTCAAAAATAAAATACTGTTAGCTTAGCCGATAAAACATGGATGACAAATGTGATCATAGTGATACAAATGTGGCACAATAAGATGAAATGTTGAGTTCTTCGATAAAATGATTTATACGTGAATTGTTGATGAGATGATTGGTAATAAATTATTGGTATGATCGGTGATCACCAGCATAAGGTCTTGATTTAAAACATGAACGAGGCATCCTCGATGCGCTGTGTGTCCTTCAATTTGCAGCATTCAACACTATTTTAATATGTACACAGTTGGTGAGATTTCTCCATCATAGAGTGCTCCGTCACAAAAAAAAACATATTTCATGTCGTTCAATAATATACCCCGTTTTACATTACGTTGAGTTACTTTTGAGTTACTTGGTTTACCTTTTAAATGATTAACATGAACTAGCATTCTACAGCAAACTTACTACCTTGGTTATGGTAGTTACAATACTAATTAGTTATTATTTACTACAATTCAGAAATTCAAAAAGTCCGCCCCAACCGGGAATCGAACCACGGATCTCCCGCTAGTAACATGCATTGAGAATTTGCGATATACCAGTCTACTTGTTAACGTTCGTACTACAAACTAGCAGTGGTAATTCAGGCTTCCATCGCAATACACAAAGGAGTAATGTAAACGGGATACAACTGAAGCGAACGTTGCAGTAAGTAAAAAAATGAAATGAAAAAAGTGAAAAGAGAAGTATAATTTTCTAAGCATCAAACTCATCTTAAATAGTCATTATTGACGACAACGTGAATTCTATCAACTATTATAAAATGTAAATACAAAATTGCAATATAGATGAACCAACGTAAAGAATGTGTCTACTTTTGAAAATTCACTTGCCGATCAGTGTTAAAAAACGTGTAAACTTTTCTAGTTTGACTTTGAATTTTCCGTTTTCCCAAAGCGGAAAGTTCCATACGCTAGATGTAATTTGACCACATGCTATCTCTGCTTCTGGAAAATAACTTGTTATCTCTTCACCGTCTCACTTCCTTACTGCCCCGTGTAACCGCCTCATGTCATGACAGTGCCGTGCACGCACGCGAGCGAGCAGAGTCCAAAGAGATCGTCGTCGTCAAGATCGTCGGAGGGAGTCCCTCACAAGTTGTTGACACTGATGATCTGGTTGATCCAGCCGATGAAGGACGAGACCTTCACGTAGACACCGGGGACGTCAACTCGGCCGCAGCCGAAGCCCCAGGAGACGAGGCCGGCCAGCTCGAAGAACCCGTCGTCTTGGCAGACCAGGGGCCCTCCACCGTCACCCTGTCGAGGACAAGCAATCCGGGCATGAAATTAAGATGATCGTTCACAGCCAATTATAAAAATGATGCATGAATCTATCCATCAATCACTGACGGCTGCATTGAGAATATACTGATCAATAATCAATAATCCATACTCTGTATATTATATAAACACTTATCGACGCCTTTAATTTGGATTGGTCATTTAAGGCTTTTGCTTAATTTGGATTAGTCATTTAAGTTTACGTTGAGTGTTGTATGTACGTTATCACATAATTATTGGATGGACAGGCATACAATGAATATATACACATAACTTATATCAAAGGTTTATCTATCACTTTTCAGTTATTTAGTTTATAGTTAAAGTTACTATGTTTTACATTCTTGAAAACAAATAAGGAAACTACTGTAATAGAAGCAGAGTCTATTACAGTATTTGAATAAGATATTTTGTTATCTATAAAATCGATATCTTCAATCTGACGATTATTTGTAATGGTACGTTAATATTTTCCAATAATGAAGTTTGGTTAAATGTCATATACAAATTTGATAGGTAATTTCAAACTCTCGTGGGATAGAAACAAAACATAATTATTACACTTTTATTAGATGAGTGGTATATCACGTAACTATGTTGTGAGTATAGCAGCTCAGTTAATATTTTCACATGTATACATGTAATGTACGATGTACCCAGATATCAGTAAAGCTCTGAGCTGATTGTACACATAAACAACATTGCGTTGTAAAAATAAAATATTTATATGCTATCTTTCGCAAATGATCCTTTTTGTCGTTTTTCTTTTTGATGTTTCAGATTTGGTGGAGGTGCCGGGTAAAACTTATGCGTGTATTTGTGAGTGTAAAGGTGCGTGTTCGTTCTAGTTTTAGTGTGATTGTGAGAGCGTGGGGGTGCAAGTGAGTGTGTTTGTATGTTAATGTGTTGTTGTTGGTTTCGGGGGGGGGGGGGGGGGGGGGGGGGCGTGTGACGCGTATTGCAGATTCCGCTATTGGGCATACTATATCGGGGTTTGATCGAACCCGGGTCTCAATAAAAAAAAAAGTACGTTGGTGGAGATTGACAGTAGACTTCCTTGACGTGTACTCCACTGCACCTACCTGACAAGCGTCGTTGCCCTCCTCGCCGCCCGCACAGAAGCTGCTAGCCGGGAGGATGAAGATCTTCTCCGTCACTGCGTTGATCTTCCTTATACACTCCGCGTCGCTCACTATAGGGATCTCCGCCTCCCGCACTCGAAGAGGGATCGGCCCAGCTGAAACGGCGAGATTTATTTAGGTCAACATTATTGCAACCACACTCCGTTATCTCGTTTCTTTCGAATATATGCAAAGATAAATATTTATGAACGATGTAGATGAAGTAACGGTAAAGTGTCATGCTGCGTTTGCCGTAATATCTGGACAAAAAATAACTCACCGACAAAAAAGGAGGAAGACTGCTTACCAACCAGCCAACTTACATGAATGCGGTTTATCTGCTTTGTACATACGGTTCCGACCAATTGGCATAAATATATTATTTTGAATTTATCATCTACTCACTCAGTTACAACTTACGACGATTTTTAAAAGTTGTGCATTATTCTTCTGGCCATAATAGAATAAACCACAATCCATAACAACATTACATTGAAAACCCAGTTGGGTCAATCTTTTACGGCAATTGCTATTATTCAATAACATAACATTAAAAAATTATGAATAATTATACGATAAACGAGAGAAGATAAATGAATTAATAAATTGCAATAAAAAAAAATCGTTCCAAGATTTGAACACAAAAATGAAGATTCGCGTTGGGTGGTTTCTTCCGCGAATGTTTGATTACTCCCTGATTTGCTGTTCCTGATTTTTGGCAAACCTCATATTCGTTTGATTGGGATCGTCTAATAAATTCTTTTTTTCTTTTTTAATGTTTTCTTTTTTCCTTTCCTTTCCTTTCTTTTCTTTTCTTTTCTTTTTCCCTTTCTATTCTTTTTTTTTGTTTTCCCCACCCTTTTTAAAATTTGATTCATTAATTAATTGCATTTAATATCCTTTTTATTTGTTACCAAAATTGTTGTGTTTAAATAATTCATTGTTGTTATAAAATTACTATTTCAAATATTTACTTAACTGTAGTTCATTGTTGTGTCTGCATCTATGCAAATTAGATTTATTTAGTTGTCCTTTATAAATTAGTTTTTTAACTGAATAGGATAGACGTTAAATAAATAAATACAAAATAAAAAACAATTGGTTTGTGTTTTGGTATTTTCTAAATTCTAATAATATTAGTACTTGAATTTACACTATATAAACACGCGGAATATGTTATGTACTGGTATTTGGGCGCCATGTAAAGAATTGGTTTCCCATTCTTGAACAAATGTAGGCCTACTTGTTGTACAAAAAAGTCTAAAGGCAACTTCTTCATCGCAACAAAGAACATAAAAAAAATGAAAAAATGCAACATAAATTATTTCACGCACGGGTATATTAATCAACTTAAAGTTTCCGAATCAATCTTTTCGAAGCTCATCATGGCTGACCAACGGGCACCAACTTATCGCAGACTGTTTCAAATACTGATTGTTGGTTGGCCAATATCACAACTAAATGTACTTTCAATCTGGAAACAACTTCATTAGTGCCTGTTACAATACAACATTCTGACCGACCTACCTTCTCCCATGTAGCCGTACCCCGTGACCGTACACCTCTTGCCGGCCGCCTGACTGACCCCCCTCGCGGGCAAACACACCAGACACACTCCGTCCTTGAGCTCCGCCTGGCCGTGTAGCTTGAGTAGCGCGATGTCGTTGTCCAGCGTCTGACTGTTGTGGTTGTGGTGGATGTAGGTGGTGGCTACTCGCAGCGTCTGGGCGCCGGGACTGCCGTACTTCCTGGTCAGGTCGTGGTCACCCACGCGCACGTAGATGGCGTCGCCTGACCGCACGATGCTGTGACACACAGAACAAGGGGTTGTTGGTTGAAGAGAGACCTTGGGGCTAAACACAGAAAGATGATTTGAAGACCATCTCTGTCAAGTGGAAATTTCTGTAACGTACATATATTTCTGAATCTTACAATTTCACACAAGTGAGAAGTGACAAGGAAACTTCGGACATTGTTGTTAGTTTGTTTGCTCGGCCAACACTGCCATAAGTTTCCGAACATTTGCACACAAAAAATCGAATATAAAAAGTCCCTGAAAGTTGGATTGTTCTGGCTATTTGCAAAACTAATTGTACAAATAAACTAAATAAGTAAAAACATATATAATAATATATAAAATATAAGTACAGTAAAACATATAAAGAAAAGAAACTTGTTGTATAAATCCCTCGTTGAGTTTGTTTGACCCTCCGTCTACCAAAGTGTCACATTCCCATGTGTTTCCTGACTGATGATTAAATTTGAAATTGTTGACAAACGATTGATAAAATTGATAATGTACGTGTGCATACGAGGTGTGGGGGTACGATATACACTTACTTGGTGACGCAATGCGCAGCGGTGAGCACCCACTGTGTGCCTATGAGCGCGCCCCCACACAGGTACTGGTTCAACGAGTTGATGAGCGCCACCTGCCAGCACCACTCCGCGGGATCCCCGTCTTCTCCGCCTACGACGCGGGACTCCCTCTCACCGCTGGTGGCAGCGCGCGCCCTTGCCGTGCCCTTCACGCCACACACGTACTTGCTGTAGGTGAGCGGGCGCGCGGTGGTCGCCGGGAGGGCGGGGGCCATGGTGGCGAGCGGCGCGAGGAAGGACGGCGCTATGGGGTGCGGGTGGCTCGGGTGCGGCGCCGGGCGGTAGGGGGTGAGAACCGTCTCGTTGCGCGAGGACGCGGTGACGCCGTTCTTTTCGTCCAATCGCTCGCGGATGATGGACTTGGGCGCGCAGCATTGGGTGCCCGATTTCCGACACTTGAATAACTCACTCATCTCGGCGTTTCCTGAAAAAGTTTGCATAGTCTTTATGTTCAAATACATGCATGGTGTTACTACGAATCCAAATGTACTGGTTCTACATAATTATTATTATAATTTTCTCTTACACCAGTGGACCCCAGAAAAAAAAACTAACATGTGGTTTGCTATAATTTGCACATGGAACAATAATAATTGCATAATTTAATTCACAAGTGTGTACTGTTATTTGTTGGTGTATTAATACATTCAATGAACTCGAGTCATTGTCAGGAATGTCCATTGAAAAAGTTCAACTCGTTCTTGTAGTAAACTTGCAGACTGAAATATATGTCAAAACATAAAGTATAGTACCAACGTATATACGTAGGCTGTTACAAGTTCATGTATCTATGCTATAAATTTTTCTAAAATACACATCCTCATATCCAACAAGACATTAGAATGAATTATGATTTTTTCTGAGTATAGGCCCTACTATTGAGGGGTTCCCACATCGAAAGAAGCATGAGAATGGTATGTAATGAGAAATGTTTCTCATGATATTAGTCCTCCACAATGCGTTGTAGGCGTTCATCCAAGAACATTTTGGCTTAGTCTGCTTTTAATTAAAGCCCCCCACTGAAATTCAGTTGTGACAGAGTGGGTAGACTAAATACGAATTAAATTATTGAGTTATTACTCACTGAAACAAGTGAACGAGAGGTACGAGACGATACAAGAGCCCGGGCAGTCAGGCCGCTCGTCTTTGGGCGCCGGGGTAGTGGTCGTCGTTGTCGTGCTCTGGGGTCGAGGCTTCGGTCGCGGGTTCGAGGATACAGACGCCGCCCTCGTGTTGTCGCAACACACGGATCCCCGCTGGCAGTTGGAGGTGTGAGGTATGAGCACCGAGGGACGCTCGCAGAACGCCGCCATGATGTTGAGGAGACAGAAGCCCGGACACCGCGGGAGCGTCTGTGTGGGCACCGGCGTCGTCGGCCGTCGCGGCGGCGGAGACGGCGTCGTCTGCGGCGGCGGGTGGTAGCTCGTAGTCTCGACGGCAGAGTTGGTAATGCAACAGCTGCCCTCCTCCGGGCACCACGCCGCGGTGTCGATGTCGTCGCAGAAGAGCGCGAAGAGGCCACTCACACACTCGCCTCTGCACTTCTGGGTAGGTGGCGGGGAGGTGGATGGGGGGCGGGGCCTCGGCGACGTCACGGGGGCGGGAGTCGAGGTCGGCCGGGGGGTGCTGGGCCGGTTGCCAGGACGCGTCGAGTTGCGGTCTATGATGACGAGGTTCGGGGGGAGTTCACCCTCGCCGTACGAGTCACGGGACACACAGCAGCGGAGGCCTGGCTTGCAGAGCTCCGAGACGTCGAGGACTGCTTCACAGTAGTCGGCGATCCTCTCTGCCACGCAGACACCGGGACACGCCTTCACTGTCGGGGACACAATGTGGCATGTTAAATAAACACCGGGACACGCCCTATAGCTGTCGGGGACATGGAGACGCCCTATAGCTGTCGGGGACATAATGGTGAAATTTTTGGTGGAGGTGCCGAGTACGGAAAAATACCTCTTTAAAAAATAGCACCAACATCATACCGTATCAGCCTTGTTGAAGGGCAATGTATTTAATTACATGTAAATAAAAACATGTAAATTCAGTGGCGTAGGAACCGGGAGGGGCAGGGGGCAATTCCCCCCTTCATTTTGGTCCGGGGGGGGGGGACTTACGTGGTTTAAATATTAATCCCAGATTTTATGTAGTAAATATGTACTTACACTTATACAATTCGACAATCACCTTGGTAAAACGAATATGTTTGCATGTATGCTTCGTCTTTACATAAAAAATTAGGTTGAAATTTACGAAAATGGGCCGTGCACTTCACGTTCATTTTTTTAGTTTTTAGATCGCAGATAGTTGCAGTAAAACATCGTTTACCAGAGTCCGAAAGCAGTTAAAACATGTCGAAATAATTGTAGTATGGTGAACTTTTTTTCGCCTTCGGCGAAAGGGTCTGCGGCGGCCGGGACTTCGCCCCAGACCCCAGCTGCCTCCAACAAAATCTTTTAATGGGTTTGGGCCCCCCAACTTTCAAAACGTTCCCACACGCCTGTAAATTGTAGGTCGCGTTCGGGTTTTCTCGTGAGACGTGACACACGCACAGACGGACGAACTGACAGAAAATATATGGTTAGGGGAGCTTCACTAAATACTAGCTGGAAATAAAATATTTAATAAATAATAATGATGAGTTATACTCATCATTCGTACGATTTATTTAGGTGTATTCACAATTTCCATATGCTATCCACATGAGAGTTCAATTGAACACTTATTGGAATCATAGTCTAGTAAACAAAAATGAAAATGAACACAATGTAATTACTTTTATTGTATAAAGTCAATTCAATTGCATATGTTCATTAGTAAAACAATATATGTTACATAAATTTAAACTAACTCATATCTTTCGATAAGTACACAAAAGTACAATTAACTTGAGCGTATAGCACGTTTTAGGTTATATAATCAAAATTTAACGTTTGATTGAGACATTTTGTGTGTCAATTTATAGCAGGTATCACTCGCTCGAGTTGTTTTTGGTGGCACTACGGTCAGAAACATCTGAGTCTATATAAGATGGACTAAACCTCTGCAAGGCAACACGTGAATATGATTGTTGTGATTGTTTAACTCACCGGAGTCATCTTTCTCCATGACAACGGCTGCAGCCTCTGGTTTCGAAGGCGGGTCTGGAGACTGAAAAACAAAGACAAACGGCGTTTGATTATTATCGGTTGTTTGAAATAGATTGTAAAACTATACATCGATGTCAAGCGCACGTTTGTTAGTATATGTGTCAGTTTCTAAGAAGGACATTGGATACAATTATATGAAAATACGTATTTATCGATACAATTTATTGTAATATAACTTCAGTGTTTTTAAAACATTAAATAATAAAACGTTGTCACGTCCTAAAATGCGTATACCTGAAGAGTGTATGTCCTCAACCCAAAATGTGAGAATAAGTCTTCTCTCAAAACAAGACTGCCATGCATTGCTGATATTTAGAGTTATACACGAGACCATTTTTTTCACCTGTGTTGCAAGCTTTAAAAAATTTCACATGCTTTTGACGCTTTTAAAAAATAAATGGCGAGTAATTCACGAATATACCTTTACTTGTGATACATATACCTAAACGCGTTGAGAAGTTTTCATTTTTATTTAGAACAGTATAGATAACACACTTCCCATAATTTTTACTTCAATTCACTTCTTTAAAATCTGCTAACATACTAATTTCAGGGTTTATATATTATATAAATTGAGTGCAATATAATATAATGGTATTTAATATGGTATTAGCTTATTTTGATGATCTTCATATTTTAGAAAACTGCAATTTTAGTTCAGGAAAAGTGGTCCCAATATTACCTAATATTGTAATATTTTTGAAAATTGTCAATATAAATTTCCAATCAAATTGATAACTTTTTGTTGGCCATGTTTGAAAACAGTCACCGAAAGAAAACATCAAATATCAGTAATGTCGTATATGGTTGCCCACCTGTGGTCTGCCTACCGGCCTCGTGGTGGTTCCCTGCGTCAAGGCGGCGGTGGTTGTCCCGGGGGTGGTGGAGGGGGCGGCGTAGCCGGGCGGCGGCCCCGCGCTGACGTTGGGCGGCAGGGCGGGTGGCTCCACGCAGCATCGCATGGACGGCGACGGACAGGGGATGTCCTCCAGCACCTCGTAGCAGATAAGAGTCGCCAGGGAGTGGACGCACACGCCGGGACAATCCTTGCTCTCGGCTGTACTTGTGATCGTGTCCAGAAGTCCTGCAACAGGGGACGAGGGCGTTCAACATCGATCACGGGGCAGAGACTGATATTTCACTATACTGTACAATGTTCATCCTTCAACGCAATGTCTGATTTTGGCTATAATTTAATTTTTTAAATCAAATTTCATAAATTTTATAGATCTTGTGCTATATTGTTTATTCAAATGTTTATAAATAGAGTACCGAGAGTTATTTTATTTATTTGTGCATGTAAATGACTTTATTTAATATTGTGGAAACTTAAATTTTATCTTTATTGTGTTTTCAACAGTCCAGCGTGAAAGATTTGAAGTGTGTTGGAGGATAGGGATGCAGAGGATTACGTGGAGTGATTGTGAGTCTTAAAATGCAAATTTTATATAGGTAAATAGTTATATTTCAGAATGTAACTTGGCACCGTGTTCTCTATATATTGCAAGATAAACACAAATGAATACAAATATGCACAAACTTTTTTATGGCTAATGATTTTTTAAATGGAAATCAATCCAGAAACTACAAAATCCATCTCAGTGGGGTATCGAATCCCGGTCTCCCAATTGCCGGTCGGGTGCTTGTGATGAATGTGTGTTAGATTTATTTTCACGTTTTGTTTATTATATGTGTGTGTGTTGCGTGGCAAGGCCGATAAGAGTAGGAAATAAGCTCGGAAACCGATTGGTGGGATATGTTATAATACACGCATATCGTTAAATATAGGCCCATACCACTTTCCTTGTCGATTTGGTCCTCATCATCATCATTCTCTCATTACCCGTCAACAGTAATAGTCTCGATAAGCCCAATCTAAAACAATATAGTTACAACGTGTCTAAGAGTTATGTTGACTGCATCATTATAATCCTGTCTGTAGCCAGTTACAATAATTTACTAACAGTCATGTTTTTATGCAATATCAAAAGAAATTTCGAACAAGGAGATTGCTCGAGATTTCCGTTGATAGAGGACTAGGACATGAAAGCCGCTGTTATCTTATGGGTAAATGGACTTTTAATACAGATACATAATACCGTTACATTATGTTTACATACACTATGAAGCTTCGCAAACGCTTTTTTTGTCGCGTTGATGGATGAGCTTTTTTTGTAAGTTTTTAGTTTGCGTATGACCACTTTTCCTGTGCAAGTTCTGTTTGAATGCATTGTAGGTGATTGTTATCAAGTTTCTATTGTTACTTGTTAATTGTTATTATAAACCTCAAAAAACTCATATTAAAACCTTAATTCTATGGATTCTGGCTAAATTTTTCAACTTTTTCTTTCGAAAAGCAATACATCACCATTACCTTGATGTCCTTGTAAAATGATGAACGTTGTAGGCCCACCCGTTTGGTTAGAATCTGCCCAAAATGTTACGATAATATCGCACTAAAAATCGAAAAAAATCGTAAAAGTACGATATTCATGAGAAATATTTCTTCGATTGTACCCAAAATCGTGGCAAGTCTAAGTTCAGAGATTTCGAAGGTTCCCTCTAATTTTCTTCAAGATCGCATATGCCGTTTGCCCGTGAGAGCGAACAAAACGGACAGAAAAACAAACAAAAAAACACCCGAGCTAAGTTTTTGGGGGTCAGTGAAATCGAAGTCTTTGCTTCGCTCATCCCATAATATAATTTTGCACTAGGCTTGGAACATTGTCGTTATAACAAAAACGAAGAACGAAAATGAGAACGACGTCCAAGAAATAATGAGGAACGCTGCACCGTCAGTGGGTGGAGGGCATAACTGGGCTTCCTAACGAGACCAAGTTCTCCTACTCCGCCTCCACCCGGTATAGAAATATGATTATTAGACGCGAGATACGGAAGTACCAGTTGAAACCAAGACTCATTAAAATGATTGTCGAATGCCGATAGTTTGAACACCACACCACTTCCCATAGCTGCCAGAGTAACGGCTTGTGACGTTACGAAGCTAACGGGACAGGTGCTGCTTCAAGATGTTCGTTCGTTGGTTCTCGATCGTGCGAGTGCGAGTGAGAGCACACGACGAACGACGAGTCCAATTGGAAACATATCACACGTTCTTGGCACTATTTCTTATAGGGTTCTAAGCTTTTTCGCACCATTCCTTCACTTTTAATATCGTAAAGCACAAAACGTATATAAACAGAAAAATTAAAAATATTAAACATAAATGAATAATAAAATGTATAGTAATATTATAATAGCAGTATTATCAGAGTCGATAAAGAAGTTTCCCCTTTGGGGAGGTCCCCTTACTCCCAGTCAAAACGGAATCAAAACGCTCTGCGCGCTGAGGGCGGCTTAAATATGAAACTAATAAAAGCACTGCACGCTAAATACGGTCAGTAGATTATCGATGTGCAGTGACGCTGATATCAACAAAAAACAGACGAAACCCTCAAACTTCCCAAATTTTTTTTCAATCATATTAGCCCCGGGCCCTAGTCTTTTTAAAACGATTTACTTTTGATTTATCATTGTACTATAAAGTGTTGCGCAGGCGTCACTGACATTTTCGTGCGAAATAGTTTGATATATGTCTTGTTCAAGCCTAACGGACGTAAGTGTAGCCTAGGCCCAAGTCTACAATACGTTTTTTCAGACGTAAGTACGCCCTTGGCATTCAAATCGAAATCTTGATTAAAACATATTGTCGGCCTAGGTCCTAAGCTTAGGTCTACTCCATCAGAAATATCCTCATCAATAAAGATAGTTTGCTTTACTCCAAAACATTCGCCAACATTCGATCGTATTTAATATTTTGACGTTTCCGCCATTTGTCGTCATCAACTGTTAACTACTAGTAGAAAAGTGACGTAGTTTTATTGAAGTAGTTCCATCAATCGTCACACAGATGTCGCGCGGAACGTTAGATTCCAAACGCCAAAAACCGACTATTTATTTAACCCAGGGCGGTATAGGAGTTGGAGGACCTCCCCAACGGGGAAACTACTTTATCGACTCTGGTATTATCATGAATAAATTTCATTCATTCATTTTTTTAGACGGGTACGGGTGCATCCAAAAGTGGGAATGAAGCTTCTTCATCGAAAAGATAATCGAAGAAGAATAGAAAAATAAAATGATACGTTTCTCCCAGCTTTTAAATCTCGTTGTTAGTGGAGGTGCCTTGTATAAAGAGGGATACAAAACAAAATTATTGTTCCTTGCTTGTTCCAGCCTTCATTTAAGATGGAGGTGTCGAGTATTTTTTTTTTTTCTGGGGGAAGGGAGAGCTAGCCTCTCCCCTAACCATCAGGGTAATTAAATACATGTAATTATGGATCATCCTTGTTCTGTTAAATTCTGTTAAATTCTGTTAAAGATGGGTATAAAGATGGTATGTTCCAACTTACAATGTTCCCATTGATGATTTATTTTTGTTATGATATTAAACATTGAAATTGAAATTAATATTAGTTATTTAGTTATGTTCGTAATTAATGGTCACTCAACTACAGGTATAGATACTTTCTTAATTCGGACGTGTGGATACTGGATACACATGATTCGAACCTATACTCCCTGGGAGTCATATATACGTTTAGGACCTGCTCCACAACAGTATGATCCAGATCCACCACAGACTCGGCTGCTATCACACTCAATGCTGCTGCTACAATTAGTTGTTTGCTATGAGTCTGAGTTCCTAACTAATACTCGGAATACAGTACACGAGTTCACTTCACAGGTTTCATTTACAGTAGACTATAATTTCGGAATTGCATTATGAATGCACGAGTGCACAACCCACTAACATACAACAAAAGGTGAACTGTGTGCCTAAATGCATTATTTAAAAGTAAGTACCTGTACCTTCACTACTCCAGACCACATGCGGTGTGATTGTTTGATCTGTTTAAATCTTGTAAAAAGTGCAGGTATAATAATTAATAGTTCTACACTATGTATGACTGTACGAGTAGAACATTTGCAGTTAAGCCTTCTTATAGGCTGTACCCATTCTAAACGCACTAAAAGGTATTCGTAGACTATACTTAGTTCATTCAGATTTTGGTAATTTGTATAATACAAATTAACATGCATGGATACGGGAGCGAGGCTACTCCATCCATTCAGATCGTCCAAAACGAATACAAAATAAATCGTCGTGAATTATTGCTATTTTTGGTGGAGGTGCCGGGTTAGCATACCATTTAAAACGTTCGTCGCTTGTTGTCGCATTCTGTTATGGTGGTGCCGGGTAATGAATTAAAAAACTTTCTTGTGGGCTGGCCCCCAGTATCACCAAAAACATTCCATATCACTCCAACAGAGAAAAAAGTACGTCGATCGGAAGTATAGTGTTCTGTTTTTATTGTGTGACGTGATATACGCACAGACAGACGGATGGACGGAGGAAAAGTGATGTTTATAAACTAGGAAAACGCTTAAGTCCCGCCGCGTTGTTGGATGAGCGTAATTGGTGCATTGAGTTGTTAAGTGTTATGCGGATTTTCAGTTGTACTGTGAAATAAAAATCATAACTAAGTTGAGATTTTTTTAAATTTATTTAAATTAAATAAAAAATAAACTTGAATTTTTAATTTTTGTAATTAATCGTAATTTAAAAAAAGAAAAAAATCGTAAAATTTCGATTTTCATAAGAAATAATTTTTTGATTGCGCTCAAATTTCACACGAATATATAAATTCATAAAATTAAGGTTCTGTGAAAAAATCATTACGATCGGATAAAGCATGTAGGTGCTATAAGCCAAAGAAATTTAAAAATTTGAAAAAAGTCGTAAAATTGCGATTTTTTAAAGTAATTTATCTTTCGAAAACGCTCAAAATTCACACAACTATATAAATTCATAAAATTAAGGTTGTGTGAAAAAATTATTACAATCGGACAAAGCATGTAGGTGTTATAAATCGAAGAATTTTGTTAAAAATCGAAAGAAAAAAATCGTAAAATTGCGAATTTCATAAGAAATAATTTTCCGATTGCGCTCAAAAACTTGGCAGTTCTAAGTTCAGAGAATTCGAAGGCCTCCATAAAATTTCATCGCAATCGGAGTATCGGTTTAGCCGGAATCGTGCGGACAAACAGACAAAAATACAAAAAAAATAAAAGAAAATTCAGGAATTTTTTCTCCAGTGTAGTAGAATGGAATCTTCGCTTCGCTCGCTACGCTCGCTACGCTCATCCCATTGTATGGGAGCTTTGCCCCATTAAATGAGACCTTAAGATTAAGTTGTGGCTACTCAGTCAGAATCATATCATCAAACTCCACCAGCAGGGCGATTCTATATCGTGTCAGTGATAGAGACAACCTGCTGATAAACTCATATCGCGTAATTTGTTAACACCAAAATGGGAGTTAAAATAAACATATCGTCAATGTTTGCTCGAACAGAACTTTCTGCATCGTTAAATTTGCAACATTAATTGTGCATAATATCATCCTTTATTAACTCGTGTTTTATGTAGGCCTAGGCCTACTACTTTAATATATGTTAAGTATTTATATATGATTCCCGGTGCAGTAGTCACTTTTTTAATTTCTGTCTTAAGTACTTTTATATTAATGTTACAAATATTAAAGTGTTATTTATTGCTAGTGCTGTTTATTGGTAATCATGTTAATGGCATTATACAATAACTGCCCTAGTTTTATGTATTATTTTTGTTTTGCAGCACCTTATAGCATATCCATACTTGTACCATGGACTTAAATCCCCATGCTTGTACGAATCAAAAACGGGCCATCACTGTTTTGGCTGCAACACTCGAGTCATGACACTGTGTTCTTGACGTTTACCTGTTGAGTGTAGATAAATATACCTCAAAAATTTGTAAACGAGCAAACATTTGTAAATAGGCAATAACAACGTGAGAAACATAGGTCTATGCGAATCGTGATACAAAATCATACAGAACAAAAAGCGGTGGAAATGCAAATTAATGATCTTTCTCGGAACTGAATCCCAATTCATAAACAAAATGTATATTACTTGTTGCCTACAGCTGGTATCTGTGTGGGCTTATACTGTCAAAGAGTAACCGCAGATTTTCTCCGAAGTTCTGTATACTGGTTTGCATACTGATGCCAACAGATTTTAACAGGTGTGTCTTCCAGTATGGAAATATCATCAAATTCTATATATGGTGCAAAACGGTACTTGTCAAAAATAGCTTATTTCAGAGCTGAACACATGTTAGTGTTATGAAGGTAAGTGCGGGTACGGGAGAACGTAAAAGCGGGAGCGGAACAATCAACATAATATCGTCGAAAAACGAATACACAAATAAAATCATAAGTTTCTTTTGCCGAGTAATAAGAGAGATACAAATTAAAAATACTCTTATTTTTGGCCATTCAAATCTTTTTTCTTGGTGGAGGCGCCGGGTAATTCAATGACAAGTTTGGGTGACGACATCCTCGCTTCTTTGACCTCCAGTGTCACAATAAACGCTGTGTATCATCCTTGTAAACCGCAAGTGAAGCGGAGGTCGTGATCGAGACGTGACACACGCACTGACCGACGGACCGACGGCTTCTCTTCCAGAAACTGTAGCATGGCTGGTTCTCTCCCCCTTAACTTTCAAAATCAGCTTACCATGTTTATCTTTGAAAAGGGTGACAATCATTATCACTAAAAATAATATTAAGGCAATTACTGACTGTTATTCGTAGAATCGTAGGTCAACTAGTCAACTATCGAGGGATAATTTGCCCCTCCAAAGACCACAGTTGGAGTAAGGTGTAAAAACTGTTTGGATCAAAAATGTCCAAGGGCTACTTTTGATCTCAATCGAAGCATTCGAATCATGACTGAGGAAAAACTTTCGAAAACCTTCAGCCAGAAGCCAGTGGTGGTTTTCGTACCCGCGACCTCCCGACTCGCGTGTAGGGCAAGAGCTACCTCTATCGGTTCGATTTCGTTTAACTAAATCTGTTATTCTCCTAAATTAACGCCGATAACTTAAAAAAAGGCGCCCAAACTATATTCCCCGTCATTCGTCATGTATGTATCAAATCAAGGGATGTAGTGGCACAAAGGTGCACAGTACACTGGGTGCACCCCGCAACCAAACCAAGGGCGCGTGCGCCAACTCATCTCACGACCACACATCGAGTGAGTGACCTTGCTCAGGATTTGAAACCGGCATATTATAAGATTTCTTCATCAAGTGAGATGAGAATACAGTTTCCTTTCTACAAGAGTACCGTTTAATTTTATAGCTTTCGATTCATTGGGTTCTCGAACGGATGAAAGGGGAACTCGTTCGAGCTCGAATGTTTCATAACAAGCAGGTTGGTGGGGGTCATCTTAGCTTCAAGTGGCCTTGAGAAAGGGGTGTACTGAGGTCAGTGCCCGGAACACATAAGTTCCGTTTGTTTACTACTGTTGTGACGTAGGCGCTATAGCCACGAGGATGACATGATTGAGTGTGGAGCTACGGATAGAATGAAGCCATTCATATTAAAGAGCACTTCCTATCTATAACGCAGAATCGCCTGTAAGGAGGTATTTGTTGTAACTATAGTACTGCATCGATGATATTGGAGACGATCAAAAGCCAAGCCATGCCTTATCTCGGCTTCGAATCGACGTCATTTGGCACTTGGTCTTATAGGACCCGCGCACCTACCATAAACAAGTTGACAAATGATGCTAACTTTTACAGCTGTTCGGTTATTATTGTTTATTTTATACACGGCTGTGTAGTTTATACACCCGCAGATAGGCCTCCCTCTCGTAACTTCTTGTGCCCCTCTCAAGGTGACAAAATACGTTTATTTGAGATTATGTATAAAGTTGAATTCAAAGAATAAAATGTATTCGTGGGCAATTACCATTTGTTTTAAGGGATTCAAACTGATAATCTCGTACAGTGGCCTTTATATAGGTACGTACTTATTTATTACTGTAATTGATAGCTTGAGTAGCTAGCTATCATACCTTGATTACTTCCCGTGGAGTCTCGAGTACAACGAGAACGCCGAAACTCTCGCTGATTTGTGATTGGCTTTGGATGAGGTTTAAAATGACGATGAAACTAATATCACTGACGGAGTTAGAGATACAAATGTATCCACATAAATGTGGCTATAGATAAGATATAGATAAGTTGTCTGTCTCTGGACATGGTACGAAAATTAAAAATTATGTGTGAAGAAATTCTTTAAAAACTCCAACAAGCGCTTTGATTTAAAATATCGTACACATCGCGAATGGTGTATCAAGTATAAAGTGTAACTCAAAACATAATCTTGCGGCTCAATTGCCTTCACAGCATAATGTTGTGTCTGCATAATGTTACGCATTGAAATGGAAATTTACGGTTTATATATTTCAATTCAACTATACAGAATGAAATTATATGGAACGCAAATAATCCGATTGCTCATCAGTCATACCACATATTCCTACCTACATTCTAATGTATCAAATATAACGGCAATCTATTGCTTAATAGTTTTGAAACAACAAGTAAGTAGGTCCTCAGACCGTATTATTCAACGTATTCATTGCGTCGTATTGGCAACGTTGCTGTTACACATACAGCAGATAATAAAATATAAACTAAAAATAAGATATACAAATTTAGCTACTATGATGTTCGGTGCTTACTGTGCAGAGAGTAGCATTAATATGAAAGTATAAATATTCCACCAATAAACATTGACTAATAAAAAATGGAGCTCTACCAGACTTCAAAACTAGGATGAGCGTTGCAGTATAATATCACTAGGAAAACGCTTAAGTCCCGCCGCGTTGTTGGATGAGCGTAATTGGTGCATTGAGCTGCCATGTGTTATGCGGATTTTCTGTTGTTCTGTGAAAAAATCATTACTAAGTTGAAGATTTATTTTAAAATTAAATTAAATCAAATAAAAAATTAACTTAAATTTTTATTTTTTTTAATTAATCGTAATTTGAAAAAATCGTAATATTGAAATTTTTATAAGAAATAATTATTCGATTGCGCACAAATTTTACACAAAATATTAATTTTTAAAATTAAGGTTCTGTGAAAAAATCATTACAATAGAATAAAGCATGTAGGTGTTATAAGTCAAAGAATTGTTTTAAAAAAGAAAAACAACGTAAAATTTCGATTTTCATGAGAAATAATTATTCGATTGCGCTCAAATTTTACACGCATATATAAATTCATAAAATTAAGGTTCTGTGCAAAAATAATTATATTCGGATAAAGCATGTAGGTGTTATAAGTAAAATAAAGTTTTAAAAAATCGAAAAAAATCGTAAAATTGCAATTTTCATGAGAAATAATTTTTCGATTATGCTCAAAAACGTGGCAGTTCTAAGTTCAGAGATTTCGAAGGTCTCCAGAAAATTTCATCGCAATTGGAGTATCGGTTTAGCCGGAATCGTGTTCACAGACACACAAAAATACAAAAAAAAAAAAAACATTCCGGATTTTTTTTCCAGTGTAGTAGAATGGAATCTTCGCTTCGCTCGCTACGCTCATCCAAAAACAACGTCAACATCAAGGCAAAGGTTGACGCGACTCGCCTTCCAAATCCAAGCAAATACTCTATGAATACGATCAGGTACGGCTTTTGTTTGTAGTATACTTGCATCTTCTTAACCAAGTAGTGCAAATATACCACACAACACATAACAACATGACACTAAAGAGATTGCCATTGGCGATGGTTTTTAATGTTCGTTTCCGGTGGATGAAATATATTTGCATTTCTTTAACATTCCTTTACGAAATAGTTTACATTTTACCGTTTTCTTTTAAATTTATGATGACGTTTGTTCCGTTAAATGTAAATTTCCCAAAAAAACTTTTACGGCAGTGCACAATAGCTAATAAAAATTCATAGGTTGTTGTCTAGGTCTTGCGAACGGTAAACATAACAAAATATAAGTCAGGACAACGAAACCAAAATCCATTCTACCGTCAAGTTATAACGAAGATCTGTGAATGTTAGGCTTCGTATAATTTCAATGTAGCACAGAACAGAAGAGTCTAAGATGAACATATGATAGTAATAAATCATTTATTATTCTAAGGGTTTGAACCCAAGTTCGCCGCAACTAAAAAAACTATTCGCAGTTGCAGTCAGTACACTAGCTAGTGTGCTGACGTGTGGCTAGTTGTGTCAAGGATGCAGGAAAAAAGCTCGACATTTCCCCCCCCCCCCCTCGAAAAAGAGTTCCTACACGCCTGGTTTAAACATATAACATTAAAAACAAAAAACTTTAGAAAAGTACATAGATAAGGGTGCAATAGTGGTTGTCGTTGAGGAGAAGTACCAAAGATGGAAGTACTTACAAGTAGAGATCATAGATAACTATGTCATCATGTGCTATCATATAGGCGTAACCGCTGGTTAGCGAGAGTTTTTTAATAATCAAAACTCATTCAATAGCCTTGACTTTACAGGGTTTACGCCAGTGCTCAATATCTGTGGTTAAAAACTGTCATGTTTTGTTGTATGTATATGCAGTGTTACATAGCAATAAAGTCGGACAAAAACCCAAAAACCAGTTCTACACATCACAGTTATATCGTTAAAATAATCTTGAATGTGAGGTTAGTATAATTTTTTAATGTTGACCCAGAACGAAAGTTAGTATGGAAAAAATTCTAAATCCTTTATTGCTTCTGGTTTGACCACAGTTTGCGATACTAAAAAACATATTTCGCAGTTGAAAGCCCTTTATACATCGTGTCTAAAACGTGTGCCCAATATTCTCAAAATGCAAAAATGAAATTTCCCAACCCCCCCTACCCCTTGCTAAACAGCAATTTTCCTACGCCCAGATTACAAAAATAAATTAAAAACAAAAAACTGTCGAGTACGTCAGATAAGGCAATATTTTTCGTTGAGGATAATACCAAGACGGTAAAAGATCGTCAAGTTTTTTAGAGATTTTGCGATGACCTAGCTCATTCATGTGCTATTTATAGGGTCATGGTGCCCCAATTTTTCTTTAATCAAAATTCATTACTAGTTGACCCTTGAATGGAAATAATGTTTTTTGGGTTTTCGTTTATATTATACAATTTTTTCGTAGTAGGGTTTAAAACTTCTGAAAATTATACTTGGGAGTCTTGAAGGCATTATAGCATTAGATATAGCCATTCAATTACCAAAGCTGTTATACAAACAAGGTACACGTTCAACTATTGGCACCATGTACTGAAAATATGTAGATAGTTGAAATACAAGACAATTACATTATTAATTGATTGATGAAGTACCGATTCTATTTATAGATAACGTGTTCACGGAATTAGTATCTATGATCTAAACGGCGAAAGAGAGAGTAATAGTAGTAAGTAGTTCAAGAAGGTGGATCATCGAATGTGTGCCTATGCTAAACAGAACAGTTGATTCATCATACGAACACATCTATGTATGTTTATTCTACCTCATTTTTCCTAAACCTCGTAGAATTTTCTTACATTGATCAACATGCAGTTACACTTTCAACAAGGACATGCGTTATTACAGCTGGGACCCCCCCCCCCCCATATAAACTGTATTGGACACATCAATTGTTTCGTTCAATAAACACATAAAGTTCGAACCATATTATTTTATAAACGGAATTAGCAAGCACAAAGTTGAACCCGTCAGCCGGTATTTTCAGCCTGTTCATGCCACTTCCAGCGTATCAAACGCGTTTTGATTCTATTACTGAAGAGTGGTACGTACGCTCCACACCGGTCATCGTTCACAAGTCTATAACACACAATAAAAACGATTCCATTTGCTCTGAATGTTTCTCGAAGTTGTAGGCGATCTAGGGTGGAACAGTGGCCATATCTGCGAGTAACACCATTAGCGCGTGCACTATCCGTTACTGCGCTGGGTATGTATAGTGCATACTGTGTGTGTGTGTCTATAGGTCAACTGAATCAGGAGCATATCCTCCTCATGCGTGTATGTATGTGATGACTCAAGAAGAGTAAGACCTAGGTTAGACGGTTACTCAGAGCACATCCACTTCTTTATTATTACCTTCTCTTAGTCTACGTGTTACGTGCACGTGTATAAGAAATTAATTATATTGGATCACCGCGAACCTACACGCGCAACACAGTTTTTGCTACGGTTTTTCTCTTGTTTTGGTTGTGGTACTTACGATAGTAGCCTATACAGATTTAAGTATCGTACCCAAACCAAGATCAAACAATGTGGTACAGGATAGCGATTGTTGGCATTGTCAAAATTACTATTAAAATTAAACAAGCATACATGTACACAAAATAAGGAGACTGTTATTAAAGAACCAATGTTAAAATAAAATATTAAATGCTCACGATATGTTCCAGCATTGAAATATCTCTTATGGGGTACCGAGTATAAAAATCGTATTTCGGTAAATCTTATAGCCACGCCTCCTCACCCCCAGGATCACCAAAAACATTTTGTATCATCCTGGTTAGGGCAATGTCAACAAAAAACGCATGTCAATAGGAGGTCATCTTCGGTTTTTATCTTGAGATTGGTCCGTCGAATTAACCGATGGACAGAAAAGTGATGAAAGACATACGCTCCCTAAAAATTAATCAAGGATATTAAATTTACTCAAATCAGTGGGCCAATTTATTATCTTGGAAATAAGTGCAAATTGTCTGATTTAAAACTAAAACGCTTCTTTTGAAGATGACACCCAAACGTATTCATACTTTTTTGAGTGTAAGGACTTACGAAATAAATTTCAAAAAATTGAAATTGCTATGGTTCATCAAAACGAAAAAATTCATTATTATTATTATTTCATTATTTACATTGTTGATATCTAATGGATGGAATTGTTTTCTGTCCCCTCCGTCCATGACTCTGAACCACGTGGCCTTGAACCGAGCCTACGAACCACATTCACTTGGGCCTTGCCCACGCAACTAATTTATTCCGAGCTGGTTATAGACAGGCTTACATGAAATTTACGATAACTGTACATCATTACCGTTGCTGCTTCGGCATGTGTCGTAACCTTGATAAAGATTTCCCTGGGAAGTATTCCCTTGACTTCTCCCCCGAGCATGTAAACGCAACGCCCCTGGATCGAGGAATGACACCGTGTTGTTCTAGGCCTATATCGATGACCCAATACCGCGCCTGGAATGGGGCCATCTGTGTAGCGAGCAAGGTATTGGCGGTTTCCTGGTCTGCAGAGTTCAAGGGCAAATACGGACCGCCCTCCGGCGCCTGCAGTCATAGCGCGGAGTCGGGTCAGCTCTACCAGCGTGCTGCAAGATCACGTACCACCAACGTGAAGATATGCCATGACGTATTTTGGGTGGACGGTCTTGGCACAAACAAACGCACCGGTGACAGCTGGCGTATGAAGACATCAACTTTGTGATTAGTGATGGATTGAAACATCAGTGGTGCAAGATTTGGCCAAGAGAGGAAGATGATTGAACAATGACGATCTTCTTATATCGCATAAAAGGTAAAGAATAGATTTGGGGCCCAACCAGAACCGTTAGAAGCGAGCTACTCAGTGAAGCCCTTTGCTTTGGGTAAATTGCTTACTTTATAAAAAATAAATCACACATATCCCTCTAATTTTCCCAGGAGATTGGACTCTTCTTCGCATCGTCCGTAACGGTGTAAATACAACAAATCTGATTCATCCCATTATTCTCAGGCAGGGTGGATGGATAATAGGACATTAACCCTAATCCCGCCTTAAAAATACCCCAATCAAACAAATAGATAATGGTAAGAGTATCGAGCCGAATCCAAGCAAGATCGAGCTTCTTTAGTACTAGAAGATGACGCTGTTTCATCGAAACGCCAGCCAGGAAGGGAATGGGTTAGTCAACTCACGAAGGAACCCCCAAATAATAACAATTGGATATATATAGCAACTTTCATTAATCTAATATCAGTCATAGACTTCAATGTAAGCACACGTAATATTATTGTATTAGTGCTTTGTTGCTTAAGGACGGCTTCAAAGTGACATTTACATCAATCACGTCGAATCTATTTTGAATAGTGCAAGTTTTAGAAGTGAACCCCGAAACGGGATTTGAACCCTCTGCACCGCTCGCACTTGAAGCACCGTAGGTTTGACGAGGAGGGTGACTGTCAGGCCAATCGCTTTCCCATATCCTATGCCGCAAGCGGTGTGCGGTAATCTTGAATCTTCATGAGAAGCGTCTGATACTGTTCCTTGGACTCTCAGCACATTAACAACACCTTCACTTCACAGTTCTTTGTCTTTAGGGTGGACACCTCGAACACTTTTCACACTCATATCCTGATGAATCAATCATCTTGGATTCCTCTTCCTGTCAAACCTCTTATGTTCATCCTGTGGATCAACCTTTCAGAATCAAGCAAGTTCTGCCTCTGATATCAGAACTTCCTTACTTCATCTTATTGACATTGACACATATATTTAGACTAAAGAGTACTATAATTAGTAATTTTATTAACAAGATTAAAATCTCATACACAAATCTATTTCCCATCCCCATTAGTGCTCAGAGACGAAATTGATTTAAAATAACTCAATGCTACAGAAGGCAAGTTTTTAAGTTTCTGTCACCCAAGCAATCGAGGCCTGCAAGACAGAGGATAATAAAACTGATATTAACATGTTTTCTCTTGCATTAAATGTATTTATCTAACTCGAGCTCGAAGTACGGCAGTCAGTCAGGCATTCACAATCGTGCTCGAGGTCACTGTAAAATATAAAAATTAATCAAGTTTTGGGGATTTCGGGTTCGCCAATTGGGACCACGTTCTTGAAGGCTTCATTCGACAATCTGTTTGTTTACATCTCCCTTAATGTTTTTGTTTCATTACATTTTTCCAGAATGCACTCATGTCCAATCAGTCTCATTACACATGTTCCCAGTTCCTCATCCCTACGACTACGAACAATCCCATGACCTTCCCAGTCAACCGTAAATAAAACACTTCCCAATCGACCATCTTCACTATAAAACGTACACTTTGGGACGTACGATGCATTATTATCACACACTTGCACTTTCATTGTTTTCAGTATTCTTCCACTTTTGAAGCGCTATGAATCAGGTTTCTCTCGAATAACGGACCTTCTTGTCAAAAACTATCGAAGAAACCCGCCCACCCGCCCTAGGCGCATTCCAGCGCCCAACAAGTTATCTGCGGGAGGCGAGGCGAGGTGAGGTGCGAGAGTAAGCTAATTAACGCATGGACAACGGTGTGTGGTAAATGCTAAACAAATAGGAAATGTGAAGGATGTGGGTTGAAAAATGTCTTCTGCGAAGGACGATATGGTAATCGGGCATAGGTGTTGATGAACTTTGTACTTGCAGACTGGGCGAAGTGACGGAAGGTTCCTTGGATCGTAGGACATCAGACGTCAACCATGGAGAATGAAAGAGAAACTGTTTTTTGTGACACTTCATGAAGGAAAGCACATTAACATCCTAAATGTGACGCATTATAAATTATGTTTGGTAACATCATTTCCGGCAGAGAAAGATTTACTATGACGCAAGGAGATTTATAACCAGTGCATTCTATATTTATTATAAAATTCCTGCAAAATGGGAAATAGACTTGTTACAATACCTTACATACTACAACAAGATACATATAAGCTGTTCTTTGCTCTGCAAAAAAATAGTTTAGTTCGTGTTTATTGGACATTATAATTAGGGGTAGTTCGTAGGGCAGCGTTTTTTTTTAAATACATATTTTTCATGTAGTATTGTTTCGGTAATTCGTAAATGACGTTAATTCTTTTAATATTTGATGGCGAGTAGCGATATTTCAATTTGACTAGGCCTACCACTAGAAAAAGTTAAGTCATCATGTTTCTTTAACTCCCTACCGGACAAACTGCTGCTGCTAATAATTGCATTTTCAGAGAACCTTTGAAATCTCTATACTATATAGCTAAATCAAACGATACGTTCGGATACGCTAATGAAATAAATATTTATTACGGAATTCGTACTTATGCATTTAAGTTTACTTTTTGTTTACTAATTTTGCATGAAAGTTTACTTTTTACTAATTTTATGGCAGGTATGCTTACAAAAGAGCGCAAATTAATCCACGATGTTCAATAATCCTTCAACGCGACTTTAAAATATCGCATTCAGTTGTTATCCATTAAAACATATTTTATTTCGGATAGTGTTTGGAGATTTTCGTACTTTATAAGCACACGCGCTTCATTTCATTCACACACGTCAGACTTATTTTCGATTTCCCCGATCGTTTATTGTGCCACTCCCATAACACTCAGATCTTTGTTACTCAGCGGAATATTTTACTAAACCATTCACCCGCGATTCACGCTTAGTCAGCGAGGATATCCCATATCCGTGTGTCCGCACCATATTCTCATTAAACACTTTTCAGCAGACGGTCAATCTTATGGCGAGATATAGTTTCACTCGTAGACAATTGGATAACCTCGGGACAATTTAAAAAAAAATCCATTGCATGGTGCGGTCGGAGAGTTATACAAATATCTGTCTCCCACACAAGCATAGAAAATTAATACAAAAAACTTCGTTGGTGACCTATTTACGATCAGTTTCTAAAAAAACAAAATATTATTTTGAAAATGTGCTCTGATACTGCCACACACATTCGAACTGGAATACTGGTTCATACGGAACAATTCAATAGAGCTTCAAAGTCATCCAGAATAAACCAGTGCATTCTGCATCAAAATGTGGGTTTGTCCGAGTTCATACATCAGTCTTGTACGATCTAAACAAGATAATTTTAAAATGTTACTTTTAGGGCCAACAATTTCAATTTTAGTTCTTATCCTTATTCTTTATTCCTTATTCCTTACAAAGAGTATAATAGATTCACATTATTGCTGCATTGAACATCAACCAACATTCACGTAATGGCATCATATGTATTTATTGATTGTAATAACGAAGATCGCACGTGAGTACAAGCTGCTTTTTAAACTTCTATACAAAGAATACATATTGAGACAACCCACAGAATGCATTATCACATGTAGAACGTTTCACTAATTCAAGGAAGCAAGTTTCTAGATTTATTTAATATAATGTCACCCTCACACAATTATATGTCTCGCTTTACGCATTTTATAATGCGGTGATTGAATTATCAAAACAGTAGTGCTAAAGACAATACAAATCACTACACAAATATAATGCATATGATCTATATTTTCGTTTATATACAAAAAATTAGGTTTAATTTCGCTATTTTGTCGTTTTATTCTTCATGCATTATGAGTGAAACTGGTTATAGTATACATTAGATACATTAGATTCCCAGCACACAATCACAAAATGATTTCAGTTACGAGTCTGCGGAGAAGACGTATTTTGTTAACGTTTTTAATTATTTACAAGAAATGTTTTGAAATATTATTTTGTCTAATAGGCTAACACAGAGATAATGAATTAACAATCAAATTTTAACGGAAGGATTTTTATGATCATAGTTAAAGAATAATTAGCATCGTATTTTCTTAGCGAATATATTTTGGAAGTCTAATAATTTGAATCATTGTCAAGGAATGTACACTAGATGGTATTATCAACAAACGAAATACAAGACAATGTGTCAATTTATTTTTATATTATTTTATACAAAGCACATACCAGGAAAAGCCAACGACGTTATCATATTTATGCTCTTAAGTATGAACTCCCTCGCAATTTCAGTCAGAATACATTGAAGTAACACATTATTTAATATCCAAGATAAGGTATAGTTTACATTTCAATTTATACCTTTGTTACTCAAGTGCTTTAGTTGGAGCAAACGTTATAAAACACGAAGTAAAATACATAGAGATAGGCATCAATCTATGAATTAATACAAATAACGAATTCAAACAACTGACATACCATTTTAAAAGGTATTCAGTATTCACCCGCTACACTCAAAAAATATATTTCATTTAGACTAACTAGTTATGAATTTAGAAATTAAAAGAAAAATTATTGGGTCCAACATGACCTCTACAAAAAATGTCAAACTTGGTATTTTTCGAGCTAGGTCTCATCGGCAAAAATCTCCCATAAGAAATAATATGGGGACGATCGTTATGTCCCGTGACCTAGGAGGATTTTGATCAAAAAAAATATTGGCCATTATTGAAGTACTCGACAGCCATTTCTGTAAATCATCTTTATTTTGTTTTGTAATGTGGGTAAGTGGTTCGGTCAAAATATGCTGATTACCAAGAAGGGGTGATTTTGGAATCCATATTGTTGCGTGTTTTGAGTGTATATTTGTGCACAGTTTCAAGGCACGATGTTTTAAAAAGCCAATTTAGATGGGTACAGTGCTCTAGTATATATGTGGAACAAAAAAAAGCAGGCACGCCTTTTTTGATTGTTAAATGAAATTAAATCCCTTTTTTTTAACGTAACGAGCTTGTTTGCGAAATTACATTCTTTATAAACGAGTATATGCGGATGTGTGTGTCAAAATGGGTTGCATTAATTTTTGGACCTATATAAATTAGGCCCTAATTAGGAATCCATGAAAAAGTTTTGCAGTCAGATTGGCATAATGAGGAGTGTTTCGCCGTTGAAATCTCCATGCCCCCCCCCCCCCCCCCCCCCAATGTAAATCGCCTCAAAGTACGTCATCTCAAATCAAACGGTTGCGTATAAATACCTGATTCACATAAAATCTTTTAACATTATTTCAATGGCAATTTAACCCACAATTCCCTCATACCGACGAGCGATCTAAAAGAATAATATAAAACAGAATTTCATCATCAATAATAGATAAATTAATGGTTTTTACCAGCGGGAAGCGGTCCTTTATAACATTGTTAATGAAAACATTTTAACGAGATGCAATTAACAGTTTTTCATCCAACTACTTCCCGTGTAATTTAAAGATGAAAAACACTCAACATTCGAACTGACACGATTTTTTCAACGTCTGCGTAACAACTGTGAAAAAGCAATACCTCACTTATAATCCCACTGACCTACACTTTGAGCAACACAACATTACGCACGTACGAACTAGGAGGGATGTATTTTGTTTAATGTTTCTTGCAAAAAAATTAGAGTTACGACACCGGAAATATTAACAACTCTCATTAAACTAACTATAGAAGTCGACAAAAAAGTTGGTTTTGGGTTCGAGCTTGTGTGAGATCATCAAACCATAGAGAAAGATTTGTTTCATATTTAAAATAAGAAATTAGTCACAACTGTTCATGCGAGCTGTATCCAGAAATTTCTCCAAAGTCAAGTTCAAGATAATTTCAATTATCGATTGATTGATGGCCATGCGGTAGGTCGTGAGTCTACTCACCGGAAAAGAAACTTGAGGCCAATGACTCGGTTTCCTGTCCGCTGGCCGTGTGTCCGGCGACCGCCAAGGCTGTGATGAGGAAGTGTAAGCAGCTCCCCATGGTCAGTCTTCAGTGTTCACACCTCTACGCACTAAGCACTGATCGACACTGAAGCTTCTCCGGCGCGGCCTTACCTCTCACACTCGCCGTCGAGCGCAGACTGTGTTGCCAGGTAGCAATGTGACGTCACGCCCGAGGTGGCCGGGACCGCGTCCGTCGCCACTGCATTCGTATCATTGTCTCCAATTATCTGAGCGAGATCTTTATAAACAAGTTAATTAAATTATAGAGAAAGCATTCTTATCCAATTTAAATGTGAAATCGTTATGAGTACTGTCGGTACTTGATGTGGTGTGTCACGAACGACTGTAGTGATGTTTCTTGGAATTGACAAAGATGTCAGGATTGACACTTCAATATCAAAATTAAATTAAATTTACCAATAACTGCGTTATTCCATAATTTAACTACTTACGTATGAATCTCGACTCAACGAATAATTTTTTTAACGAAAATATATTCAAATTTCAATACAATACTGGCGGTAGTACTGGTACCTATATTGAGTAGATACGCAAGTGCATATTATGCTGGACCAACTTCGTATTCCAATCCAATTTGAATTCCAATTGTTCCTTAGAAAATTCTAGAAGTTTGATAATATAATACCAATAATGGTGCTTATCATTATAATTGTTGTTTTATAGTGGGGCATTAATATAAACATTAATGCAAATACATTTTTTTTAAATTGTATTTTATTATCGTTATTCATTTTCCATCAATTTTTAAGTAGGAAGATTAGAGCTGAAAAGTACATAATGCCTCAAACACAAGGTGGTGTTTTGATCGAGGAAATTATTTAAACCCACTCTGAAAACTTGGTTCATAATCTACGAAATAATAATTACAGGAAAATATAAAAAATGTCGCTATGCATAGGGACCAGGAAGGTGGTTTACTTGTGAGCCACCTTGTTAGCGTCATGCGATGCCCATATCCGACGCACATCACATTCCTAGCTCTGTGGTGCCTCCAGTCGATGAATATTGAAGCAAAAACCCCGTTAGCTAGATGTGGCCGACTCACACACTACCCTGCATACTCCATACTTCCATTAGACACACTTGTTACCTTTGCTAACCATCACATCACATAGAAAGTGACCAACCGTAAGAAGCAAATAAAAACTTCATACGAAAGTCAGAGCGGAAGAGAATAGATAACATCGAAAAAGTTCCGTTACACTATATTGTAAAAACATAATTATAATTAAGATGCGGTATAGTAGGAGTGACACTTGTTTCGTACCATACTGAACATTAAATCATGTACTAACTACTAAGATGACCAAACATGATGTAAGTAAACGGAAATGCTTTTAAAAAATATTCGCAATTCTATGAAATTATTTGATCATTGATTGATATTGAATCATTTTAAAATGTCTGTTGATTTTGATGATATAATTTTAATTTGTTTGTTGTTAATTTCTGAAAATTGGTACACATATATTAGCAACGTAGCTGATCGAAACGATACGTGGAGTGGGCTATTTTAAAACTGATTTACGAAGGAGGCCGTAAGACAATTAACAAAAACTATGAATTGCATATAAAATAAACAACAGTTATTAAAACAATATTCCAACAACATCAATAATAAAACTATGAGCAATTACGCACACTGTAGTGCTAACATATTGAAAATGTTAAATTAATCAAAATTGAATAAAATAATTTAAAAAATCTTACATAAAGAATTTTAATAGGGCATAAAAAGAATAATGGTATAAGTTACAGGAACACAAGAAGAAAGAAAGAGAACACATTAATTTTTTACACGATCCCGCTTTAAACGAATGCACTAGCGTGCAGCGTGCGTGATCGACAAAAATCAAAAACATCAATTAGGATAATTAAAAACTAAGGCGAAAGAAACATCAGAACCCGATTTATTCTTCATTATTCTGTTCTGTGTTGTGTTTCTGCATATTCCATAATTAATTGTTCAAGATGAGCTCCTCCGGGTATAATTAGAATCACAAGTGAAACGTGGGAATCGAGAATAATGCATTGGAAGAAAATACTCCCATAAGATTGTTTTTTAATTTGGAAAATAATAACGCTTGTAGCTTTTGAACGAGAAGTATTTATAAATTTGATTGATTTACTTTATTCAGCCATATTGCTACTATAATACAAGTCAATAATTTTACAATTTTGTCTTTTCACATGACACACATGATATAACAATTTATTCTCTATTTTTAAGTATCCGTTCTCTAAATTTTAATTTAAAACTATATGTAATGTCTTGACACCTATACATCAACTGGCAATTTTTTGTATTCTCTGATCCCTGCATAAAAAAACTGATCGTTGATATTACATTGATTTAGTACACTTACAATTACATAATGGCTCATTTTTTAGCAGTTTGTCTGGTCTCTCTTCTATGTATTTATTCCTCTCTCTTCAATTTTTCTTCTAAATAACTTGGCAAATGATTATTTTCAATCTTGTATATAAAAGTTAACGTATGTAATTTAATATTTTCTTGAATTGTTAACCATCGAAATCTTTATCATATCTAAAATTGGCGTTATTTTCCTATATTGTAATATGCATCTCATAGCCTTGTTTTGGATCATTGGAATTTTGATAATCTCGTTTGCACATGCATTACAAAATATTGCAGCACAACACAAGTATTCCAAATCTGGTCGAATCATTCGCATTACGTTATTCAACTTATTTATTTATTGACTAATTAGACATATTATTAAAATTATGAAATTCGCAACATTATTTGAATAAAAGTTGATGATTTGCTTTTGGGGGAAAATTGCACGAGGCAAATATACAATAATGAACTAATTGCCATAAAAATGCACACAATCACATTAAAATAATTTTACTATAATTTTTGTAGATTTCTGTAACGATTGATTTTTTAAATAATAAGCGTTGTAAAAAATTATTTAGTTGCATTGAGTAGCTACTTTGTTTTATTTGTAATATTGTATACCCTTTAGCCATGATAAGAAATTCCATGCAACATTATAAATTGTAATGATAACGATGGAAAACATGCTATTCTTTCGACTTTTTGCTGCATTTAAGTTTTTACATAAAGCTATTTTACGGAATCATAAATACTTTTCACTATTCTTAAACTAAAACTAATACTTAAACTGTAAAAAATAATATGCATAGTCAATTCGCGGTATCTGTGGTTCAAAAATAATGGTTTTATACATATTCATATTATTTATACTGGCGGATTTACAGTCATTTTGACTTAGATGCTGTGCTGTGTTGCCATGTTTAGTAGAGTGAACGGTTATTTGCTAATTTCATTCATTACTTCATGGCACATAACCATAACAATTAAATGTTACGTACTTCATGGTTTACATTCTCTGATTTGATTTCACACATCGCAACTTTAAGCCTAAGATTTTACATGTAGTACAGTATTCTTTTCACATACAAATTTTGGAGCACTTTTTGATGTCATGCTGCAACACACGAATTGCTTTTTTTCCCGAGGGGGTAATTTAGAAATTGCACATACCTAATCATCCTCGAATGCTAGTGTATGAGCTGCCTGCATATGACCTATACTTAGTACATTTCGCTATATTCACAGCTTTTACTAAAATTGTAATAGGTTATTATAGTTGCATGATGTGTTTTCTAAAATAGTCGAATATAAAATGTATTTTTGACCTTAAAACCGAGATTGAACAATTCACGTCGAGGCCACCAATCAAACGCTGTGTTTTTGTTTTTTTTATGTTCGTAGCGAACATCAAGTTCGTGCAGCTTTAATTAAGACATAATTAAAATGAAGCAAAATAATGATATTCTTTTCAGCTTGTGCGTGACGTTTTGACGGTCACGCTAAACCAAAAATAATTATTAGACTTGAGCCTTATTTAGGTCAATGTGTTGAATGTCTTTCCGCTGAGACACTGCTAATTATTGTTATCGGTGCCCATTGATGTTATACACCCGAGCTCCGTGAAATATGTGTTGGTATTTTAGTTTCGTGCTAGTATTTAAAACACATGTACCACTAGCGTTAGTAGATAAATCTATTCAAAACGAAAATATACTGTAATGTAAGTGATTCAATATTTTTGTTAGAAAGGTCAAATTTGGCAATACAATGTAAAATAATATTATGATATAGGAAATAATAGAATTATGTTTTTACTTTTTGCTGAAATATAAAATATCATCACACTTCGATATTGATTTTATAATATTAATAACATTTTATAATTCATCCAACTACATAACCCACAATCGTAATCAAAAGTTATTAATATTTATTATGTTTTATTGTATATTGTATTTGTTAAATAATTATAATATAAAGGCGGATAATACAATAAACGACAAACACGTGAAACTAATACCTTCTTTTTGTAAATATCTTTAAGAATTATGTTATGTGAATTGTTTGTTGATAAGCCTCGATGCTTCAATTATATTGATCTTCACAACAATTGCGTTATAACTTTTAAACCAGATAACGGTAGCTTTAAACGAACATTATCGTTTCTTTGAGCGTAAAAATAGTCAAAATTAGATTCAAAAGATCTAAAAATGTAAATTTCGACTTCAAAGATTTATAGTTTCGTAGTATGATAGGCCTAATTTCGCTAGAGGGAGCTTGTTTTTAGAGATAGAAATCGAAGCAATTTCCATAAACATATTATATGTATATGAGCTATTGTTATCGATTATCGATAATCTAAAGTAGCATCAAAGGGAAACCCAAAGTCTCCGTGCACATGCTATCAATATCGGTTGATCGATGACATGCGTTCAATGTTGATTATTAATCGCAAAGGAAACTTACATTAATAAAATCGACAAAATTATTGCTTATTCATAAGGTTTATGAACACCATTTTAAATGCGTTATGTTTCTATTACAAAATATGTTATATTTGAATCCAATAGAATGGTTTGTTCTTGTTTATATGATTGAATAAAAGTTTCGACTCTCAAAGAAATATGTTATTGCAAGTTAATTTGTAATGTTAACATTGTTCTAAATATGACATAAAACATGCAACGAGTACGTACCAAACATATACTTGTTTGAATCTCCCACACTATAAACCAAACAAATAGACTGGCATCCACTCTCTCGGAGAACATGTTAGTTAGCAGAGCTGTCCTGTTACTTTCAGTTCCACCTCTACCTACCAGGTGTCGCATGGTGTTGGTACGGCGCATAGAGATACCATGCTGTTGGTGCTAATGGTTTCTCTATGGTACGGTGAGTGAGCAGGGCCGAGCCTCATTAGCTTGTGTTGACGGTGCAAGATAATGATGATTTTTGCAACAATTTTACAGTTTTTAAATACCAGGAAGCTTCGCAAATGCTTTTTCAGGCGCGTTGTTGGATGAGCGTATTTTTTTAACGGAAAAAGCGTTAAAATTGTGATTTCCATGAGAAATTATTTTCGATTACGCTCAAATTCATCGAATTTTTTAAATTCATAAAATTAGGTGCTGTGAAAAAATAATACAATGGATAAGCATGTGGGTGTTTAACCCGAGAAATTTAAAAAATCGAAACAATGTAGAATTGCGATTTTGTGGAAATATTTTTCGTTGCGCTCAAATTTCAACGAATCTATTAATTTCATACAATTAAGTTTCGTAAACAATCATTACATCGAATAAAGCATAAGTTTGTTATAAGTCGAAAGAAAATTTAAAAATCAAAAAACCCCATAAAATTGTGATTTTATGAAAAATAATTTTTAAATTACGCTAAAATTCACACTAAAAAATTTTAATTATAAAAAAGCTTCTGTGAAAAAATCATTACAATCGGAAAAAGCAAGAAAGGTGTTATAAGTCAAAAAGAATTTTGTTTTAAAATTAAAAAAAAAATCGTAAAATTGCGATTTAAAAAACAATTTTTCGATTGCGCTCAAAACGTGGCATTCTAAGTTCAGAGATTCGAAGCCCTCATAAAATTTCATTGCAATTGAGTATCGGTTAGCCGGAATTGTTAACAAAACACAATAATACAAAAGAAAAAAAGGAAAAAACATTCCGTTTTTTTCCCTCCATTTGTTTAGTGGAATGGAATCTTCGCACCTCATCCAATTATTCACGATTCGATTTTCGAAATCCCTGTATTTCTCTGCCACGTTTCTTGGTACAATCTAAAATTATTTCATGAATTCGTACTTTTAATTTTTAACTTAAACTTTTTTTTGGAACATTTGTATTTATGATTCTTTGTTCTCAACGATAGATGGATCATCCGATCTCTTGAATTAATTTCGGAAGCTTTTAAACCTTCAATTGATATTCTTCCAATTATAAGAGCCTTCAATCGTAAAATATTTCTTTCAAAACGGCTTTAAACGATTTTTAAATTTAAAAATAAAATAAAACAACGATATTTTTTTTTTTTTTTTATAAAACGTCGGGGACCTTTGAAACCTTGAACTTGCATAATATGAATATAAATATAAATTTTTGGTAGATACCAAGAATATTATTTCAGAGCGATATATAAAAACCTCGCTGCCTGCAACTTCGCACATGGCATTTGAGGCGCGTGTCGGTAATGTCTGGAACACTGAGGAATTATAAACAAGCTAATATTGTCGTTGTTGGTGAAGAGACTGTATTGGAGATACGTCCCCGTTTTAAGTGGCAACAACGTGCCTATACTAGCCAAAAATCCAACAAAATAAAATTTTGAAAAACGAAAAGAACTTTAGTAGTTTTCCGTTCAATTGCATTCAACTGCATGCTGCTATAAAGATAAAACATGTAACACATGCTTACGGAGACGAAAAGCAACAGCAATAAAAGATGGAAAAAGAATTTTCAAGACGATCAACACATCAACACGACTGGATAAGAGGTCAAAGATGGCAGTGATAGAAGTATCGGTACCCGGCACCTCCACCAATCCCTTGCTTACATTTGACGAATTTCGGCTTTTTCGCTGACACAGCGGGGGGAAAATGTAAGCCACTTGTTATAAGTAACCAATTACGAAGGTTGCAATTTAAAATTCAGTCTTTGCTGACCGTCGTCAATGTTTGCCTGGTTGAAGTTTCATTTTGCGCCTCTTTGACAAAACCAAAGAAGCGCAATAATGGGAACCAAAAACTAAGTGATTGGCGACGGGTTTGCTATTCATTATAATAGATATGTCAATCCCTGGGGATCTCCGAGACTATTTCCCGGTGAACCAGAGAAAGATGATCTTGTCAAGAGGTGTGAACAATTCTGGTCTTTGTCCCTTTGAGGAACTCCAAATTCGTCAAATGTAAAAAGGATGAACTTAACAGGAATATCGGGAAACGGCAACCCCCACCAACCATTTCTTCTATGATGGTGGCAGTGACGGAAGTATCGGGGCCAGGCACCTCCACCAACCCATTGCTTCTATGATGATGCAGTGACAGGAAGTATCGGGACCCGGCACCTCCACCAACCCATTGCTTCTATGATGATAGCAGTGACAGGAAGTATCGGGACCCGGCACCTCCACCAACCTTATCATCTCTTATCTTCGTGTCATTAATCCTGTTTTAAACTTGAATCTGTTTTTACACTTGCAATACAATGAATTCATAGCATAATACTAATATCTGTTGACTGTTACAATAAAGTAATGGGTAGTAACGTCAGTTTAAACGTGTATTAGAATGTGTATGATGCCGTATGCAGCAAATCGAAATAATCCTTAGTTGAATTGTAATTTATTCTGCGTTTGAATTAAAATTACTGTAATAGTTTTTGTATGTATAGCTGTTGAAGTAAGTCCCTAGGACTAAATGTTAGAAGGTCGAGATGTGTCGGATGATTCGCCACGTATGATATAACAAAATCTATTTTAGTCATATAATTTAATTTTGCGCAATTGGCCTATAATTATACATAGAAGAAATTTGATTGGCCTACAGGATATTCTTGTAAACATTGAAAGTGTATTATTTATAACTCTGTGGATCTATGATACGTCTCGGCAAGATGTCATATTAAGTTTAATTAATATTCAAATACGCAAGTCCATAAAAAACGAGTTTTTTCGTCTTATTTTATTGTTGTGGAGCCGGGGAATTGAAGAGGGAGGGGTACTCACATTTACCCATACTGTGTTAGCCACCCATGTCGAACGACTTGCTTGTCCTCCGGCTTGTAATTATAACAACTTCATTCAATATTACCGTTCACAAGTGGAAAAAAGAACTTACCAATTCGCGCCGAAGATTGTCGGACAAACACGAACTGACCATGATGATGTACGACATTGATGTTTAATTATTACAGAACTGGTTTAATTGACAGTGAGTTTATTCATAGCATGCTTAGACTGATACGGTCAATTACCCGCGTCGAGGTCAAAATGTCGCCAAATGACCTGCAAAAATACAATCGTGTCCAGGAGACTTAAAAACTAGAATCTCGAAACGAACGAGAATAGAACAACTGCTTTGATATTCAGTTCAGAGTCTCGTTCTACATGGTACCAAATTAGATTTCTGGGAACTAATTTCATCTCAATGTAGACTCGGAGAATGAAGTAATTCAAGGAGAGGAATGATATGTTCATGGCGTTCAAGGAATGTTTTTTTTGTAAAATGTCATCGTTGTAGGTTACCCACACATACAAAATCTTAAAACAGCCAAGCCTATTAAAAGAATTGAGATCGCTCTAAAAGATGGGCCATCCTTGTAAAGCTAGGGAAAATAGACCATGCACGAACTATTACATTTAAATCAATTGTTGCAAATTCTATTTTACCAGGGACTGAATCATATCTTAGAAGAGACTTCTTCTTCTTCTTCTTCTTCTTCTTCTTCTTCTTCTTCTTCTTCTTCTTCTTCTTCTTCTTCTTCTTCTTCTTCTTCTTCTTCTTCTTCATCTTCTTCTTCTTCTTCATCTTCTTCTTCTTCATCTTCTTCTTCTTCAACAACAACGCCGTATTCGTGTTGAAAACTAACAGTTCATAACATTTTCATTTTTGAAATCGTTCAATAAAATACGTTTATATCAATTTTTATCAACCGAGGATTCCTACGAAAGTGTATTTTATATGAGTTCCTAAATTAGCTTTGTTATGAAATCCAAATTCATCACCATCTAATTTAGTGTTCGAAACAAATAGTTTAGCTTATCCCTGATAAATTGCCATGCATTTTTATAATGTCTCATTCTTCTTTCATCTGGCTTTAACATTTTGTTTGAGATCAGATCAATTTGTATTCTTCCAACACAACATTTGACACAACTTTTTGTACGACCCGGCCTGAATTAGCTCGCACAAATAGACTGCTTTTTGTTCAAACAACTTATATACCGTTTTCAATTTTTAACCTTAGGCTCAAGTTGTGATAAGTTTAACATTGGGTAGACCAACAGACTATGTTTGTGTGATGCACCATTACTCGACACATCTATTTACCCACACAAAAATTGCATATACATAATATATTAATAATTATCTGATGGATATAATGTTACAACAATTGCGATAAATAATTATTATGAATGATAGGTTTATGTGTATATACAAGTATCTCGCGTTTCAAACTTTTCCCAGATAACTATTTTAAACACTATGTTTAATACAACTTATTATAAATAAACACAAACACACGAACAATTACCACGGTCAGAAATAAAACACTTTCCAAAAAGTGCGTAAATTTTCGCTTCCGAAAATTATTATCCGTGTGTGAGTGTTTATTTATATCCTCCCGGTCTTAGAGTCTTGGTTTTTTATTAAACAACTGATTATATTTGATCAATATTATATTAATATTAACGGTACATGATATTTTAAAATGTTAAATTGCGACAACTGGGAAAAGGAATGTAAAAAGGAAAGTAAAAAATAATTAAAGGTACAATATGGCCGATGAAGCGTCATCCATGGCAATAGGGGAGATCGATAGACCCGGGGGTGATGAAGTGTGATGAAACCCTCCCACTCCTACCCGCTATTACCCAACTTTAATTTTGGAAATAGACATGGCTGGATGGGTTTTGACGATATTACGTTTACTAATGTATTTTCCATCTTAACACCTACGTATCTTAACACAACGTGGGTTTAATAATAGTTTTGTAAGCAGATTATCAAACTAATGAAAACTACTGCACTAGAACTACCAGAAAATACAATAAAAAATAATATTAAACAGTTTTCGGGACATTGCTCCGCGTTAATAATGGTGACAGGAGTAATAACAATAAGAGTATTTTAAAAACGCTGCGCAATGTGCCGTAAACCGTCTTATTATTATTTTTCGCACTGCAATCCTCCAAAATAAATATAACTATTAGATTTAGATGTGCTACTCACTACAAGTTTGAGTGCCGGTATTACTAAGGATTTTGTTGGCAATATTTTTAAAATGGTTAACTCAAAGTTAAGAGTGCTACTTGTTGTTTTTCCGTTATTATTGTTGGTTTTGTGTGACATGAGCATAATTCAATAAACTTTTCTTCTTAAAATACATAAAAAATCACGTATTCAACGTTTACAACAATGGCATCTTACATCCACATGTACATAATATGAGGCTTGAACCCAAAGCTGGCGCTTGTGTTATCAGTGAGTGGACCGATACTCCGGTGTGGACATATTATTGTCGTCGTGTGTGAGGTCTCGTGCCAAGAGACGAAGCTGCCTCTGTCTCTCCGGCGGGAGGCTGCGGTAACGGTGACATCTTTGCAGGTCAACTTACGTATTTTCGGTCCTCTTCCCGTTACGATTACTCTTACGTAATTGTTCCAGCTAATAATAACTAAAACAACACTTGCTGAACTGGTAAGTGGATGAAAATTGCCCTAGTAGTAACTACAAGTTTTATAATAATGCACTTCAGTTTAAGATACTCGACCATTTAAGCAAGTTTTTCAGGTAGTGGTATTTAAATCTGATACATTATGGTTACTGAATAAACTGCATACTAATATCAACACATTTTGTTTTAGTGGTTGGCAAGGCTGGTGCTAAGACTCGATGGTCTACGTGATAAGATCATTCTTATTTTATTACTAAAACAAAAAATTATTACTGACAGAAACAATAATTTAAACCACCTCTCGCTTCATATTTAAAAATTATGTAAATTTCCATGATCATTGGTGAACACAAACATAAACTGCTCCCACTTAAAATCAGTTATTGTGAATCAATGAGATGGGTCTATAGACTAAAAATACGAATTTATTAATATTTATTATTATTTTTACTAGGAAAACGCTAAAGTCCCGCCGCGTTGATGGATGAGCCTTTTATAGTTTTTAGTTTGCGTGGCATTTTACTTTTGTAAGTGCTTTGTTTTGTTGCCTACGCATTGTAGGTGATTGTTGTCAAGTTTCTATTGTTCCTTGTAAATTTGTATTATTTACCGTAAAAACTTATATTAAAAGCTTTTTTTCTATGGATTCTGGCTAACTTTTTCAACTTTTTCTTTCACAAGGTACTACATCACCATAACCTTAATGTCCATGTATAATATGAACGTTGTAGCCCCACCCGTTTGGTCAGAATTGGCCCAAATGGCACGAAAATATCGCACAAAAAATCAAAAAACTTATATTAAAAGCTTTATTTCCATAGATTTTGGCTAACTTTTTCAACTTTTTCTTTTAAAAGCAATACATCACCATTACCTTAATGTCCATGTGAAATATGAACGTTGTAGCCCCACCCGTTTGGTCAGAATCGGCCCAAATGTCACGAAAATATCGCACTAAAAATCGAAAAAAATCGTAAAAGTACGATATTCATGAGAAATATTTCTTCGATTGTACCCAAAAACGTAGCAAGTCTAAGTTCAGAGATTTCGAAGGTCCTGTCAAATTTTCATCAAGATCGCATATGCCGTTTGCCCGGTAGAGATCGAACAAACAGACAAAAATACAAACTAAAAAAAAAAAAAAAAAAAAAAAAAAAAAAAAAAAAAAAACAAACAAAAAAAAACACCCGAGCTAAATTTTTTGGGGGGTCAGTGAAATTGAAGTCTTCGCTTCACTCGCTTCGCTCGCTACGCTCATCCAATTATTGGAGGTGCCGAGTATAATTAAAATACACAAATAAGAATATGTTTTCTTATAGTGTTCAATTCTCGATTTTGGTGAGTCCCGCCGACTCGTTGGTCGTTTGCCGGTAGCCCTGTTCCCCATGGGTCAAACCATTTTGTATAGGGTAAAATCAAAGCCAAAGATGGAAAAAATAATCAATCCCTTTGACGATTTTACATATTTATGAATTATGGGTGATACCCCGATAAGCATTGATACATTAACTGAACGTGATAACGGTACACATACAAATTGATTAATCGATATATTGCTAAGAAATTGTGAGAAAAGAATCATTATAAAAGTTGCCTGTGATTTTGTGTTTATCTAAAATCAAAGTAAAGTTGGTCCATATTATTCTAAACTTATCGTTAGTCTTGTCACGATCATATTTGAGGCTACAGCCATTTACATTTTTTAGTTACAAAGTAAGTGACGAACCAGATCTTGACCTTCGTTTGATGTGATAATTACATAATATCACAGCCATTATAATGTGGTTAGGTAGAAGACATTTTTAAACCTCGCCATTTTTTCTTTTCTTTTTTTTCGCATTTCTTATATAGAAGAAAAAAGTCTCGCATGTAGTCTGTTATTGGTCAGCGCGTCGTGGCGCCCAAGGCGACGGCCCCCGGCTTGGTCCGGCCACTGCACTCAGCCCAGAATCGCGGAGCAACGACACAGAGCGCTGGCACCTCCACCTCCCGACAACAAGCAGCCAGTCGTCCTGAGAGGTGTGCATGCGCGTTGAAGCAGACAGGTGAGTAGACACAGCAGTCTCAGTGGTGGATCACCCTGCAAGGCTGCATACAACCACTATCATGTCAGATTACCATTCTACAGTTATAATTAATGCTCACTAAAACCCACATTAAAAAATAACTAGGAAAAACGCTTAAGTTCCCGCCGCGTTGTTGGATGAGCGTATATGGTGCATTGAGCTGCCATGTGTTACGCGGATTTTCTGTTGTTCTGTGAAAAAATCATTACTTAGTCGAAGATTTTTTTATTAAATTAAATTTAATAAAAAATTAACTTTATTTTTTTAATTAAATTAAATTTAAATAAAAAAGTTACTTAATTTTTTTAATTAATCATAATTTTTTAAAAAGAAAAAAATCGTAAAATTGCAATTTTTTATAAGAAATAATTATTCAATTGCGCTCAAATTTAACACGAATATACTAGGAAAACGCTTAAGTCTCGCCGCGTTGTTGGATGAGCGTAATTGGTGCATTGAGCTGCCATGTGTTATGCGGATTTTCTGTTGTTTCTGTGAAAAAAATTATTACCAAGTTGAAGTTTAAAAAATTAAATTAAAATAAATAAAAAATAAACTTATATTTTAATTTTTTAAAATATATCGTACTAATTTAAAAATAAAATAAAAAATCGAAAAATTGCGATTTTTATAAGAAATAATTATTCGATTACTTTCAAATTTCACACGAATATAATCATTCATAAAATTAAGGTTCTGTGAAAAAATTATTATAATAGAATAAAGCATGTAGGTGTTGTAAGTAAAAAAATTGTATTAAAAAGAAAAAACCAACAAAATTTATATTTTCATGAAAATAATTTTTTCGATTGCGCTCAAATGTCACACGGATATCTTAATTCATAAATTTAAGGTCCTGTGAAAAAATCATTAAAATCCGATTAAGCATGTAGGTGTTATAAGTAAAATAAATTTTCAAAAAATCGAAAAAAATCGTCAAATTGCGATTTTCATGAGAAATAATTTTTTGATTGCGCTCAAAAACGTGGCAGTTCTAAGTTCAAAGATTTTGAAGGCCTACATAAAATTTCATCGCAAACGGAGTATCGGTTTAGCCGGAATCGTGCTGACAAACACACAAAAATACAGAAAAAAAAGAAAGAAGGAAAGAAAAAAAAAACGTTCCGGATTTTTTTCTCCAGTGTAGTGAAATGGAATCTTCGCTTCGCTCGCTACGCTCGCATCGCTCATCCAAATTGGCAATAGGAAGCTTCGCAAACGCTTTTTCAGGCGCGTTGTTGGATGAACGTAATTGTTTTTGAACGAAAAAAAAGCGTAAAATTGCGATTTTCATGAGACATTATTTTTCGATTGCGCTCAAATTTCACACAATATACTAGGAAAACGCTTAAGTCCCGCCGCGTTGTTGGATGAGCGTATATGGTGCATTGAGCTGCCATGTGTTACGCGGATTTTCTGTTGTTCTGTGAAAAATCTTACTTAGTCGAAGATTTTTTTATTAAATTAAATTTAATAAAAAATTAACTTTTATTTTTTTAATTAAATTAAATTTAAATAAAAAAGTTACTTAATTTTTTAATTAATCATAATTTTTAAAAAGAAAAAAATCGTAAAATTGCAATTTTTATAAGAAATAACTATTCAATTGCGCTCAAATTTACACGAATATATAAATTCATGAAATTAAGGTTCTGTGAAAAAATCATTACAAAATAATAAAGCAATGTAGGTGTTATAAATCAAAGAATTATTTAAAAAAGAAAAAAACCCGTAAAATTCGATTTTCACGAGAAATAATTTTTCGATTACGCTCAAATTTCACACAAATATCTTAATTCATAAAATTAAGGTTCTGTGAAAAAATCATTACAATCGGATAAAGTATGTAGGTGTTATAAGTCGAAGAATTTTTTTAAAAATCGAAAAAAATCGTAATATTGCGTTTTTTATGAGAAAAATTTCCCGATTGTGCTCAAAAACGTGGCAGTTCTAAGTTCAGAGATTTCGAAGGCCTCCATAAAATTTCATCGTAATTGGAGTATGGTTTAGCCGGAATCGTGCTGACAAACACACAATAATACAGAAAAAAAAAAGAAAGAAAAAAAAAAAAACATTCCGGATTTTTTTCTCCAGTGTAGTGAAATGGAATCTTCGCTTCGCTCGCTACGCTCGCTACGCTCATCCAATAAATTCATTGAATTAAGGTTCTGTAAAAAAATCATTACAATAGGATAAAGCATGTAGGTGTTATAAGTCAAAGAATTGTTAAAAAAAAAAAAAAACCCGTAGAATTTCGATTTTCACGAGAAAGAATTTTTCGATTACGCTCAAATTTCACACAAATATCTTAATTCATAAAATTAAGGTTTTGTGAAAAAATCATTACAATCGGATAAAGTATGTAGGTGTTATAAGTCGAAGAATTTTTTTTTAAAAATCGAAAAAAAAAAAATCGTAATATTACGTTTTTATGAGAAAAAAATTTCCCGATTGTGCTCAAAAACGTGGCAGTTCTAAGTTCAGAGATTTCGAAGGCCTCCATAAAATTTCATCGCAATTGGAGTATCGGTTTAGCCGGAATCGTGCTGACAAACACACAAAAATACAGAAAAAAAAAAAAGAAAGAAAAAAAAAAAAAACATTCCGGATTTTTTTCTCCAGGGTAGTGAAAGGGAATCTTCGCTTCGCTGGGCTTCGCTCGCTACGCTCGCTACGCTCATCCAATTAAAGATACGAATTACCAAAATTAACCGCTATTGCACAATCTGAGCGCTACACATTTTATCTAATAGGGGAAAAGCTGTAAAGGGGAAGGAACACTTAAATATTGCAAACCCGGGATACCAGCGTGAAATTTTGGCATGGGGTAGATAAAAATATCAGAATTAAAACCCGCCGGGAGGCAAGCGATATCTCACCCCCAACACCCCCTAAATCATCCCCTAAAATTAGAATAATTCATAGCTCTAACCCAAAAAAGAATTTTTATTCAAATTAGTTATTAAAATTATGTTTTAATGTGTTTTAACCCAATCGGCCTATTCTCATTTCCAAACCACATTTTTTTCAACCCCCATCCCTAATTGTTTATAATATTTTTACCTTGATTTCCAGCATTACCAGTGAGGCACCTAGGGAGTTATCAGCATGAAATTTGGCATGATGGTTTCAAATAACATGAAAATAATAATCCGCCGGGAGGCAAGCGATATTCCACCCCTTTTGTTCTCTACCAACCCTTAACTTTGGGAAAAACGTAAGGTAGTATTTAATACATTTTGAATTTTTCAATTGCTGTTTAAAAATTATGAGTCGATGTGTTATAGTCAGTCAACAAATCATTCATACAAAACAAACAATTTTTCACCCCAACCCTCATAATCATACTTTAGTGACAAACACTGTTTTAGTAAGTTACCAACATAAAATTTGGCATGGTGGTAGATAAAAAATATAAGAATTACTATTCCTTTGGAAGGCAAACAATATTTTTACCCCAGTGCCCTCTATCATCCCTTAAAAATTGGATTTGGTACTAGGTCGTTTTTCAATAATTGAAATTATAAAAATATCCAACAATATTATGCTCAAGCATGTTTCCACCCAAATCAACCTAATTTCTTGTTTTTTTTTTCTACCCCCACCCTAATAGTGATTTTTACATCAACACTTATTAGCATGAAATTTGGCATGGTTATAGATAAAAAATATAAGAATTACTATTCCGTTGGGAGGCAAACGATATTTCACCCCTAGTGCCCTCTATCATCCCTTAAAATTGGATTTGGTACTAGGTCGGATTCTATACATTGTAATTATTAAAATTATCCAAGAATATTATGCTCAAGCATGTTTCCATCCAATCAACCTAATTTCTCGTTTTTTTTTTTTTACCCCCACCCCTAATAGTGATTTTTTTCATCAACACTTATTAGCATGAAATTTGGAATGGTGGTAGATAAAAATATAAGATTACTTTTCCGTTGGGAAAGTAAACGATATTTACCCCAAGTACATCCCCTTTAAAAATTTGGAAAGAGAGTTCAATGATTCTTTTTTTTTCATGGGTGGTTGTCTGGAAGAAAGTATTCAATTAAAAATCTAATTAAAATTAAATAGTTTGGTTGGTTTGTTTAAGAAATACAATAATGCACGTTATGCGTTGGTATCTATGATTACATGGTACAAGGTGGTATTTTATAGCAGTTTCTTTTCTCAATGCAGTTTCTAAACAAATGATGGTTGTTTGCCCTGAAGTGACAGTGTAATATCACAGCCCCAAAACTCGAAAACAAATTGTATGAAAATCCCCACCTTATCCCATGTAATCATAGATACCATACCATACATAGATACTTGTAACATGCTTATTTTGTATTTCTTAAATAAACCAAAACTATTGAATATTAATTAGATTTTTAATTGAATACTTTCTTCCAGATAACCAAAATGAAAAAAACAAATCATTGCACACTCTTTCCCCAAATTTTAAAAGGGATGTACTTGGGGTGAAATATCGTTTACTTCCCAACGGAATAGTAAATTTTTAAAATTTTTATCTACCACCATGCTAAATTTCATGCTAATAAGTGTTGATGAAAAAAAATCACTATTTGGGGTGGGGGTAAAAAAAATCACGAGAAATTAGGTTGATTGGATGGAAACATGCTTGAGCATAATATTATTGGATAATTTTAATAATTACAATGTATAGAAATAACCTAGTACCAAATCCAATTTTAAGGGATGATAGAGGCACTAGGGGTGAAATATCGTTTGCCTCCCATCTGAATAGTATTCTTATATTTTTTTCTATCACCATGTCAAATTTCATGCTAATAAGGTGTTGATGAAAAAAAATCACTATTAGGGGTGGGGGGTAGAAAAAACACGAGAAATTAGGTTGATTGGATGGAAACATGCTTGAGCATAATATTATTGGATAATTTAAATAATAACAATGTATTGAATACGACCTAGTACCAAATCCAATTTTAAGGGATGATAGAGGGCATAGGGTAAAATATTTTTGCCTTCCAACGGGAAAAGTAATTCTTATATTTTATCTACCACCATGCCAAAATTTTATGTTGGTAACTTACTAAACAGTGTTTGTCATAAAAGTATGATTATTAGGGTTGGGGTGAAAAAATTGTTGGTTTTGTATAAAAAGATTTGTTAACTGGACTATAACACATCGACTCATAATTTTAATCAGCAATTGGGAAAAATTCAAAATGTTTAAAAAACTACCTTACGTTTTTCCCAAAGTTAAGGGTTGGGAGAGAACAAAAGGGGTGGAATACGCTTGCCTCCCGGCGGATTATTATTTTTCATGTTATTATGAACCATCACGCCAATTTTTATGCTGAAACTCCCTAGGTGCCTCACTGGTAAAAAAGCTGGAAATCAAGGTAAAATATTATAAACAATTAGGGATGGGGGTTGAAAAAATGTGGTTTAGGAAATGAGAATAGGCCGATTGGGGTTTTTTTAAAAAACATTAAAACATAATTTTAATAACTAATTTGAATAAAAATTCTTTTTTTTGGGGTTTGAGCTATGAATTATTCTAATTTTAGGGGATGATTTAGGGTGTTGGGGGTGAGATATCGCTTGCCTCCCGGCGGATAAACTAATTCTGATATTTGAATCTACCCCCATGCAAAATTGGCGCTGGTATCCGGATTTGCAATATTTTTCCGCTAAAAAGCTCTCACTATAATAAAAATGTATTGTTATGATTATTTGGATCTAAAGGATTTCAAATTTTACCCTAGCTTTAATGGCATAATCTTTACATGACACTTTTATCGTTGGATTTTGTATTTGTTACAGAAAATATTATTACAAACAGTTAATTATATTTTGGAATCATAATTAATTATTAATTCCCAAAGACAACTAACAATAATATTTCGGCATGTTTCAATTAATATTTTAATTACATTAAAAAAATTCGACGAGTATCGAAACAACTAGTTGTTTTCGTGTGGAGAAAATAGGCTAGCGAAGAAGTTCAAGGCAAATCAGGATGCTGGTAAACGCACGACTCAAACGGCGCGAACAGAGAGAATCTAGTTCAAATACTTATAAATTGTGTCGCTCGCTCTCTGCATTCGTTTCACGTAGTAGCGACAGATGGACAGAGCTAGCACGTAGTACCGACAGAAGACGCACGTAGTACCGACAGACGGACAGAGGTAGCACGTAGTATCGACAGAGGAGGCACTTAGTACCGACAGAGGTAGCACGTAGTACCGACAGAGGAGGCACGTAGTACCGACAGACAGACAGAGGAGGCACGTAGTACCGACAGACAGACAGAGGACGCACGTAATACTGACAGAGGACACACGTCACTTGAACGCCGGACTCTGATTCGGTTCGTCAGTGGTTCGATACCAGCCACCGGCAGTTCTGACTGAAAGGTTTTTAAAGGTTTGGCTCTGTCACAAGAGAATGCTGGGAATGATCAAGTCCAATCAGCGTAGGTCACTCGTTTCTAGCTACCCGAAAACCCTGAAGAGAGTCACACCGAGAAATACATGCGTAACGTACAGCTGGCATTTCTACAAACAAATCACGTTGTTAATACAAAATTGATTATAAAAGTATGGCAAAAAGTGTTGACAAGTGATTAGCATCTGCAATCGTCAACATGAAATTTAATATTTAAAAACTCAAATCAAATACCGGGTAACTAAATATTAAGATTAATGACATAGCTATAACTAGACCTTTCAACACTATTAAATTGGTGTTGCATCCCCTCCATATTAAACCATTTGGAAAGTTTGATCACAGATTCGATATTTATAAAATTATAAGGGAGCAAAGCTTCCCGACATGCATGTACTTTCTGTCCGTCCTTCCGGCTGTTCGTGAGCCCACTTCTCACGATAAAAACCAACATGGCCTTCGATTGGCATGCATAATTATTGTTTGCATGTGTTGATATGACCATTGACAATGATTTTGGTGACCCTCGGGGTCAGAGCGCAGGGCTAACTGAACCAAATTTGAAGTATTAATATTTGGTACCTTTACCAAAAACGATACTGAATGCTGGAACAGAACGTATTTTTATTTGTGTGTCCTTATTTATATTCGGCACCTCCACCAAGAACGGCCACGCTGGAAAGAAACGTTTTATGTAATTATTGTGTCCTTCGACGATCTATTTTTGAGTAGCTAAGCTCCCTTTTTATGTATACCGGTACTCCCATACCTGTGCTTGTTTGAAGTATAAACACACATTATAGTGATATTATTCTGTACTGACTCTAGATTCGGCATTATATCGCGAGATGTGTGTGTGATCTGTTGGCTTGACTTCACATAACCACCACAAGGACAAGGTGTACTTTTATAATCTCATTACCAGCACACTTTTTTATCTCCGTTCTGCGGTCTATGTCATATCTCATTATATCATATCGAATCTTTTTGTTTCAGTTACCTTTTCCAACCAACCAACCGTTGCTTTAAGTCTTACAGTTAGAGATTGATTCCAAGCCGGTCACGTGGCTTATACTATAAATAAATATGTAAAATATACTTCAACAATTAATTTGAACTCTGGATTTTAGTATTTAACAAACCACGTTACGACTATAATGAAACCAACGAAAATTTATACTGGGTTTATAATAATTACAATAATAACAGAAGCGCTGTTGCGACAGTGAGTTGTCTCGATCACATTTTTCAATCTCACCGTTTACAAATAAATACAAATTATGAAAATAAAATGTCTTGGAAACCCCGAACAAGAACAATTTCATAGCGTTTACCCTCGTATTTAGTTAGTGTACTTGCGAAGGCTTGCGAGGCACTCCTAACTTTTAGTTTTAAATTCTCGCATCCTCAACATATTGTTTGCCTTTGTTCTTCATTTTACTTTGGCTAACTTATTATTTCTATTAGAATTTCCTCTTCCTGAACTCTCCTAACAAGCATTCAGCTGATAATAGCAGTTCATACTACATATTGGCTCCAAAGATTTTAACGATTGTTGCTATGCGAACGCCTAGAGTAATTTCAGGAATGTATTGCTGCGGTTTTTCTCAATCAAGCATTTAATGCCTAGCACCGAGTATAAATTCAGTGCTCAGTTTAGTAAGTTAATTTATTTTTACAGTAATAAATTCACAACATTGGATTTGATTGAATTATTAATTGCAGTCCACATTTCATAGCCTACGGCACCTCTATCATAATATGCAGCCCAGCGTTATGCTTGAGGAAGCACTCGGGGCCTATGAAATATCGCGATTAATCAGTGAGTGGTCTCAGTTCAGCTTTGTCACTGAGTTATGAGCGGGTTCTAATGAAGCATCATGTTTCAGATAGATTGCAGAGACGTTGCCCTCCTGAAAGACGCAAGATGAAGTACCACGTCTTACAACAGCTGCTGCTCGTGGTTCATATATGGCTCAGCAGCGCTCTGCCCATTGTAGACCCAGGTGTGGTGAAACCTCAATACTATACATAGTAAAGTATGGTAGAATTATGACGTTAAGACAAAACACTAGCAAAACAGCAATGCGCGTCGTCGTGCCATGGGCTGGAAGTCGTGATTCCAACATATTATGTTTTACGCAACTCTTAACAAAATATTTTCTCGATTTGGTTAGTTGTGATTTAAATGAAAAGTTACGTGTTTTCGTATAATTTTGTATACATTTTTTAAGCATATAAATTATTTAATAAATAAATGTATAAACAAACGACTTGCACAAATAAGTAGAATGTTTGTTAAATTGCCTGAATATGCAGTAAAACACTCAACTTTTCATTCAAATTGATTCTTACGACAATATTTACTACTACTTCCGGCCATCACTTTCGGTTGTATTAAATCTATTTTAAAGGAAATTTTATCAGGACAAAGAAAGTAACACAATTTTTGTATCTATGAAGTGAGGTCAATATTAAAAAAAAGGTTGTAAAAGGGATAATTAGACGCCATTTTGTAAAAAATGACGTCTTTCCCCTAGTCGACTTTGGCTATGTTATTTGTGACTTATTTATTTCACAATGCAGTTTCTTTTATCGTTGTACTATTTTTTTCTTGGTTTGGTGCACTTTTCACCGTATAAAAATGTGCCTATATATACTATATATACTGCACACTTCCACAATATTTTGTTTCTTTGTGATGATTATGATGATGATAATAATAGGTTTAACGTTCATAAACAATCAAAGCAGGTTGTTAGTATATGTAAAGATGAAGTAAAGCTGGTAATTAAACAAGTTAAACTATTTTCAACTTGAAGAACGTTGATTTTAGGGAGCGAATATCATCACTTTTATGTCCATCCGTATTCCGTCAGCACGTGCGTATGTCACGTCGAACATGACCATGGCGTCCGACCGACATGCTGACATGCGGATGTTGACATTGCCCTTCAACAAGAATGACAGAGAATGTTGTTGGTGTCCTTGGGGGGGTTACATGGGTGGGGATTGCCCTCAGAAAGTGTAAATGTGCCCGGCACCTCCACCATTAATGAATGCTAGATTAAGCTCAGAACAATTCCAGCAAGCTTTGGTCACTATTTTTGGGTACCCGTGCTTGATAGTTGTCAGGAGAATGTTTATAGTTAAACTAAAATACTATAAAGATAAGTTTGGTTGATTTTGGCGAGCAATCAGAAAACGTTAAACCTGAGAAAATAGCTAGATACTTTTATCTGTGATTGTTTGATGTGTTGTTTTTTTGTGTTTTGACGTCTATGAGTAACATTTTTTATTTCGAAATCAAATCGATGGGTTAAAGTGTACTTGCATGCGAAGATATTAAGTTGATTATACCATGGACTTTACAATAGTAATCCTGGCAGAAACTCGTAGGTTTATACCATGGATAAGCGTAGGTGGCAGGGTCGGCAGAAGACAAAAGAATGAAACAAGTCAAACAGAACAATGTATATAAAAAAAAAAGCGCATAAGCGCGTTGTCCATGATACATATTTATTAACTGCATCCCAAAACTTGAAAGACTCTGAAGAGAATTACAGAGTCCCTAAAAAATATAATCATTTTTTAATGTTCGACAGAAGACCGCAAACCAACACAACAAAAACAAAAGCCAACAACTTTCGAGCATAATTTGTTGGGTTATAATAATAATAATAATAATAATAATAATAATAATAATAATAATAATAATAATAATAATAATAATAATAATAATAATAATTGCTTTATTTCCACATAAAATGTACATGTATATACATGGTATATTTTTTTAAATACCCATAGGCACGGTGCTGTACCTGTTTTAGTAGGGTTTATGGAAAGAATCTAAAATTAATTAAATAACACAATAAGATAAGAAATTAGATATAAATACATATAAAGGTCTATACAAAAGTCTACATTAGGCATATATTAACAATTTTTTGTCATCTGACTAAACATGACTAAACTGTCGTAGGCCATTTGTAAACTTAATGCATTTGACACAACACAACAGAATAAACACAAATTGTACATGTTATAATAAATGCAGCATTATAATAACTTAGATAAGACTTAGATAACAATGTGGGATAAATAAGGTAGGCCTACTAGTGGTAGGTCTAGGTTTCCTTTTTTTTTATAAATTTGATTTCATTTGATTAACTCAACCCTATAGATTGAATTCAGAGTGAGAAGTCTGTATCTTGAAATTTACTCCTTTATAAGCTCGCTACGATCGACATGCACATATAAAAACTATAAGAAAAATTATTTCTGTTAATTGATTCGATCCAAATTGCCGCCACTGATTGCATTGCAATAAATATTCAGAATTAAAACGTCACTTTTACTACTTTATTCGATTTCGATATAGTGTTCTGGAAACGATCAAAATATCGAAATTTGAACATTTTAAAAAACAAATTAAATAAATTTTTATGAACATCTCAGTTTTATTTTTTATTTCCATATTGACGAAGTTCTTTTATCGTTAAACATGTGTAGGCCAAAAACATTCTTTACGTATACAACGAAAAAAATTTTAAAGTATAAGTTTTTTTTAAAGGACTCATTTTACCCCTTTAAAACTATTTAACTCAACTGTAATAACGTTCAAGAGTAATTTTTTAAAAGTATTGAAATTCTCTTAAAAAGGGGGCAACAAATTTTTTTTTTACTATTCCACCAAACTTGCAACTCAGTTTAAACAAAAAATGTTTTTTGTTTTTGTTTTTTTAAAACAATTAAACAAACAACAATTCACAGTTAAAGTCCATTTTAACCTGCAAACGTTTGGGATCCAGAACAAAAATTTTCTTTCGGGTGGTTTTGAGATTGACTTGACATATCGTAGAAAAATTCATTTTTATCAAACCCTTTTTCTCTAAAAAGTTGATTTCGGTGTATAAACTTTTCCACAAATAAATAAAATTATGTTGGCACGAAAAATAGTAATTTTTTGAAATCTTATAAATACTTTCTTCTCCGCAAACGAATTATGATTTTTAAAATACAACTTAAAATTTAAAAGTTATGCATTGCACAAAAAAAAAAGAAAAAAACTATCCTATCTCCAAAAATAAAAATTAAACTCACATCTTGGTTGGGGAAATTGTGGCAGGTGTTTCTCGATGATTTCACATTCTTTACATCTCATAAAAATGCGAAAAGGTCCCCTGGCTTTCCCAAAATGTAACCGATTTTTTTTTTTCTTTTTTTCCTCGTTATGGGTATTTACTAGCCGGTGGGGGAGAATTTAAAATGGGGTCGAACTTCCGTTTCTTTACCACCTTGTTTTAAAAAAGTTTGACTCATCTTGGTGGAGGTACTGAGTATGTAGATATTCTAGTTTTTCCCTTCGCCCCTACCTCAGGGGCCACCGTTATACGTTATTGTTTAAGGTTAGTTATGAATGTATCTGAAACGTGTTTGTATTAATAAAATTTTTTGACCCATACATTTACTTTCAAATATGTAATTTATATTCATTTTATGTTCATTTCATTTAATGTTTACATTCAAATTGAGATTTTTTTAAATGTGTCAGTTATTTAAAAATAAAAAAACTTCAAAGTCGTTGAAAGACGAGTGAGCATGTCATGTAAAAGTATGCGTAAAATCCTTTCCCCCCCCTATCTAAAGCGGGATGGGTCGACTTTCCCCCTACCCTTTTGGCTTAGTAGCGCTTTTATGGCCTTACAGTTGACGCGCCCTTATACCAACTAAACAAAAACCCCTTCATTTATACAAAATTTTTAGTTCAATTATCTTAAATGAAATGTTCCCGGGGTCTAAAAAACTGACCGCTCATCGTTAACAACGACTTTGGCGATTTCCTATCAAGTGTGCCTTGAAACCCGGAATGTGGGAGACCCAGTTCAAACAAAAGGGCCGGGGTTTGGGTTTTTCTAAAAATTTAGTTCTGGGAATTATTCAAAATATTTTGAAATGCTTAAATACCATGGAAAACATACCCAAGTACGAATAGTGTAAAGATTGCAAGGTTTTAACTCAATCTCCCCGCTGAATATTGGGTAACCTTGACGTGCAAAATTCCGATACACATTTGGGCACTGCTTGCACCACGCATGCAAAAACAAAAAAAATTGCGTAAAATTAAATCCTACCATTTTAAGACAATTTTTCAATTTTTTATTTCTTTTAGGTGTTTGACGCAACGGATTTGATCATTTTGTTTCAGTTTTTCAGATACCCGGTCACGGATGTCTGTTTAAAATATCACTCAATCTGTTTGGCCGTTCGGCCGTAAAAGGGACCGGAAGACAAAAATCAAATTTCACGACGAAGACCCTTCGACTTCGTTGTAAACTTTATCGCTGAGCTCCCCGTCTTCTAAGGATTCTTTAAAAAAAAAAAAAAATGTTTTTTACTTTTTATGGAAAAGTTGGGGGAAATATTTTTGTTTCTGTTGCCCCTAAGTTCTCATTGAAATAGATTTATGGTTATTTGTCCTTTTTTTTTAATCCTTTTTTTTTATTAAAATGATAATATGTAGTTTTAAAACAATTAAATTTCACTGATAACCTGCCCCAGTGCCCAGGCCCGGCAATGCTGCCTGTCTAACTAGGTAACTCATGAGTTAGGGTTGTAAGGGATGTCCCCGGGCTGTACTCGATCTCTTGTATTCGCATTTAAAAGGAAAAACCCCCCGGGTTTTCCCCCCCCCTTCCCCCTTTTTTTTTTTTTTT